>JAAONU010000006.1:16260308-16632803 GCA_012932295.1 Cyclina sinensis | reverse complement strand
AAATCCAGCAAACAGATTTCAATACTGCAAGATGAAATATACAGCATTAAAAGGCACGTATCACTTGTAAATGCGCAGTCCAAATAAACCATCGAAGCCGTATTAGAAAATACTAATGAAGTAAGAGCAGACATGTCAAGTCAGTCAGAAACTATCTGCAGAAGACTACAATCTGTGCTCGATACACTGAAGACTATAACCCAAGAGTCAAGAAAAGATCAAACCGCGACTACAGCTGAAAATCCAGAAAACTTGAGTATACCCCAGAAGAAATCATGGCCAAAGTCCAACTCAGACGAAACAGCTGTAAAATCATCCAAAATGGAATCCCATTCTAAGACTTTAATCATTCTGAAGGGTATCAACAAACTGGGCTTGTCTGATAATACAGACATTAAATCAACTAGCGGCGCAAAAGTCACTCAAGTGTCATATAGTTTAAGAAATTGGAATTTGCATGAATACGGCACTTCCATCATTTACGTGGGTGGAAACAACGCAGCTTCCGGAAATGTGGATGACGTGTACACAGAACTAAAGGAGGCAATAAAGACCCTACAGTACCGTAACAGTTTATTTATGTACCCTTGCTCCACGGAGTGACTGTGATATAGCTCCTGTAAATGCACAGCTGATGAAACTCTCGCGCGACATGAACTTAAATCTTATAGACATACACAGTTCATTCGTTTACGCTAACGGTAATATCGCGAGTCACTATTTCTCTCGTAACGGGGTCCACCTAAACAGCCGTGGCAGCAGGACATTTGACTCGTGCATCAATAAAAACGAGCCTATCATCAAACTACAGAAAATCAGAAGAGGAATATCTACATAAAATTTTGACAGGAGGTTGTACTGCACAAACTGCAAAATGAACAACCATTCAACGCGTGATTGCAGACGACAAAACGGATCCAGGCCTTTGCCTACTAGAAACGATCATAACAGAGGTGACCCCAACAACAGCCGGAAAAGGAAACCGATCACTAACGTTAGAGGCAATGAATATTGTGATAACTGTGGCATGTACGATCACTGCACACGAAACTGTTATTTCAGTAATGACAGAAACTGGGGTCAACGATAGGAACTTTCAGACAAATGCTCCACTGGCAGATTCAAAACATTCTATTGTTGTGAATTTTCAGAAACATATTACGATTAAAATGAAGATGACTACTTCAGTACATAGCAGTTTTTACAGGTATAGATCATTTCGTTGCTTTATGTACTCTACAAAATCAACAATATTTAGCAGGTTATAACATATATAAGCACTGTGTGAAATAATAGTTATGCAGAAGTTATAGCTCAGAAATACCAAGAATACATGCTGATATCATTTAAAGAGGACAATATGAAATTATCTTCAAATATCTAATTTTTTGTTGGATATGTATTTGTAGATTTCAAATACTGTTAAAGAACTTTTTATATTCACAAAAAATATTTATTTCGTTGAATGAAACTCATAATTGTTGTAAAGAGAGATATAAATGTTCTGGTAATAACTTAATTAGCGAGGCAAGTTTAAATATAGAGAATCCTACTATACTGGACACGGATTTAGTAAATATATCTTTAAATCACACGAGCTCAATAGATAATTCGCTACATTTCGATGGCAGTGGACATTTTATTGCCAGTATTAATATACAACATTTGTTACCAAATTTAGTTGAAATTAAACATATTTTAAACATTTCTAAGTCACCAAAAATCTTTGGCTTATGTGAGACTTTCCTTAATGTAAATATAAGCAATGATTAAGTTAGCATATGAAATTATAATTTTGAAAGACGTGATAGACTTTATAAGAAAGGAGGTGGGATAATTTCTTATCTATCGGAGGATATAAATTACAAACGTAGATATGATTTAGAAATAAATGATATTGAGTCAGTCTGGCTACAGATTTTTATTTCAACTAGTAATTCGTTTCTTCTAAATTTTGTTTATCAATTTTGTTTATCGCCCAAAAAATTCTATACAGTCATGGATTGATACATTCGAAGAACAAATAGAAATGGCCGATTTTTCTCTCTGGGTGATATAAGCATAAATTATATACCAGGACAAGGATCGGAAAGCTATAATACTACAAAATGGATGAACACATTAACGAAGTTTGGCTTGTTACAGCTAATACAACATCCAACAAGAACAACTAAGAAATCGGTAGAACCGATGGATGCTCCCCGAATAAATGCCAATTCCAAAAGGGCTATTGTTTAATATGTATTTTTTTAAAGTATGAAAAATATCAAAGGGCAATAACTCCTTAATTATGCAAAATAGAGTTACGGTTCTTGCAAGCTGCACTTCTCCTCATAGAGATCTATCTACCAATAAAGTTTCATTTTAATATCTCTTATACTTTGTGAGATATGCCCCGGAAAAAAATAAGTATGAGAAATTTCAAAGGCCAATAACTCAAAAATTAATAAAGCAAGAGTTATGGTTCTTGAGCACTGCACTGCTCCTTAATGAGATCTTACTACCTATGAAGTTTGGTCTTGATATCTGTCATAGTTTTTGTGGTATGCTCCGGACAAAATTATGACGGACGGGACGGACGGACGGACAGAGCGGCAACTGTATGCTCGCCCTTCATTGATCATATATATGCAAACAATGTTGGCTATGTTGAAGAAATATTTGTTTCATCTCTGTCTATTAGTGATCACTTTCCCGTGTGTATGGTGCTTTCAATTAAAATTAACAATACTAAAAAGAACGGGACGCATAAGGTAATTAAATATTACCTTATGATAAAAAATTTAAATGAAACAAATTTTCAACATGACCTTTTAAACTCTGGTCTGAAACTTACAGAAACAATTACTGATCCAAATCAGTTTTGAGAGTTCTTATACTATGTTTTAAATGGTGTTTTTTCTTGACTGTGGCACACCGCCCTTACTTGTATTGACTAGAAGGGCATGGGTTCGAAAGCTGTTGAAATCAAAACATTTTCTTCAGGTTTCAGGTGAATAGAAGCATAAAATTATGTTTTCTATGCACAAAATTAACTTCTCTTTAATTTTAAAGAAGTGTTTTTCTTTAAGCTTGCTTAGCTTTTTTAGCTCACCTGAGCGAATGCTCAGGGTGAACTATTGTGATCGCTGGATGTCCGTCGTCTGTCGTCTGTCTGTTCACATTTGCCTTGTGTATGCGATAGAGACTGCATTTTTCATTGGATCTTTATGAAACTTGGTCATAATGTTTTGTATTGATGAAATCTAGTTCGGGATTGTATATGGGTTATCTGGGGTCAAAAACTAGGTCAAGGGGTCAAATCTTAGAAAAACCTTGTGTATGCGATAGAAACTGTGTTTTTCATCCGATTTTCCCAATATTTGGTCAGAATGTTTGTTTTGATTAAATCTAGATTGGAATTGTATATGGGTCATCTGGGGTCAAAAACTAGGTTACGGGGTCAAATCTTAGAAAAAGCTTGAATATGAGATAGAAGCTGTATTTTTCATCCAATTTTTCTAATATTTGGTCAGAATGTTTGTCTTGATGGAATCTAGTTCGGGATTGTATATGGGTCATCTTGGATCAAAAACTAGGACCAAATCTTAGAAAAACTTTGTGTATGCGATAGAGGCTGTATTTTCCATTGAATTTTCCTAATATTTGGTAATATTTGATTGTATATGGGTCAAACGGGCTCAAAAACTAGGTCATGGGATCAAATCCTAGAAAAACTTTGTGTTTGCGATAGAGGCTGTATTTTCAATTGGATTTTCCTAATATTTGGTCAGAATGTTTGTCTTGATGAGATCTAGTTAAGAATTGTATATGGGATATCTGCGGTCAAAAACTAGGTCATGAGGTCAAATCTTTGTAAAACATTGTGTATGCGATAGAAGATGTATTTTTCATCTGATTTTCCTAATATTTGGTCAGAATGTTTGTCTTGATGAGATCTAGGTTAGAAATATATATGGGTTATCTGAGGTCAAAAATTAGGTCATGGGATCAAATCTTAGACAAACCTTGTGTATGCAATAGAAGCTGTATTTTCCATTGAATTTTCCTAATATTTGGTCAGAATATTTGTCTTGATGATATCTACGGCTGGATTATATATGGGTCATCTGGGCTGAAAAACTAGGACACGGGATCAAATCTTAGTAAAACCTTGTGTATGCGATAGAAGCTGTATTTTTCTTCCGATTTCCCTAATATTTGGACAGATCGCGTTTGTCTTGATGAGATCTAGATTGGGATTGTATATGGGCCATCTGGGGTCAAAAACTAGGACACGGGATCAAATCTTAGAAAAACCTTGTGTATGCAATTGAGACTGTATATTCCTTTGGATTTTCTTAATATTTGATCAGAATGTTTGTCTTGATGAGATCTAGGTTTCTTTGTATATGGGCCATCTGGGCTCAAAAACTAGGTCATAGGATCAAATCTTAGGAAAACCTGGTGTATGCTATAGAGGCTGTATTTTCATTGGATCTTTATGAAACTTGGTCAGAATGTTTTGTCTTGATGAAATCTAGGTTGGGATTGTATATGGGTCATCTTGGGTCAAAAACTAGGTTACGGGGTCAAATCTTAGAAAAACCTTGTGTATGCGATAGAAGCTGTATTTTCCATAAGATTTTCCTAATATTTGGTCAGAATGTTTGTCTTGATGAGATCTAGGATTGGATTGTATATGGGTCATCCAGGGTCAAAAAATAGGTCACAGGGCCTATTCTTAGAAGACCTTTTTTTTTCTTTTATTCACAAATATTATACATAATTATACATATATACAATGAGATAGTTTGGCAAATTCAATTTGAGATGTTCGTATGTAATAGAATAACAACATACATACACACACAAAACAAAGTGAAAAAAAAATTGAAATTAACTAGAGGTTAGTATATATTTATAAAAGTTGGAGTATTTTGTCATTTTACATTTATATTCTTGTATTTATAGTATTGATACATTATTTCAAATTCTGTTTTAAACAGTTTTAATATGTCAAATTCATTTGACAATTATTACTACAAAAGTAAGCTTTATAAATACTAAATCCTACAATGGTGAGTATAACATTTATATAAAAGTATTCTTCTTGAGATATTTTATAACCGAAAATAAGGATGTCTATTTTACGTATTATTCTTTGAATTCCGCACTCTTGAAAAGTATATAAAATTTTCCCCCAAAATACATTTACTGCCATACAATCGATAAAAAGGTGTTGATAATCTTCTATTTAACTACATTTATTACAAAGTGGAGATGAGACCATTTTCCATTTATAGCGCGTTTCTTTGCTTGTAAAGATCATGTTAATTACTCCAAATTTGAATTGTTTATACCGATTGTCAGGAATTCTTGTAATGAATTTATATATATTATTCCAGTCCAGGTTTCTCTTATATCTATTCGACCAATACAAATGTGCAGCGGGTTTGACGAATACTTTGTTTACTAATATTTTATATATAGTTTTTGAATCCATTAATTCGAAAAGTCTGTCATTTATCTTAAGACGTTTTTCTGTTCTGATTTTTGTTTGCGAAGAGTGAAACGTTTTCATAGTTTGTTTCCAGGCTAGCGGTATAGCTTTAAAGAGCAGGTTTAATTCAACGACCCAGTTGCGTTTATCTACTAGCTTATTTAAAACAACATTTTGATCTATTTCACCCTGATTATTAAGTAAATCATTTAAAAAATGTATATTCGATTTAATCCATGTTTTAAAAAACAAACATTTATTAATTTTAATGAATCTATTTCCCCAAATTATTTGTTTTCTTATTTGCTCAAATGTCAAATTTTGTTCTTTTTTTCTAAATTGCGTGTTTTTATCCATATTTTAATAAGTTCTTGATAAAATTAGGTCACACTACTAAAATTAAGACTTTTAATAGTGTCTGTGTTACAATAAAATATTAAGAAATTGTCACCAAAATCTTTCAGTAGGCGTTTCGGAATTAATTTCCAGTTTGCTTCTGATTCATCAGTTAAAGATTTTACCCATTTAAGTTTTAAAGAATTTATATAAGTTTAGAACACTCTTCATAGTGTATGCCAAAATAGACTCCTAGTGCTTTAATTGGTTTATTCGGCCATGTTATATTTCCTACTTTATCAGTTCGTGATTTACTTGTTCCAATCCACATAGCTTCAGTCTTTTTGCTATTGAGTTGTAAACCCGAGCTTTTGCCGAAGCGCTCTACCAGATTTATTGCATTCAGAATATCCTGTTCAGATTTCAGAAAAAGAGTAGTATCATCAACAAGTTGTGCTATTTTAATTTGTTTTTATTATTATTTTCGAATTTAATTCCTTCTATACTGTATGAGTTTCTTATTTCAATGGCCATTATTTCAGCAGCTAATATGAATAAAAGAGCAGATAATGGACACCCCTGTTTGATACCTCGATCTAAGTTAAATATCTCTGATTTATGTCCATTGTTAAAAATACATGAATTAGTATCATTATAGAATGTTTCGACCCAGTTTATAAAGTTCGATTTCAAACCAAATTGTTTAAGTACATTAATTAAGAAATTCCATTCTAGAGTGTCAAATGCCTTACGAAAATCTAGAAACATTATCGCACCATCTATTTGAAGTTTTTCTTAATAATCTATTATGTCTTGTATTAAACGTATGTTATATCCGATAAATCTGTTCTTAATATAACCTTGTTGGTCTAGGCTTACTATTTTATGAAAAACAGTTTGCAATCTATTGGCAAGAGCACGAGTAGCAATTTTAACATCAGCACATAATAATGATATTGGTCGATAATTTTCTAGTAATAGTGGGTCCACTTTTTTGTAAACCAAATATAGGCAACTGATTTTTTGTGAATGAGATAATAGTTTATTATCATAACATTCATTTAGACACTCTGTGAGATGTGAACCTACGCAATAGAAAAATTCTTGATAGAATTCTGCAGGAATGCCATCAATTCCTGGTGATTTATTTGGCTTTAGTCCATTAACAGCAGTTTTTATTTCGTTCAAATTTAGATAGCCTTCGCACCTACTCGCTTCATCATCGGATAGTTTATTTTTATACTGAATATTGTTAAGGTATGTTTTTATATGATTTGTTGGAATTTTACTAGAAGTGTAAAGTGTTCTGTAATAGTTTACTGTTTCATTTAAAATTTTCGTTTCATCTGAAATTACATTTCCATTTATTTTAAGCGAGTCAATCGTAAACGAAAAATGATCATAACAAATTTTAGGAAAACACGGAACGTGCTATAGGATGTTGAATTATGAAGATAATTGTTCACAATTGTATTGGCACTAATAATTGCTTTGGCTTTGCCTTTTCAGAGTATATATTTGATTAATATTAAAGAATGGTAACCAAAAAGTGAGAATCGTAGATATTTGTTCAGTATTTCAAACATATCAAAGTCATCATAGTACATTGGTTCTTTCTCCATGACCGAGTTTGCGTTTTGACATATTAGGCCATGTTTACATAGTAGAGAAATCGTTTTTATGCGCATGAGTGTAATCATGAATTTCACGATTAATTGTGAAAAAATACTGACGACTATTGACAACCATAAACATACTTTAAGAATATGATCTAATTGTATTTTTTTAACATATTTATAATTTCTAATTCTAAAAATATTTGTCATTAAATATTCGATTATCATTTGTTTCATTGTAAATCTATTGATTAACTTAATGTTCATTAAAATATCGTCTTTATGTATTGTCAAACCCATAGTTCTTAAAACTGTATAATTATTATTGTGATTACTACTAATACAAAACTCCTGAGAGTACAGAGCATGTATAATGGTAATATGTAAAATATACACTGGAATTCCTGTATAGGGATCAGCGTTTCATATAAATCAGTTTGTCTGATTAAATCCGATAATCTGCATCGTATGTCCGTATTTGTGTCCATTTTTTGCGTTACTTTATAGTGTAGGCACTTAACCGTTAACTTGTACACGTTTTCTTTGTACTGTTAGGATCGTCTAGCGGTGTTCTTGATGACTGCGTAACAGAACTCGTCCTACTTTTATTTCTGCCTGGCGTCTCGTTTGTTCGATTTTGTCGGAAATATTTACTGATCACTGTTCGAGATGTTGCAGGCAAAGGTTCATTATATGATTTTGCTTTTTTCCTCCTGCGTTTTGATTGTTCATTTGTTTGGGGTAGAGGTGGAGTAGATTTTTCATGTTGTGTATTGGGAGTAGATGTTGAGTGATCTGGGTCATGACGGGATAAGACATTTGTATCATCTTGCTCCGCTCTAAGATTACTTGCATCAGCATGTCTGGATCCTTCATCGGACTCTGATGCTGCATCAGATTCTGAACTAGATTCTGATTCCTTCTCTGTACTCAAATCACATTCCCCCTTCTTGTGCCCATTGCACCACAATCTATGCACTTCCATTCATTTTTGCAATCAGCAATCACGTGACCGATTGAAATGCACTTTTTGCATTTAAGAGCGGGGTTAACTTGCCCTTTATGGATGACTTTGGCCTTGAAAACACCAAATTCCATGAAACGATGAACACGTTCCTTGAGGGACGACAATTTAACTGTAACAAGGCGATCGCCAGTTGAACAGTTAGTAAGTTTGCCGTTTATTCTGAGTTTTTCACGGATAAATGAGCGTATTTCGAGACCTCTTAATATCAATACATGTTTTATAATGTTATCATCCGCCGAAGACCTTCTGTTCAGCTACAACAATGAAACATTAGATAATTTTGCATCCAGGTTTAACCTTTGACCATGGACGATCTTGGCCTTGACCTACTTACGTTCTTTGTGATTTTTTATGTTTCTGTGCAATGATTTTCAGGTGAGCGATATAGGGCCATCTTTGCCCTCTTGTTTAAACTGAATTCTGTGAGTCAGTCGCTTTAATAACCGATGAATTCAGAAGAATTCAGAAAACTTTGTTTAATGTTTTAAGAAGATGTACTTGTTTTATGTCTTCAGTAGATGGCCTTGTTTATTATCGATATTTTCAGTAGATGTTTTTGTGTATTATCGATTTTTTTCAGAAATGTCTTTTATCAGTATCGATGTTTTAAGTAGATGTCCTTGTTTTATGTTTTAAGTAGATGTTGTTTTTTTTAAAGTTTACAGTATATGTCCTTGTTTGTTATCGATTTTTTCAGTAGATAGCCTTGTTTATTATGCATGTTTTCAGCAGATTTACTTTGTCCTTGTCTAATTCTGATATTTTCATTAGACTGTAGTGTTCTTGTTTTATGTTCTCAGTAATGGTTCTTGTCTGTAATCGATTTTTTTTCAGTAGAGGTCCTTGTTTTATGTCTTCAGTAGATGGCCTTGTTTATTATCGATATTTTCAGTAGATGTTTTTGTGTATTATCGATTTTTTTCAGAAATGTCTTTGATCAGTATCGATGTTTTAAGTAGATGTCCTTGTTTTATGTTTTAAGTAGATGTTTTTTTTTTAAAGTTTACAGTATATGTCCTTGTTTGTTATCGATTTTTTCAGTAGATAGCCTTGTTTATTATGCATGTTTTCAGCAGATGTACTTTGTCCTTGTCTAATTCTGATATTTTCATTAGACTGCAGTGTTCTTGTTTTATGTTCTCAGTAATGGTTCTTGTCTGTATCGATTTTTTTTTCAGTAGAGGTCCTTGTTTGATGTTTTAGGTAGGTGTCCTTGTTTTATAATTTCAGTAGATGCCCTTGTCTGTTAACGTAGATTTTAGTAGGAAACCTTATTTAATGCTTTAAGTCGATGTCTTTGTCTTATGTTTTAGTAAACTTATTATCGATGATTTCAGCAGCTGTCCTTGTTCTATGTTTTCAGTAGTGGTCCTTGTCTATTAACGGTGTTTTTAGTAGGAAACCTTGTTTTCTGTTTTAAGAAGATGTCCTTGTTTTATGTTTCCAGTAGATATGCTTGCATATTATCGATGTTTTGAGCAGATGTCTTTTTTCTATTATCGATGTTTTCAATAGCTGCCCTTGATCAGTATCGGTGAATTCAATCGGTTGTTTCATTGTTTCATATTTTCATTAGATGCACTTGCATATTTAAGATGTTTTCAGTAAATGTCCTTGTTCTATGTTTTCAGTATATGTCTTTCTTTATCGAGTTTGAAAACCATGTAAGCTCAATATCTCAAGTACCATTAGACCCACAGCCTTCAAACTTCCTAAGGTTGTTGTTCTCACTTAGTAAAAGACTTCTATTGTTTTATGGTTCAGTATGTCAAGGTCACTGTCAAATTGAATTTGAAAACCGAATCCGCTCAATAACTGGAGTGTCGCTTGACCCAAAACCTTCAAACTTCATAGGATGGTTGCAATTACTGAATAGAAGATCTCTGTTGTTTTTGTTGTCCTTGTTTATTCTCATTGATTTCAATAGATGACCGTTTTCTTTACCAATGTATTCAATAAATGTCCTTGTTTATTGTGGATGTACAAAGTAGATGTCCTTGCTTATTGTCGATGTATTCAGTAGATGTCCTTGTTTTTTTGTCGTGGTATTCAGTCGATGACCTTGTTTATTGTCTTGGTATTCAGCAAATGTCCTTTTTTCTTTCAGGATGTATTCATTAGATGTCCCTGTGCATTGTCGATGTATACAGTAAATGTCCTTGTTTATTGTCGTGGTATTATATTGTAGATGTATTCAGTAGATGCCCTTGTTTATTATAGATGTATCCAGTAGAATTCCCTGTTTATAATAGATGTATGCAGTAAAGGTCCTTGTTTATTCTAAATGTATTCAGTAGCTGTCCTTGTTTATTGTCGATTAATTCAATAGATGTTCTTGTTTATTGTCGATGTATTCAGTAGATGTCCCTGTTTATTGTCGATATATTCAGTAGATATCCTTGTTTATTGTCGATGTATTCAGTAGATGTCCCTGTTTATTGTCGATGTATTCAGCAGTTGTCCTTGTTCATTCTAAATGTTTTCAATAGATGACCCTTTTCTTTACCGATGTATTCAGTAGCCGTCCTTGTTTATTGTCGATGTATTCAATAGATGTTCAAGTTTATTGTCGATGTATTCAGTAGATGTACCTGTTTATTGTCGATGTATTCAGTAGATATCCTTGTTTATTGTGGATGTATTTAGTAGATGTCTCTGTTTATTTTCGATGTATTTAGTAGATGTCCTTGTTTATTCTCGATGTTTTCAGTAGATGTCCTTGTTTATTCTCGATGTATTCAGTAGATCACACTTTTTACTGCCGATGTATTTAGTAGATGTCCTTGTTTATTCTCGATGTATTCAGTAGATGTCCTTGTTTATTCTCGATGTATTCAGTAGATGTCCTTGTTTATTCTTGATGTATTCAGTAGATGACCCTTTTCATTACCGATGTATTTAGTAGATGTTCTTGTTTATTCTCGATGTATTCAGTAGATTACCGATGTATTTAGTAGATGTTTTTATTAATTCTAGATGTATTCAGTTGATGACCCTTTTCAGTATCGCTGTATTCAGCCGATGTCCTTGTTTATTGTCGATGTATTCAGCAGTTCTCCTTGTTTTTTGGCGATGTATTCAACAGTTCACCTTGTTTATTGGCGATGTTTTCAGTAGATGTCCCTGTTTTTTCTCGATGTATTCAGTTGATGTCCCTGTTTTTTCTCGATGTATGCAGTAGATGATCATTTTCAGTACCGATGTATTTAGTAGATGTTCTTGTTTATTCTCTATGTATTCATTACTGATGTATTTAGTAGATGTCATGGATTATTTTTACTGTTTTTATTAGAGTGTGTCAGAGTTTATTAATGATATTTAGATAAATGTCCTTATTTTTACCAATGTATTTATTGATGACCTTGTTTATTACTGCAGTTTTCAGTAGTTTAGTTTAGACACATTTATTTTACATCGATTGCGATACAAGTTCTTACCTCTTAGATTCATCACGCTCAATGACTGCTTCCTGGGTTCCATACCTGAATTCGCGCAGCATGGAGGAATGTGAAGATCGTGAGAGAATCTCGCCTCTGATGGGATTCGAACCCGCGACCTTCGGATCCGGAGCCCTGCGCTCTACCCCTGGACCACGGTGTTTTCAGTAGATGTCTGTTAATAGCCAATTCCATAAATACAGATATGTCTTTTTTATTTCAGTTGTATTTTGTAAATGCCCTTGATTTTTATCTCTGTTTTCAGTAGAATTCCTTGCTTATTGCCGATGTATTCGGGATATCGATCCTTACGACGATATATTCAAAAAGCTAGTTTGAATGGAATGCCAAATTCAGTTTGATTACATATTCTGGCAAAATGTTTTTCGCGGCTTTGACTACATTTTATTTAGTCGTAATATATAATTTATGTATGGTCACGCAATGGCAGCTAACACTATCACATTTATTATAGCCAGTGGAAGAAGTTGTTGGTTACATGTAGTACATAGATTTTGACATTTTATTTTCTGTCAACAGATACGGTTCATATTTGCAGTAAGTATTTTAGCATAGTGTTGCGATGACAACTAGAGATCAGTTAAAGAAGATTGCTTGTGATGCAATAGATTCAACAGCAGACGAACTACGTCAGATAAGTGACGACATCTGGCAGCATCCGGAACTAGGAAATGAAGAGTTCTATGCGCATGATGTACTGACTAAATTCCTTGAGAAACATGGCTTCCAGGTTTGTTACTATTTGTACGGGGTATAATTAAGCTTTCGTTTCTTTAAATAGTTCGCGGTCACTTTGATGACATTTTGTAATGCTATTACAATTCTATTTAAAATAAATAAGAAAATGTTTTGCCCGTTATACATGCTGTATTTTAGTTATAGAGTCAAATTGAGAGCTTCTTTTTGTCCATTTAATTTACCTTCTTGTTGAAAAATAAAAAGTTAAACAACATGAGCGCATGAAGACTTCCGAAAATGTCTTTAACACTTGAATGAACTTATTTTCAGACAGAGAGGTCGTACAAAATGAAAACTGCATTTCGGGGTACACATGATTCCGGGGAAAACGGGCCAAATATCGCCATTCTTTGTGAATACGATGCTTTGCCGTCGATCGGTCATGCTTGCGGTCATAATTTGATCTCGGAACTGGGTCTAGCAGCTGGTCTTGGCGTGAAGGCGGCTATGACGTCCTCCAATAATCTGAGTGGTAAGGTAAGTCAGTTACCTTGAACTAATTCTGCGTAATATTTCTGCCAGTGAAAAAAGGTGATGTTAATGCTCTATGATGTAGAGATACAGAAAAGCCGCGGACTAAAGAAGAAAAAGGCGGTAAAGTATTCCATAATTATTAATATACCACTTATGTGTATGCTGTGTTTTTTAAGACTTGTTCCAAAGTCTATATCGATAAGCGCTTATTAAAATGTTTTTTAAAGATATATTGTGACTTCCGGCGGTTTCAAAACTGCATTTTTCATTTTTAAACTGAATGTGAATCTTACTTTTTGGGTTAGAATGTACGATACAGCAATTGAATATAACTGGAATTTTGCAGATTAGATTGTTTTAGTTTTTACATATAACTTTCTATGTAACCTGTTATATTTGCTATAAAATGGTTATTTTATGTTGTCGGAGGTAGTGCAGATACAGAAACTGATTCTGAAAGCATGCTATTAAAAAAAAGCACCTCTGGTTCATTTGCTCAGTTTATAGCATAGACATATTGGACCTTTATTCTATCGAACTCGCGACCCCACTATTACAGTGCATTACCACTGGACCACTGATGCGCCCTTGTCCCCGTAAGTTGGAACTGATATTTATATATTGTCAACTGAGAAACGACGTCATAAGAACTAATTTATGGTGCATGCAAGCAGAGTAAGTGTAATCACATAAACATGATGGCGCGTGTAAGCAGAGTTAGTGTTATCACATAAACATGATGGCGCGTGTAAGCAGAGTTAGTGTTATCACATAAACATGATGGCGCGTGTAAGCAGAGTTAGTGTTATCACATAAACATGATGGCGCGTGTAAGCAGAGTTAGTGTTATCACATAAACATGGTGGCACGTGTAAGCAGAGTTAGTGTTATCACATGAACATGATGGTGCGTGTAAGCAGAGTTAGTGTTATCACATGAACATGATGGTGCGTGTAAGCAGAGTTAGTGTTATCACAGGAACATGACATTAATAAAAAAATTAACTTTTTTAAGTCTCAGGCAAGCACGTTACTCGTAACCTGTTATTAAAATATGAAATTTTTCGTCTACAACCTGTGATCCGGTTTAATATAGGATAGTCATTTTTGTGTCATCTGCTACAAAGTAGCCGCGATATATAGACATCACTTTTCCGTCGTTTGTCTGTCTGTCCGTCCGTCCGTCACAAAACTTGTCCGGACTACTTCTCAAAAACTACTGGTGATATTTCATCCAAACTTTACAGGACTGATCAGTACCATGTTTAGTTGTGCATGTCGTCAGCATTTTCCAGTTCAGTGATTTTTGTCGGAGTTATGTCCCTTTGATAATTTTTATTTTTAAAGTTGGTGCGGACTACTTCTCTTATACTACTAATGCAATTTGAATGAAATGTTACATGATTGATCTGTACCTCAATTTACTGTCCATTCACCCCTCAATACATCTGCTCAATTGGCTATCATCAGGCGACACGTGATCACTGATCGCTCTTGTTTTAAATTATTATTGGTTTCCTACAGAAGTCTAAATATTGCTGCTCTGTGCATCGAGAACTTTCTTGTTCAAGGTTACAGTGCTTGGCACTCCGGATGAAGAAGGAAACGGTGGAAAGATTGAACTTATCAAGGGAGGTGCTTTTGATGACGTAGACGTTGCCATGATGTCACATGGCTATCCCGTCAATGATCCTGCACCCGTACTGCTGGCTAGAGAAACGTAAGACAGCAGTTGTGTTCTACAGGGTTATATTTTAAAGGAAAGAATGTTCAAACTCCTCATTATGTGTATTAGATGTGAATGTTGTTCGAAACTCGTTTTTGAATACATATTTACTTAAATCTTTGGAAATCAATATGACAAATGTCACAGCTCATATTTAATTTAAGTGAAATCTGCATTATATTATCATAACATTTTGCTTTTTTTGTATTTAAAACTTAGTCATAATCATATTTTATTTCTTCATAATACAGGTTAGAAGTAATTTATTTGGGAAAGGCCTCACATGCAGCGGGCTATCCTTGGGAAGGCATCAACGCTCTGGACGCTGCAGTCATGGCTTACAACTCCATAGCTTGTATTCGTCAGCAAATAAAACCTACCTGGAGAATTCACGGCAAGTATTTAAAATTATCACAATTTCACAGTTAATTATTTCATTATTATTGTTGTTGTTGTTGTTGTAAATGAAGTTCGAAAGGAATCAGATGTATTTCCGGTCAGCCGCATTCTACTCTTTGTTCTTTTTTATCGATATTAATAATTAGTAATTGATAAAAGACATCAGCAAGTACATGCAGTCTTTGGAATGTCTGAATGAAACAACAGTTTGAACGGACTTCCGTCCTTAAAATGATTATTTGGTTAACATATTGGTTACCATGTAACAAAGAAACGCAGCGAAACTGTACTGCTTATATATATTTATTTCATGCTTTCCAGTGTTTTATTGTAAACTATCAGATGATTATATTCTGATAAACCGCTAGTGAAATTTACAAAATATTATTTTCACTGTGCCTGACTACTTTTTCCCCCTCACTGCACCCAAATTACAAAGAAACACAGTTCGACCGGCGTATAAACGTATCCACATGATAGAATCAGATGACAGTGATTGAATTTTTAATAAAACACTTAATTAAATCCAGATGAATATGAAAACACTTTTTATTTTGTTCAGTTATTGTTTAAAGAGCTTAGTGGACCAGAACGCGATTTTACTGTTCAAGAAACTGTAATCAACATGGCGGACGTTTCAATTTTGCGTCATGTCCTGACGCGGAGGAATATATTTCGTTGATGTATTTGCAGTTTCTGTAATATTTCGTTAGATGAATAAATATTAAAAATGTTTTGTTAAAATGTTATTTTTGTGCTTATGAGTGAAGAAATAAACACTAAAAGCCAAGATTTTCATTACTTTTATCGAATTTCTTGGAACTACTTTGTATAGCGTCTCGCACGTGCAGACATAGTAAATATTGGGGTGCACCACGGGTGGATAAGAAGTTCATGTTATCACTGTTTTACCTTTAACACTGAAAAGCATGAAATAATTGAATATTTGATTTTTTTCAGTGTGTGATCGAAAATTTATCGCCACTCGTGAAAATATTCAAACACTGATGGTCACGAGTGAAATAAATTTTCGATCACACACTGAAAAAATCAAATATCCTCTATGTCATGATAAATTGTTTCCAACATACTTTTATTATTCTCCAGTCATTATCAAGGAAGGGGGTGAGAAGATAAACATTATTCCCGAGAAAACCGTGCTGCATGTATGTGTCCGGGCACCAACCAATCCAGAGATGCTACAGTTGAAGGGAAAGATCACAGATATATTGAAATCAGCGGCGTCGGCTACTGGATGCCAGGTACGCCAAAAAAAATATGCGAGACTATTTCTTAAAAAAAAACTTAAATGAAAGGACATGTTATGTACTACATGTAGATATATCTATGCGCATGGTTGTTCTATTTTCTGCATCACGTTTTCCTATTTCAAGCTTATAACACACTCAGTAGGAAACATTGACAACAAAAGCTCCTTTTTGTGTAATGTAAAACTTTGAGCTGTGAGTTTTCCCTCGCGACTTGATCGTCGTCTTTTTAAAGCCTAATACTTTGTTATCTGTAGGTCTACACTAATCTTGAGCAATCTTTTTAACAGCTTATAAGACAAGAGTCAAACTTAACATGCTTTTATTTGAAAGGTTGAATGGCGGACATTTAACCAACCTTATGCAGCCATGGTCAACAACAAGACTCTAGTAGACCTGTACGAATCAAATATGGCCTTGTTACAAAGTGAATTGGTACCAAGTGCTAAGGGAGGTCAATATGGTTCTACAGACATGGGTAACGTGTCCCAGGTGGTACCCAGCATACGCCCTATATTCTACTTCGGCAGTAATGTGGCACTTCATACCAGAGACTTTGCAAGAGATTCGGGTACTTCACAATTTTATGCACTGATTCATTCTTCTTCCTGTCTGCTAAGGTACAACCAGTGTTCGAAACCCGCTTTGTAAACATGGCGACATTTTCTAATGTGTGAAGCTGTAGCACTGAGACACCGTGGCGTCGGGATACAGCGTGGGACCTAGGAGGTCGTTGATTTAAACTTTTAACAAAAGCAAATCGTTCAAAACAATTGTTGATATTCTAAGCGTTTGTTAACCCTGAGTTCTGCCACATGTTTAGGAATTAAATGTTTTTATTGTTCACTACCTGGACTGGTTTACAGCGCGTAAGTAACCACATCACCGATTATTATCGCCGTTTCTGGACGGCGATATATACAATTAATAATATTTGAACAGTTTTGCCTTTACACCGCCTGCCTTTAGCCAATCAAAGCAAAGCATTTCATATCACATGATAACAAAATGGACGTCAAAAAACTTCAGCAAGGGATGCGTAAATGGACTCGCCGAACCGCCATGTTTGTCGGGTTACTTATTTCTACAACTGAAAAAAATACATCATCAATGTACGAACTCAGTACCAGTCTTTATGCTCTTGCAGGATAAACACAGGATAATCGCAATATTTTTGCTACATGTCATTCCTAACTAGAGAATGTAGTCTAAATAAGAGTAAATTTTGTTTGTTTTTTTCAAAACTTGCACTTACAGAAAAAAATAAATGCTTGCTTCCGGGCGATTCTAATCAGGATATATCCGTGTTTTATATATGCTTGTTTAGGGTCAGTGCAAGACGTCATAAATGGCTGAACGGGGATTTCAAGCATTTTTGAAAATACTAATACTTGTGATTATGTTACATTCATGTTAAAACTTTTATATCTTGACATCAGTTAGTATACATTGAACATATGTTATATGTATCTTCTGTATTTTTATACCTGTATTGATACACGGTGTATTGCAATTTTCAGCGGTCCCTGAGGCACAACCATATGCTCTGACACAAGCCAAGGTTTTGGCACAGGTCGCAATTGATATCATGTGGGACAAAGAACTTCAATTACAGATCAAGAGAGACTTTGCCGAAGTATCGCCAAATTTGATACTACGGATTATTTGATAGGACTATTTGTTGGGTTTGACGTGGTTTATATAGAAAGATGTTTGTTTTTGTACAAAATGAATCAGTGTAAACTTGATACCGATTTCTTCTCTTAGTTGAGAGGGAGTAAAATGCTCGACGTGGGAAGATGACGATTGACGCTTTTAGGATCAAAGCATTGGGTGTGGTGAAGTGACAATTGTCATGAAATGATTCTTGATTGAAAAGTTATATTTAGTAAAGCAATGTATACATAAAAACGCTGGGTACGTTTATTTGCACACAGTACAAGCGATGACAAAATTACGTACTTACACAGAGCGTTTCTGAGCTTTTTACGTCTACTGCTTCCGTACTGTCAGCTTTTATATCGTTTCAATTAGCTGCAATAGAGCTAGGAGGCTCTGTGTTAAATATTGAACTTATAAAAATGCAAGTATGCTGATTCAATGTAGTTTTTAACTCGTCTGTTTTCGAAGAAAAAACTCGGACTATTGTCATCACTTGGTCGTCGTCGTCAGCGTTGTGCAAACGCTTTAATGTAGACAGGGCCTTAATTGATTAATTAATCTCAATTAAGGCCCTGATGTAGCTGATTACTCATAAACCAATAAGGCTAAAAGTTTAGATATTTGGTGTGCAGCATTGCATGGTGGACCATAACCAGTATAGTTTATATCATGACCCCAGGGTCAGTACTAGCCCCGCCTTTGGGGTCCCTTGATTTTACAAATAGATGAACAACTTTAAAAATCTTCTCTAAAACTGCTTGACAGAGAGCATTGTAATTTGATGAGGTTAGAGGCATACTTTAATAGACCTTTACCAAGATTGTTCATATATGGTCCCTGGGGACAAAATTACCCCCACCCCAGGGGTCACTTTCTTTTGCATAGACTTATATTGGGAAAAAATTTTATAGGAAAGCACAAAGCCTAGAATTTAAATATTTATTGGAGAGTAGGTACTTTCCATCCCCTGCATGTGACCGCCTACCCAAACATTCTTTTCAATTTTGTTTTATTCCCCTCGGCCTGACACACACCCCCACAGAAGAATTTTTCTCATTTCTTTATTTTTTATACCCCCGCAAAACGAAGTTGTGGGGGGTATACTGGAATCAGCTTGTCCGGCCGTCCGTCCGTCTGGCCGTCCGTCGATTTTTCCTTGTCCGCCCAATAACTTAAGAATCCTTTGACCCACAGTCTTCATATTTGATCTGGAGATTGGTCATGGCCAGTAAATGACCCCTATTGATTTTTAGGTCACTGGATCAAAGGTCAAGGTCACAGGGGCCTTGACTACAAAAAAAATTGTCTGCCCAATAACTTAAGAATCCTTTGACCCACAGTCATTATATTTTGGGTGGAGGTTGGTAAATGACCCCTATTTATTTTGAGATAACTCGGTCAAATGTTATGGTCACAGGAGCTTTAACTATAAAAAGCTTGTCCGCCCAATAATTGAAGAATCCTTTGACCCTCAGTCTTCATATTTGGTCTGGAGGTTGGTCATGACTCATACATGCCCCCTACTGATTTTGAGGTCACTGGGTCAAAGGTCATGGTTACAGTGGCTTTCACTCAAAAGCTTGACCTTCCAATTACGCGGCATAAATGAGTAAAAATGACTTAAATCCATTAAAAACCATGTAATAAACAGTATTTTGAAATAAACTTGTCTGCCTGTCCATCTGTCCGTCCGTCTGTCAGATTTTCCTTGTCCGCCCAATAACTTCCGCCCAATAATTGAAGAATCCTTTGACCCTCAGTCTTCCTATTTGGTATGGAGTTTGGTCATGACTAGAACATGACCCCTACTGATTTTGAGGTCACTAGGTAAAAGGTCATGGTTACAGTGGCTTTCACTCAAAAACTTGACCTCCCAGTTATGCGGCATAAATGAGTAAAAATGACTTACATCCATTAAAAAACATGCATACACTTTCTGTAGTGATTTATTAAATAGAAGGAGATTCCAAAGCCATACAAATACGGCGGCAGCGCCTAGCTAAAAAAATCATGTTATAAGTAGTAACATTTCATTCTACAACTACATTTTCCATTCTCACATTTGAAGCATATAATTATGTTCTCATATATTCATCATAAAACAGCCCCTGACAAAGCATGCAAGGGGGGTGGGGTTCAAGTCATCCAATGGCAGTTTCAGTTTTGAGGTAGTAGGTCAAAGGTAATGGTTACTTTGATCTTTGCCACGAAAAACATGTAGAATACATAACTAAGCAATGTACTGGCTTACTACCCTCAGATTTGGCAGCGAGGTTGTCCATGACCTTTAAATGACCCCTGTTGATTCTGACAAAGCGCTATGCGGGGGTATTCACGCCATGACAGTAGCAGTTCTAGTTTAGATGGGTAGGTAGGCCTAATTGCTCCTCCATTCCCACCACGGGAATCGGACCCCTAAAAACCCATAAAATAGAAAAAATGTAAGTATTTTTTGTTGTATTTTCACCATCTGTCATTCGACACATGCTTTTGTTAAAACGACTAGCCCGCTCTTCCCCGCTTAGTTTGATTGCCTGCCTTTCAAGTGAGCGATTCAGCGCCATCATGGCCCTCCAGTGATGATTTCGTTCAGCACGACATCCATTTGTAGCACTTTTCCACATATCAAAAAATATTTGGTCACAGTTTGGTTGTTAAGTTTTTGTACTGAAATTGAATGTTAATTAACACGTGAAATAATAAGGAAAAGGTGTTCAAGTAGAAACCGATAATGTTACGAAGATTTCAACAAAATATTCTAACATATTAGTACACATATAGAGCTGGACATCACTTTTTGTCGAACATGCTTGCGGATAGCTCGACATAGTCGTCACATCTGGCACCTCAGTTCGGTGTATGTATGTGCGTGCGTGCGTCCGTATTGGCTAGTCCGGGCCATAACTTCTCCATGGATGGAAGGACTTTTAAATGCCTTGGAACCTTAGTTCACCTTGATAAGACGGCGTGTTGCGTGCAAGACCCGGCTTTTTATCTCAACGTGACAGCTTAAAGGTAAAAATTGTTTATGATAAACCTCTTCTGCACCATAACTTCTCCATTCATCGCAGGATTTTGAAATACTTTGCCACATTAGTTCACCTTGATGGGACGTTGTCAAGCACAAGATCCACACCCTTAGCTGGAAAGGTAAGGTCACAGTGACATGTGAGCAAGACAACAGTGACATATTAATATATACATTTTGTCTGGACAATAACTCCTAAAGCATTAAAGTCGTAGACTTGAAATATATAATATAGACTTGGTGAGGTGGAGAGCAACGTATAAGAGCATAACTCAGTTTAATTTATTTTTCTAGTTATTTTCCTGATTGACTTTTTGTCCGGAGTAAAACTCAATCAAAGAAACTTATTTGAAACTTCTTACAGAGATAAAAGACAATAAGAGAAAGTGCGGAGTACAAGACCCATTACTCTGCCTGGCTTAATTTTTTAAATTATTTCCCTTTGCTATTTTTTTCTAGACCATTACTCAAATATTTTTGAGGGACCTTATTGAAACTTTACACAAAGTGTCAATTGTGCATGGCACATAATTCTCCAAGGCTTTCTTTTTCATTTTTTTCTGAAGCACAATTCAATAAGACAGTCTTTGCTAAAACCTTTACACAGAGATGGAAAACAATCAGGGAAAGTGTGGTGTATAGGAATATTACTTCTGTCTGGCTTTACAATGAGTTCTGTCTGGCTTTAAAATGAATGATGTCCTTTTATCTAGAGTTTGATTCTGTAAACATTACACAAAAGCTAAATGAGTACTTTTGTCTAAACTTGACTCATTGATATATGTCGTTCACCACCATTTTTTTTTCATTTTGTAGTCTCGTCCCACCAGGTGGCTTTTTATGGCCAGGCTCGACATCCTGCTCATCGGCATTCTAGTTAGAAGTATAATTCATTTAGTGGCACATTTTACAACTTGCATTCACTTTATTTTGAAGTACATGTACAAATTCACTATCATTAGAAATTAAAGTATGTTTTTTTACTTATTCAAAAAAAAAAGAAACGTTCTGTAGACGTTGGTTCTTTGTGATCATTTTGAACAAGTTTATAACAGCTAAAGCTTCTGTAGCCATCTGTGTAGCAAAATATTAAAGGCTTGCCGAGTAATTACGATGACCCAGCCGGGCTTACAGTCACAGCATTATTCTGGTTACGACTGTGTGCTGTAGATAGTATATTCTGGTTACGGCTCTCTGTCGTAGATAGGATATTCTAGTTACGACTCTCTGTTGAAGATAGTATATTCTGTTAACGACTCTCTGCTGTAGGCAGTATATTCTGGTTACGACTGTGTGCCGTAGATAGTATATTATGGATACGACTGTGTGCTGTAGATAATATATTCTGGTTACGAGTGTGTGTCGTGGATAGTATATATAACCAGAATATACTATCTACAACCAGAATATACTATCTACAGCACACAGTTTTAACCAGATTATACAAAATATTATATTCTGGTGACGACTCTCTGTTGTAGATAGTATATTCTGGTTACGACTGTGTGCCGTAGACAGTATATTCAGGTTACGACTGTCTGCCGTAGATAGTATATTCTGGATACGACTGTGTGCCGTAGACAGTATATTCAGGTTACGACTCTCTGTTGTAGATAGTATATTCTGGATACGACTGTGTGCTGTATATAGTATATTCTGGATACGACTGTATGCCGTGGATAGTACATTCTGGTTACGACTCTCTGCTGTACATATTGTTTTCTTGTTACGACTGTCTGCCGTAGATAGTATATTCTGGATACGACTGTGTGCTGTAGATAGTATATTCTGTTTACGACTATATGTTGTAGATAGTATATTCTTGTTAAGACTGTGTGCTGTAGAAACCAGTATTTTCTGGTTACGACTCTCTGTTGTAGATAGTATATTCTGGTTACGACTGTTTGCTGTGGATAGTATATTCTGGTTACGACTCTCTGTTGTACATATTGTTTTCAGGTTACGACTGTTTGCTGTGGATAGTATATTCTGGTTACGACTCTCTGTTGTACAAATTGTTTTCTGGTTACGACTGTGTGCCATAGATAGTATATTCTGGTTACGACTGTGTGCCGTAGATAGTATATTCTGTTTACAACTATATGCTGTAGATAGTATATTCTGGTTACGACTTGTGCTGTAGTTTGTCCTTTTATTTGTCCGCCTGAAATGATAAGAATAAATGCCAAGAAAAGGTAAAAGACATTGGTGAGCAAGTAAAGATTGAATCAGTTAACTACAATCGTAATGTTTAAGGTCTTTGGTAGGTACTTGAATAAGCAGGTGTTTTATGAAATGGTGATCGAGCTATTTTGACAAATATGTCTTTAGTTCTGAACTTCAAGGTCAGCACAGACAATTAAACGTGATCTTGATTTGCCTTTATTATTTGTCAATCTAGATTGAAAGAATTGCAACAGGAAGAAACGAATCTTTTTTTTTCGCATGTTTGAAATGCACAACGACACCCACAAAAACAGATTTAAACAGTCTCTTTTTAGCCCAGAAACCGTGCATTAAATGGTAAATCGAAACGCCTGAAGTTCTGTCACTGTCACAGCGCGCTCCTACTTTTATGAAGACACTTGTGATTTAATGCCTACGCAATTAAAAGCATTTTCTTCTATATTTTATAGGAAAACATTTATAATTTCTTAAATAACTAACAAAAAAGCGTGTAATATCTTTTGGGCTAATTACGTAATTTAAGATTAAGTGGTATTCTCAAATCAAGTACTTCAAGATGGAAATTTTGCCGTTCATTTTAAGGTTTGCTCAGCCTATAATCATTACACATTGGTGATTCTTTAAATTGGTATTCACAATATTCCAGTGCGAATTCTTTGAAGATCAGTGTAAGAATTTTACCACAGGGGCAAGTGACTGCCGATTTCTCGTTTCCATGAATTTTACGAGATTGTAGAAGAATAGAGTGAAACAGAAAAGATCGAACGTGAGTTTCCGACGATGATCAGTCTAATGCATACAAGTATCCTATAGCGACTTCCCGCATTCAGGTCAAGTTATGTCGTATCGCCTTGCTTCACCAAGAACATGCATATCCGTTACGTCATTTACAAAGTGTGCAAGTGTGGTGTGTTTTCGCAGAGCTGTTCCGATGCGACGTGCCAGTAACTTCTAAATCTCGGGCGATCTTTGATACTCGGTGCCAAAACTCAACAGTAGTTTTGCTCCGAACCGTCACACTTGCGTGGCATGTTTAACACTGGCAATTTTGTACCACATTTTTAGATGCAAGAGATTATTTCGCAAGTGGTATATGATTTTCGTCGTGACCTCTTTGTTATTATATTTACAAGCAAACTGTCATTCAGTATATGATTCGTGGATAAACATGTGCAAGGTTAACACACAACACATCCCCTAGCAGTACACACGTGCAGGAGTGGTGAGATCTTTTGTTTACAAAAGTAAATAAACAACCAATGAACATCTATTTTTGTCTCAAGATAGAAAATTCTGATAATCAAATTATTGCCCTGTTAAAATTAGTACTGTTATCAGCTGTTTAAATCAATAGGTAATAAATAGATTTTGCCGCCAGCAATTTTGATTTTGTTTCAAACTGTTACTGAAAAAAATGACGTCCTGCTTTGTTTGTATCATGACTTTATATTTTCAGCTGAGATTTCTCATAGGGATTGGTTTGGTTTTCATTGTGTTAGAGTATTTGGATATAATTATGTATATCTCTGGACAGAATACTTTTGAACAAAGTGCAGTACAGTACAAATCAGGACAGAACTCAGTACAAAATAAATCTGGACAGAACTCTATGCAGTCAAAAGATGTTCAGAGACAAATGGATCATGTACACAGCTTTGGAAAGACAGATTTCCAGAGAGTTACAGATGATAATTCTATACTAGTATATTCTGCCTATTTAGAGGAAAGGTAAAATGTTTCTGTTTTTGTTAAATTACGACTCCATTCAATTGGTATGATTAGACCTACCAGTTTCTATGTGAGTTGGTTAAGACAGTCAGAGATACGTCCTAGTTTTGCTTCTTGTTATATTTCCAACTTTTTTTAACGAATCTATAACAGTCATCTAAAACATTTTAAGCTATCACAACACTGTCGAAAGCTCTTTTACTTGCGTACAATTGTGGTCTGTACACCCGTCTTGAGTTTGCTCGATCGCCTAACCTAGTTGAATAACATTCTTCCGTCTGTCCGTCCATCTGCGTATACCTTTATGTCTTAGATGTTGGTTTGTGGTGATTCAACTATTATATCTTATCAGCTGTAAGTATTTAACAGTGTACATATGTATTTATATGCATACTTGGTAATTTCAGTGAAAACAGACTTCGAGTAATTGGTGTAACAAAAATGGAAAACAACTCACAGATACTCTGCATATTGCGTTACAAACTGACGAAACAAGTAGTGCTTGTCGAAGGGTACATAGAACATATTCCAGAATCCCACGGGTTAAGGTAAAATAGTTATTCTTATGCTAAAGCATTCAGAAATGTTTATTTACAATGCACCTGAGCTTTTGATTGTCAGTAGTTATGTCGTCTCGCCATTTGTGTTTGATCGGAAAAAATAGTAGTCTAACACCTATGGAACTGTAGGATAATCACGTGACCTACCTAATACCTTGATACCCAACTAAATTCACATCAAGTGCTGTTAAGTCCCATAAACTGGCATTCTTTCGTCAAGTGGTCGAAGTTCAATAATTATTAACCACTATAACCTTTACAAAAGTAGGAGTGATGGACTCCGTCACGAACCCTGATCTGATATTGTAGTTTTTTAGCCGAGAATAAAGGTCTGAAACTGGCTTCTTGACAAATACATTTTACACTGATGAGATACATTTTACATTGGTGAGATACACTGTAGACTGGTGAGATACATTGTACACTTGTGAGATATATTGTACACTGGTCAGATACATTGTAAATAATCTTCGTATTCTAAAACTGAAAATGTTTTCAACTAATGAATGGAAGATAACCATGTCAAAAGTTAAGATCAGTTCCAACATTTATGAATTATTCACGTGATTACCTTTTTTGTTCGTTTCTTGGGTTACAGATTTGAACCTCGGTTCCCTAGCAAAACTCTTTTTTTTAAGTGGCGTGAGACTCGACTACTTGATCGTGGGTTAGTTAGAGAATACTAGTAGTTATTCATGTATGTAGAGGTGTAAAAGTGCGTGACTCTAAACTTTCGATAACGGAAGTGGAGAGTGGTGGAACCAACCATTCATCAGAGATGTTTCATTTGGGAAAGCTGATTTGATTTACTGGAATGCCCTGATGAAATTTAAACGCCACTAAAGTTTAACATGAGTAAATATTATTATTATGTTCTCCATTCATTAATATGTATTAATAGATATTAGTTCATTTGTTTATTACCTGTAGTTCGGTGTAGCTGTCATAACCAAATCAACGACTTGATCGAGCACCATTGTTTAAACGTCATGCACTCATTTTTTTCTCAAATTTGTGACGTCATTAAAACCTTTAAAGCTCAGAAATATTGTTTAACGCAGTCTCTTTTTTTCGTTTGACTCTTCAGATATACGGCGGCATTTTTCCTGTGTAAATTTACAGACGCGGCATTACCTGACGAAGTCTCTGTTGTCGACAAATCTTCAACTACAGACGCACCTGATACTCTTCCAGTGAATAGAATAATCGACTATCACGACAAGCACGTGTATACTGCATGTGTGTCACCAATGCATTCCAAATTCAACGATTCCACTATGATTATAGAATGGATAGAATTGAACAAAATCTTAGGTGTAGAGTCGTTTACAATTTATTTAAACAGAGTGTCGAAAAATGTACAGCGTGTCTTAAGTTATTATGAAAAAAGAGGGGATGTGACGTTACTGCCTTGGACACTCCCACGTACATTAAGGGTCACTTCTCACAGGCTGCTACATTATTACGGACAGCTTGCAGCTTTAAACGATTGTCTATACAGAAATAAAGGAAGAAGCCACTATATCACTGCAACTGACCTGGATGAATTTATCATCCCCCAGATGCCAGCTGACATTACCTGGTCAGACATGTTGTACAGACTTCCACGACAGAGTGCTTATGTCATTAGAAGCTCCCTTTTTAGCCAAGATAAGGCCTGCTCCAGAAAAAGGAAGTGCTTGAATAAGTTAACAATCGAATCTTACAAACATAGAGATGATTTAATCCTGCCGGCACATAAAAGGTCAAAATATATTGCGAAAACTGATGATGTTAACACGATGGGTATTCATTCGCCAATAAGTTTTCGCACCGGAAGTGCGTACACGGTAAGCCCCGTGGTCGCATTGCTACATCACTATAGACGTGGCACTAAAGGTTACAGCAGCGCACCATCGAATAAAGTCAGACACTATGCTGCCATAAAATATACTCGTTCTTTACAAAGAAGTTTAGCAGATGTGCGTATTGACTTATTATCATATTCTCGTAATAAATAATAAAACATCATTTAAATTCATGCTTTACAGTTCTAAATGAAATCATTTACATGTACATATAATATAAAACTAAATAAACATTTTGTGTAAGAACTTACAAATTGTTATGTGCACGGAAATATATTACTTTACAAAGAAGGGATCAAAGTAAATCATACACACACGCACGAACAAAACAGTTTAATTGAATCTTTCTAAAAGTGTTTACTGTAGATTCAAGACAATGGGTTGAATATTACACAGCGTAGCAAACAGTGTTAACCCTTAACCTGCTGGAACCGAAATTGATTAGCCTTTGCCAACAGTAAAGAGCCAGGCCAGCCTGCACATCCGTGCAGTCTGACCAGGCTCTATACTGTTGGTAGCTCCATTTTTGTATTTTGATATTGAAATCCCTTACACTTTGAATAGACTGTTCCAATTTCAAAGCTGGGCAAATCCATTACAAAAATTCAGCATGTTCAGGGTTAAATATAGAAGAACTACACTGTTCTGTGCTTTGTACACTTCCATGTTTCGTTATTGTCATGTATATAAATGATACATTTCTTCATTTCTGCGCTCAAGTTTATATAGGTTAAAATATTAAAATGGGTTGTATATTCTCAAAGTAATTAAGGGGTCTCATTATTCAAAGTTGACAGAACCGTTATTTATCTATTCGCAGTAATATTTTAATATTTTATAATATTTGCTAATATTTTAACACTTTTATAGCGTTAAGAAAATTTAAGAACAAACTTTTTTTAAATTCCTAAAGAATGTTCAACTGTTGAGCAGCAATTCGATTTAACAGAAAACAGTGTCGTAAGCACAGCATTCAAAATTCAAGTCATCAAAATTTGCTTTTTTTTAATTCAAATATTCGCATGTTTGTCGAATTTCGTGCTAGCACAACATTCAAAATTCAAGTGATTCTCAATTCGAATGGTTTCTGTTCAGCTAACTTCACACTTATAGAATACAATACCTTTGTGTTGTGAAATCAAATTTTCATGGATTTGGCTCGATTTTTGTTCTTTTCTCAGCAAGTGATTCTTTCTTTAATAAAATGGACAATCAAATATAACAAGAGCCATGTTACACATGGTGAATCCCCTCGCCGAGAAGAAGTTACCTGAACGTCGTACTTTCAAAAACTAAATGTAATAATGTGCATGTTCAGTTTGAAGAAAATCCCTCAAAAAATAGGCAAGGTAGAGCTATTGTTCTTGCACACTGCACTTTCTACCAATGTGCTCTGTCAGTGTATTAAGTTTGAAGAAAATCCCTCAAGGACTTTTGGAGTTATGTTCTGGATTTTTTTTTTCAAGTAAATCTGATAAAGGGGAATAACTCTAAAAATAGGCAAGGTAGAGTTATTTTTCTTGTGCACTTTACTTCCTACCAATGTGCTATGTCAGTGTATTAAGTTTGAAGTAAATCCCTCAAGTACTTTTGGAGTTATGCTCTGGACAAAACTTTTTTAAGTAAATCTGATAAAGGGGAATTACTCTAAAAGTAGGCAAAGTAGAATTATCGTTCTTAAGATTGCCTTTCGTCCTAATGTGCTCTTTCAGTGTATGAAGTTTGAAGAAAATCACTCAAGTACTTTTTGAGTTATGCCCGGACAAAATTGGGACGGACGCACGGTCGGACGGACGCACACACGGACGGAGACCATTTCTAATATCCCCTCCGCCTTTGGGGGGATAAATAAAATAACAGGTACAGACATTCAACATCTGCTAACTGACGCACGTTTGTGAATACTGACTGGTTCAGAACATAGTCTTAGTAAACACGACTTCCTGTTGGAGTGAGGTCCTTTTGACAGGCGTTCATCAGAATAAATTCAATTGCAAATACTGGTTAGTGTCACTAGCAGTGTGAGACAGTTTTACCTGTTCTCGACATGAAGAACGTAAGGGCAAGTTTATTGACTTGCTGTTGGAATGGGAACACATATTCTTTACTTGACTCTCTCACTCTCTCACACACACACACACGCACGCACGCACACACACACACACTTGCTTTCTCAATTAATTAAATAAACTCATTTAAAGAATGTAAAGAGAGAAAAAACGTCTCACATGTTTGTTCTAAGTACATGTTTTTTATAATGTAGTATTAAGGTTTGATACAGAGGTAGATACATGCACAGTTTCTGATATAAATCAAAGAAAATAATAATGAGCTTAAATTAAAGCTGTTGGTTTATTCACATAGATTTTCAAAAACATGTACATTTTAATAAAAGTAGTACTATTTCTATCGCTGTCAAAAACAAAAAGAAAATAGAACTCGTATGATAAAATCACTATAAAATTTATTTTCGTTTCATTTGGAAATATCACCAGTTCATTTTCAGATGTGTCATATCCATGAATTCTTTATTAAATGGTTCAAAGTATTTCTTTAAAGCATCTTCTACAGCCGGGTCGATTTTTGGGTGTGGTCGACCCTTTTCACTGCCGAAGCACGACATTTCTATATCTTCAGGAATTGTAGAGTTAATTTTCAAACAATAAAAGCCCTTATCTTTATTAAAATATAGTCTGTCTTTACTTAACGAGTGATCGATTCCAAGAAAGTTCTCCGCCTTGCTTAAACTGCGGGCGGGGTTCCTTCTAAAAGTATCTCCGTCCACAATAAGGATTTTTTTGAACGGAAAATATTTGAGCCAACGTTTTAATATCACGCTATAAGTTGATTGTTGTACGTATGGACTACTTTCTATAACTTGGTTAGTTTCTTTGTTGTAAACACATTCCTCAAAAGTCGGGGCTTTAAGACGCTCTGGGTGTGAACTTTGTTGCTGAAATGTAACATAAAGTTGTTGATTAATCAAACGTAACACTAACTTGCTTGTAATATTTTTAGTTATTACATTTTATATGTTGATACGAATTACATTGAGTGTGTTCAATACTTAACAGCTGTTTAAAGGTTACAAATACAACAGTTTACAAATGGAATAATTTACAAATTGATTAGTTTACAAATACAATAGTTTACAAATGGAATAGTTTACAAATGGATTAGTTTACAAATGGATTAGTTTACACTGGATTAAGGAGACAGTCCTTGCCAGTGCTTCTCGTCGATAAATCAGTTCTTTTAACTGATTAATGAATGATTAATCAACTTTGTTTTCCAACATGTAAACAAACATACAAACGTTATTATTTAGGTCTTCATAAAAGTAATTACTTTATTTCTGAACTGAGAATGATATTAACAAGAAGGCCATGATTGCTCCTAAATCTCTCACTTGACTCTAACACAACAATGTACATGTAATTATCAAATAAGAGAAAGAACTCGACAACCCTGCATGCCAAATTTCAGAAGTTTCTGACGAGACACTTAAAAAGTTTGTCTATAAAAATTGGTGAAAAACATTTGACTGTGAAGTCGAATGTAACTGCGGGAGCAATTTTCGAACAACCTGGTTGAGGAAAGTAAAACAAAACTACAATCTAAATTAATAAAAAGAGTTTTTAAGATGTCTAAACATGTTTCTATACATCGTCGGTCACCCCCGGTATATATTCCGTACAACTGCATTATGTAGATCAGTAGAGTGAAACGGAAGGGATCGAACGTGGGTTTTCGACGATGACTTCTAAATAAAACATGTCAAAATAACTCAAGGGGCAAAATTTGAACAATTTTGGAGGTTCACTAGGCAGTGCTTTATTCTGCGTGTTTAAACTCAATGCTTTCTGTTTCAAAGGAGAAGAATTTAAAAAATGCTTCATGTCTCTATGTAAAACATGTACAACGGGTGGAGCCAATTATGACTTCAGGGACATTATTTGGACACTCTTGGTACTGGAGACCTACTAAACAACGCTACATACCAAATTTCAGAAGTCTCGACCATATGGTCTATATGAAGTATCTGTCTTAGGGAGAGGTACCTAAAAATCCTAAATGACAAAGTTTGAATAATCTTCATAGAAGTCCACTGGACAATGGTTTGTACAAAATGTCAAAACTCTTTTGCTTTCTATTTTTGTTAAAGATGAATTTAAAGATTTATAATTCTATATAAAATATGTGACCCCTCGGGCAGGGCCAAACGCGACACCTTGAATATCATTTAAAATATCTTGTTAGAGATTTATTAGGCAGTGTTATACATCAAATTTAAGAGCGGTGATCCTGTCGTTTTAGACAAGAAGAGTTAAGACAAGAACAGCTTTTTATTTTTATTGCCAAAGCAACTAGATTGAATTCTTTGAATTAATTTGAAGGAGCTTTATACCAAGTTTTATTGGTTTATGAAAAAAAAATTGTTTGGATTAAAAAAAGGTTGACGTTATGCTCAGGTGAGTTTAAGTATGTTAGAGATGTGTTATGTAGTAAGGTTTTATTATTATAGCAATAATATCACATGATTGTTTACTAAGTAACCTCATTGACCTTTTATAATGAAAAGCAACACCCCTTTTTCAAAATGGATGTATTGTCGACTATTGAAAGAAATCTTCAACGGCGATAATTCGGAGGTTATTGCGTCAACGATTCATCGACAAACTGATTAATCAGCCATACTTTAGCTCTCATAACTGATTTGAAATAATGCTTCTTTAAGGTTTGGGAGGATCTAATGCCTGAAGTTGTCTCGAAATCCGGCTCAGAAGTCTGTCTCATCAGACAGTTAATAATAAAAAAGGAAACGAAGTATCAAGTGTACAGCTTACTTGTAAAAAATGGGAAAGGGCTCTTGACACTGGATCTCTTACTAACAGAATGAGTTTCATTTCAGAATCCATATCGTAGATTCGTTTTGGTGCCACAGGCGAAGAGAAGTACTGCGGTGACTTTTCCATTGTAACCTGCCGTTTCGTACTACACATCATTCGTTCTCTGTACCACTCGTACCCCTTTTCAAAATCTGGACTGCTGAAAAATGCCATTGCTGCATATCCAAACTGCATTGCTACCTGAAAAGTTTTTTTTTTGTTTAGCAAATAGCTTCAAGACAATTCTGTAACTTAATATAATTTCTGCTAAATTGATATACCAAAAAGACATTTAAAGTTTGGTATTACTTAAGAAAAACCTTTGACCGCAAGAACTATAAAAAAGATTTTGTTGTCTTTCAGGAAATTAAGAGAAATGTTGATCACAAAGCTTTCTGGTTGGCTTATTTGGAAATATACGCCCTCTTGCCAGTCATTTATCACAAAGTGACTGTCATGTATTGACTAAAAGTGAAAGTTCTGTGCGATCTCACCTGTGGATGGACACCAAGGAACGTGGAGAAGGCTTCTGTACCTGCTTTCATTACACCTATTATCAAACACTTTGGCAGTCTTTTCTTGCAGTTCTCATTCTGCAGCAGATCGAGCCGACCTGTTTGAACAAGTTTGTTACGAAGTCTCTGAGTGTACGAGTCACTCTGCCTGGGTAAGTTTTTCTCTTTCAACGTATCGGAGTATCTACGATTTAGCATCTCTATTTGCTCTTTCATCGAAGTGGGATTATTAGAGGTTTGTCTCTGGGTTTCTTGGGGACTATTTAATCTGATTTCCGATTCAGAGCTCTCACCAGATTTCTGTTGGCCATCTGTCTGTGTTACTTGATCTTCTTCGTCACTTCCGGTATCTGGTAGTGTGCCAGCAGTTTGTACATATGCTACAGCGTTGTCATTTTCAGTATTATCTAGAAGGCCTGGAGTTGTATCGTCCATGAAAGTGCTATCAGCACTGAGTTTTTCATCATCATTTTCATCACCAAGATTTCCAGTCATGTCTTTGTCATGTTCTAAGATATGAATCTTTTCTTGCTCTTTATTTTTTTTCTCCTTTAATATATTTCCCATTTTATTTTCAGGGTTTCTAACATCCATGGTTGTGCTTGAACTTGGAAATAAAGTGGATTCAGTTGTTCTTTCTGGCAACAACTCGGTATTTTTATTCTTCTGTTGGAGCATGCTTAACGGTAACGCTTTCCCTGCTTTTCCCTTTCTCGACTCTCTGTCAGGGGCTCTATCCAGTTTGTCGCTGGTAAGTTTCTTACTTTTGTCTATACGTCTTGTCTTTGAAACCACTGAATTGGAAAAAACGAGAATTATGAAGCAGCAATATGTCATCTTATGGCTGTGCAATATTAAGCCAACCTTCCCTGCATCGGCAGAATTTTTTCGAGTATTCTATATTTATTATAGTAGAATCTATCAACTCTTTAGATGCTTTTATTTCAGCATAAATACTTAGTATAGAGGCATGATCCAAATGTGTAACCATTTTTTTGTAACTGAATACAAAGTACATACAGTTTAAGATCCTAAACTAGAGAAAAAAAATTGAAAGTCAAACTGGATGACTAAATATAAATTGTCTTAACCCCGTAGGTTTACAGAGCGGATATGGGCCGGATAGTTGTTTGAAGCGATCCAGATTTTAGAAACAGTTACCAGTTGTCTCAGTGTTGGGCGTCTGACTCTTTTGCTTGATTTTCAATGGAAAAAGTAACTGTCTCATAGGTGCGTTAGGTTGATTCTTTAAAGCGATTAGACAAACTCTACAATTTTGCATTTCTTATCAAAGCATCAAATATGAAACTTAGCTGATAAAAGTGACAAACCTCTGTTGTTGAAATCACTTTCTTTTATGTAAAATATGAGCAGCAAACCTATGAGCACTCCAACGGCAACCACTGATGACGTCTTCATAGTTTGTATCCGTGTTATAATGGCGCGAAATCTGATTATATAAAAAAATAACATACACTTTGAATATTGAATAGCGTTAATGTGAAATCGTCAGGAATTACGGATGTAGTGGTCTGTTGGGGGAAAGTTAATGAAATTTAGAGAATATGTTTAGAGTAAAAACATTGTTTAGTTTTAGTTTTTAGTTTGAAATAAAACTTAACTAAAACATTGTTAGTAAAAAGTTACGACAAAAACCAAAATAAAATGTATCTGATTTTGATAAGGTCAAAAACGTTTGTTAACATGTAATAAATGGATTAGCTTGTCCTGACTGCATCGCTTCGCTTTCATTCGCCGAAAAATCCACATGCTTTACTGTGATCGCTTGCAAGAAAATGACAAGGTTATAACTGGTGAGCAATAACAGTAATGGTGTACTTACCTTACGTTCATGGCTAGTAGTAGGTCCTGCCCAGTAATAAAACGCTAATGCTAAAAATTGTAACTGATTTTTTTTCTGTTTTTCTTGTTCCAAACAAAAACATTCGCTAACTGTTAAATTACGCATGTAGTCCTATAGTAGGGGTACTCAGAATTGTTGATTTGACCGGCTGACATTTTATGCCGAGAGCAAAAAAAATCATTCAGTGAAATCTTGATTTGTGTAAAGTTAACACTTATCAGTCTCATATCTTAATTGTTCCTGTTTTGAGTACATGTGTAAAATTAGTATCAATTCATTACTAATTTCATCTAAATAAAACATAATTAATTGACTATACGTACACGTTAATTCTTTTTGTATTGGGTAATTCATCTCGTCATTCTTTTGCATGGCGTAAAATAACAGCATTTGTAAAAAAAAATGAAACTGCATTTTCACACATAACAACGCCATGCATTTGATAAGATGAGGAGAAACTGGCCAAGAAAATAAATTTAATGAAAGTAAATTTCAAAGTATTTCTTCTTTTAAGTGAAATCACCATTTCACAAACGAAAAAACCGAGGTTAGGGAGTGTTCATTTATTCATTTAACCATGTTTTCTTACTAACATTTCTAGAATTGAACATAAATTACATCATTCTTTCTGCATGAAACATTCCAGTAATTCTCCTTTTTCAGAAAGTATCCAACTAGTTCAAAGTTTGGTCCACTGTTGCTTGTACTACTTTCGTATCAATAAAGGCACTAGACTGAATAACATTCAATTACTGATGTGCACTATACAAAAAGTCTGCAGAGAGAGTTGGCAGGCGGGGGGGGGGGGGGGGGGGGGGTGGGAGGGGGGAAATGTAAGATTGCGCATTACAAAAAGTTACCTAGAAGCAAGAATATAAATATACATGTATGTGTAAAATGACTAATATTAATCCTCCTCCGAGGTTCCCAAGTTAAAATCGCTGTATAATTCTCACTGAATCATGGATTCAAGTCCTGCCATCGATCCTGCTTTTTTACGTGAGAACGTGAACAGTCTCTTCCGATCAGTAGGGGGTCTACAAGAAACGGTCTTGTTTTTGACGGTGCGTCAGTAAACAATTAACTGCATGACTGTTGTCATTGATGAAATAGATGGTGAGCCCTCATTCGTAACAACTCGGCAATGTGTAAGTGTATGATACACCAAATGGTAATTACCCCCGGCTTTAATAAAAATATAAACAAACATGGCAAAACTCAAGCAGTGTTTGTCTTATGCATTAGAAAAAATGAAAATAAATGTTAATTTAAAGTATAAACATGTAGAGGCTTTAAGAAATGTTTTCAATTTAGCAGACACCACTTGTATTATAAAATAGTCCAATATGGCGCTTACCACATTATTTCCGAGGTGACTTATTGAAGTCGCCCGAGGTGTTCCGAATGGGTAAGCCCTGTCCAGCGGCGGGCTAATTTTCAAGTGAAATAAATGACATGCTCAGATGCACCCACTGCTTTGTTTAACTTCTGCACTTTATAACAATTTTGATAGGACATATTAAATGAAAAAATGAATAACGGAATGTGCCGAGGAATTTCGTACAATCTTAAACATTAGTTAAATGGAATGGCGCCTATGAGTAGTTTCTTTCGAATATAGATGAATAACATTCAATTTCTGATGTGCAGCACACAGAAAGACTGGTTAAGACTTGTTGAATCAACCATGTAGCGACGTTTCAAACTGAAGCAACAACTAAGTAAGACATATGTCTATTGTAGGAACATTACTTTAACATTAAACACGTAGTCAGTTTTTCAATAAACAAATTGTTTAAGTCCACTTAACCATTTGTTGTCTTATGCTTTGAGCAATCAAATCGAACGGCAAGAATTATGTTTCAGATGGTCCGTAACTATTAATGTTTGTTTACTGTATTCATTCATCTTTCCTTTCCTCTGTTTACTTGTTTCACGGTTCCATTGTCCCCATAAAGCACTTTCTGATAATCTTTGTACACGTTCATTTTAGACCAAGAGTAATAATTCATATCAGTTCCCACTTCCCTCGCTCTTGCACTGGAAGTTTTCCATCTACTTGAACTTGTCGGCTGCGACAATCTATCAACCACCTCTTTCTTATCATCTGTGTTATCTTTAACCGAGCGCCTAGCTGACTTCAGCCGCTCCGTGTTCGCTTTATCTAATTCGTCTGACAACACTGCGGAGCTGCACCTTGACCTTAGTGGTTTCGGTTCACGCCATCCCTGAAACCTCATACCAGAATGCTTTGCTGACACACATTTCTGTAAAAAAACAACAACAACAACAACATGATGATATTAATTCGATCTCGATGTACATTACCCGCTCAGGAAGTGTGGCCTTGAACAAGAGAAGATATTGTATAGGGCTCATTTATTCTAAACTGTTTCATGCACCCGTTGAATGCCTAAACCACATAATATTGAAGCACCTCAAACATTTATCTCTGAAATATTTGCATGCAGGAATCATAATTTTGTTGTTTCATTGCTATATTTAAACATATTTTTGTTGATGATAAGCTGATGATGTTGGTGAGTGCATAATGATGTTGGTGATGATGTTGGTGGTTTTAAGTCACGTCGAACTAAATGCAGGTAATATATCATATATATTTACACTGGACACGTGCGCTGTGGGCAGGAGTGCTTCGATAGCGACGAATATCGCTTTCTAGTTAAGTTTTGCAGACGGTAGGATTCATATTTAATGTAGACGCGGGAAAATATTTTCTAATAATTGTCTACTTGAACGTGACCGTTCTTGTGGTCTTGTCTTGAGTGGAGTTATGATAGGAAGGACAAGTAACCTTGCTCTTATCAGGGCAAACTAAATGCTCAGCGTTATGAAAATGAGATTTTGCGTCCTGTGGCAGTAGCATCATAGCATTCTTATGTACGATAACGCCAGGCTTGGTGTAGTTTTCCATACAAGGTGAATTCTTAAAGGACAAATTGTTCATGTTTTGTCATTTCCCACATATTCACCAGACAGTAATTCCCATAGAGCATATTTAGGATCTTAAGCAATAAGAATTGAGTTACACCTACGGGGGCCAATATGTATATGCCGCAATATAAACCAATTGATTGACTACACTTATATGTTGTTTGAAATCTAAACTTCTAGTCACACTACGAATCGGTTGACAAGCAGAAGGAAGACAGTACTTAACAGCGTTCTTGAACGAATGTAACTGACAACTGAAAGTCCACACAGTATTGAGAATTTACACACGATAAACAGCACTTAGCATTACTAATTGTTTCGTGATAAATCATATGACATTTAAGTGCTGTTTCACGGTCACAAGGCTGCACCACAAAATAATGTTTGTTCTTAACAATGGAATTTTTCATGTTCAACTCATTTCAAATCAAGCTAAAATCAAGCTAAACTAAACAAAACTTTATTAAACTAATTGAAATGGATATGTAAAAACTTTGATGTTTTATTAAACTAATTGAAATGGATATGTTAAAACTTTGTTGTTTTATTAAACTAATTGAAATGGATATGTAAAAACTTTGTTGTTTTATTAAACTAATTGAAATGGATATGTTAAAACTTTGATGTTTTATTAAACTAATTGAAATGGATATGTTAAAACTTTGTTGTTTTATTAAACTAATTGAAATGGATATGTAAAAACTTTGATGTTTTATTAAACTAATTGAAATGGATATGTTAAAACTTTGTTGTTTTATTAAACTAATTGAAATGGATATGTTAAAACTTTGATGTTTTATTAAACTAATTGAAATGGATATGTTAAAACTTTTATGTTTTTTACTCACAGGTCTTTGTATTCTAGAATATTCTCCTCCATGTTTCAGACTGGTAACGAACGTTGAACGCTCTGTATTCCTGTCGGTTTTTATAGACGATCTTGTCGACCAGCTGACGTTCATATCTGACACAGACATAGTCCTTAATTAACGTCTTTGAAATATTTAATGAGTAAATATAAAACAGGTCTTAACTGTCAGTACTCAGTATATTCACAATACATGCACATAAATCCCTAATTATAAATAATACTAAAAAGTCTTGAAAGTATTTTTTCCGCGACTGCCTTACATGTTATTTTCTATCCATAACTTTGTTCAAGAGTACAGGTTGGAGAGATCTGGGGTATTAACATGTAAGAATCAAGGATTTAATCTTTAAATCAGGATTAATAAACGTATTTTAATTACGGATTGGGTTTACCATCCTGGATACTATTATATATATATATATATATTATTATTATATATTATATATATATATTTTATACAAAATAAACAATATAAGAATTATTAAAATGTTTTTGAAATAATGCAAACATTCTCTGCCGACAATCTAGATGTAAGAAGGAACAGATTATCAACTGCAGTAACTTTCATTTCGTTTAAAGAACCGTTTCTACTGTATAGGCTACAGCTATAATGCAGCAGAAATATCTTAGCTATAGACATTTCCCATGGGAAAAAAGATAAAAGGAGTAATTTTACGATGAAATGAAAGTGAATGTTTACAAATTAATGTCGGCAGCCACAAAAATCATAAAAACCACCTTTAAATGGACTTTTTTCCAGTAGATAGTTACATTCGTTCCCGAATTCGTTCTCAACTAATGTCTTCCAGCTGGTCCTACAAACAATTCTTGATGAAAGATTTATAATGTTATTAAAAGTTTACATTTCAAACATAAAGTAAGTGCTTGCGTAATATGACTTTTAAAGTACATGTAGTAATACATTCTGCAAACTATGACTGGTATAAGTGAGAAAACTTAACCTAATTTCTTTACTGAATCACATTTCAAAGTCTTTATAATATTTCTGATATCTGTAGGAATATATAGTTTTAGCGTTTGAATAATGTAAAACATACAGTAGGGGCTATTAGTACTTTACGAAACGGAACGGAACGAAACGAATCGGAACGAAGGGCACCATATAGGGGAAATTAAGTAATCAAATTTAAATTCGTAAAAGAAAAAGACTACAAACATGGTTCATACTTAATGTTTTGCGTATTACGAGTTTCATCGGACATAATACATTATTCGACTATGATTATACAGAGTTCATATAATTTACTATTTTGATTATATTGTTTTTTAGAATTTAAATTTGATTTCTGAATTTCCCCTATATGGTGCCCCTCGTTCCGATTCGTTTCGTTCCGTTCCGACAAAAACATTTTTCCCAAGATACTTTGGTACGTCCTGATATATCTAGTGCTGGATAAGCAATGCATATCAGGAAAACGTACTACGGAAAAAAGAAACAATAGATAATATCTAGAAAACATCGAAACATACAATTAAACTATCACTAGTCCACTTAGAAAACAAAGCAATATAATAACTCTTCACTACTTCAGTGAGTGTTGAACAAATAACGTATAAATTCTCAATTTAAATATTAGAATAGATACCCACAGCTCACATGACGATGATAAAATTTGTTCCCCACTTCTGAATTTCAGATAGAATCTTCTTCGACTAAACTCTACATAGAACTGGTAATATTAGTATTTTATAACCCCGTCATAGATAAGACAACATGATGGTTTAGGTTATTACGAAAACGAAAGTCTTTAACAGAAAGATGCGATGCATCTTAGAATACACAACCGAGAGCGGAATTCGAACTCCGATCTCCCGCGTGACACCACTGAGCCAAAGAATCGATTCCTGACGCCGTTGTCAGAGGCTGTAATTATACAATTATAGGAAGGTATGCACTTGACCGTAACAAGATATACTTTGATGGACAACATGAAGATTTAGGTATACTTTCATAGACAACATGAAGGTTTAGGTATACTTTTATAGACAACATGAAGATTTAGGTATACTTTCATAGACAATATGAAGGTTTGGTATCACGAATGGTTAGATATACTTTCATATACAACATGAAAATTTAGATATACTTTCATAGACGACATGAAGGTTTAGATATACTTTCATAGACAACATGAAGGTTTAGGTATACTTTCATAGACAGCATGAAGGTTTAGGTATACTTTCATAGATAACATGAAGATTTAGGTATACTTTCATAGACAATATGAAGGTTTAGGTACACTTTCATAGACAACATGAAGGTTTAGATATACTTTCATAGACAACATGAAGGTTTAGATATACTTTCATAGACAACATGAAGGTTTAGATATAATTTCATAGCAACATGAAGTTTTTTGGTACACTTTCATATACAACATGAAAATTTAGATATACTTTCATAGACAACATGAAGATTTAGGTATACTTTCATAGACAATATGAAGGTTTAGGTACATTTTCATAGACAACATGAAGGTTTAGGTACACTTTCATAGACAACATGAAGGTTTAGATATAATTTCATAGCAACATGAAGTTTTTTGGTACACTTTCATAGACAACATGAAGGTTTAGATATACTTTCATAGACGACATGAAGATTAAGATTAAGCTAGTGACCTAGTTTTTTACCCAGATGACTAATATTTGAACATTACCTAGAAATCATCATCAACATAAACACTGTGTATGAAAATCATGGTGGCTGACTTCATAATATTGCATCTAGAGCGTTAACAAGAATTTCCTTGGATATAAACCAATGACCTAGTTTCTGATCCCAGATTACCTGTATTTAAAGCTTAGAAATCGTCAACATAAACATTGTGACATGAATGTGACCCCGGGAGAGTTAACAAGATTTTCCTGGAATTTAAGTCATTGACCTAGTTTTTTTTAACCCAGATGACCCATATTCATTTTTGGTACAGAAATCACCAAGATGAACATCTTTACCAAAATAATATGATATTGACACTTATAACATATTTTTGCTGTCGTTTATAGCCAAAACTGTTGTGGAAACAGGACATTCGTTTACTATCGTCAATTTTATTCGTACAAATGTATGTCATTTTTTCAATATTTGCCAATGTCCAAAAACCATACATTTATGGAGATTAAATTTGTACTGTATCTACGCCTATCATCTCTTTTTAGATATTTCTTTCTAAAAGGGTGTAAAAATTGGCATTGATGTCATAAAGTTCAGGACATACACTAATTGATTTACATAGCTTTAACACGGAGCTGAAGACATATCCATTGAGACTTGGTGACGCCTATATAATAACGTCTCTCAGTTACGTTGTGGTGAACGTTGTAAGACGCCACCGTTGCTATAACAGAAGGCAAGATAATGAGAAATCTCCTTAGAATCATCAGGAATAGAACTGTTAAGATCATACCAAAAGTGAAGATTTACTTTTTGCTGTCTACAAGCTTTCAGATCGATGTTATATTACATCATTTGGTTGTTTTAATTTAACACATCTCGGTTAAACAACTGTTTTCCTAGATATGATGCCTATCAACGAAATATGTGCTTCACTTTATTTTACCAGTTTAAATGGTAAAAAAATCTTCTTATATTAGATATCAGCTTAGATATTTTGTTTGTGGCATTACCTAGTAGACCTTTATCCAATTCATTTTAATCATGGCTCTGACCCCACCCAAAGGGTCACTTGATTTTACATAGACTTATATAGGAACCATTTTTAAATATCTTCTTGTCATAAACAATAAGGTATTGAGTTTAGGTATTTCATGTGTACCATTGTCTAGTGCTTCTCTAACATCTTTATTCAAGTCATGACCCCTGTGTGAAAATTTGCCCAACCTCAGGGGTTCAAATAAACGTTTTTAAAATCTTCTTGCCTGAAACCACAAGACCTGTGCTTAAATATCTTGTTTGTAGATCATCTAGTGGGCCTCTACCAAAATCTTACAAATCATTTTATTTGGGCCAGAACTTGCCACACCAAAGGGGTCACTTCATTTCACATATACCTACATATAAAAAGGCTTTAAAAATCTTCTTGCCTGAAACCATCAGGCCTAAGGTTTAGACATTTGCTAAACCAAGCTGATATATATCATGGTCTTTGGGTCAAACTGGCCCTGTCTTAGGGATCACTTGGTTTTACATAGAGTTATTTAGGAAAAGGTTTAAAAAACCTTCTTGCCAGAAAGCTAAAGGCCTATGCCTTAAAGATATTTATGATGTAGCATTTCCTAGTTACTTTCATCTGACACTAGCTAGCGTTTTTTTTCAGGTGAGCAACCCATGACCATTTGGTTCTCTTGTTGTGCAACCTGACAATGGGTACAAATAAATTCGAGAATATCAAACTGTATACACTCTCATTCTATGTGCACTACTAAACACTTAATCTAATGGCATGCATGTATTTATTTACCTTTATATGATTTCATCCTTAGATAATCCGGTCAAGTTAAATGTATAAATTATGGTTTAGATATTCATGGCAATTTTCTCCCAAATTATGGCCCTTTTATCACTCACTTTTGTCCCACTGCACAGGTTTCATAATTATAGTTGTGTTAATTCATTTTAAAATCTAGCCAGTGGTTTGAAAGATTTTCAAGGCAGTGAAACCACTATCATTCAGACATGGCAAAATATGCCTCTTCTGGCCCGTATTCCTCTGGAACCAATGATATAATCAGGTTAATTCAGGAAAAGATAAGAAATTTATTGTCAATAAATATTTTGTGAAAGTTATTTTGAAATTGAACCTAATGGGAGTCTAAAACTATTACATAAATTCGAAAAAAAAAAACATTTTTAACCTCTGTGGCCTTAACTTTGACCCCAGTGACCTCAATCACCATCCTGTGGTAGAAGAAAACTATACTTTTAGCGTGGTGACCTTGACCCAGTTTATGGTATAGTTTCTTGAAAGATGCCTATTAACTAAATATCTGTCAATAAATGAAGGTTCTATGATAGAAAGTAGAAAAATCTATTATTAGCCTTGGTGACCTTGACCTTTACCCGAAGACCTCAAACCCCACCTTAGGGTAGAAGTCTGTGCAAGGAACCTACATATCAAATATCTAAGATATTAGTCAATAAATGAGGTGAGGTGAGGTAGCGAAATCTGTTTTATGCCTTGGTGACCTGGACCCCAGTAAATGGTAGAGGTTCATACAAAATTGATTGTTTACAAAATATCTAAAATATCAGTTGATAGATAAAGGTTCTATGACATAAAGTAGAAAAACTATCCATAGCCTCAGTGACCTTGACATTAACCCAGTAATCTCAAACCCCACTCAAGGGTAGAGGTCCTTCCAAGTTACCTACATACCAAATATCTAAGATATCGGTCAATAAATGAAGACAATACGGGAAAAAGTACAAAAATTCTATTTTAGCCACGGTGACCTCAGTTGACGTAAAGGTTCACACAAGACTAATAGGAAGTTGGCAGTAGCAGTACGCAGTACTAGTAGCACTTGGCAGTAGAAATTAAATCAAATGTGAAGTTTGTAGTTTTCTACTGCGACTGCTGTTACTGCTTCTGCCAACTTCACGTTTTGCCTACTACTACTGCTGTTACTGCTACTGCCAACTTCACGTTTTCTTTACTGCTACTGCTGTTACTGCTACTGCCAGCTTCACGTTTTGCCTACTGTTACTACTGTTACTGCTACTGCCAACTTCACGTTTTCTTTACTGCTACTGCTGTTACTGCTACTGCCAGCTTCACGTTTTGCTTACTGCTACTGCTGTTACTGCTAATGCCAACTTCACGTTTTCTTTACTGCTACTGCTGTTACTGCTACTACCAACTTCACGTTTTGCCTACTGTTACTGCTGTTACTGCTACTGTCAACTTCACGTTTTCTTTACTGCTACTGCTGTTACTGCTACTGCCAACTTCACATTTTTCTACTGCTGCGTACTGCTACTGCTCACTTCCTTTACACCCACCTGTGGTTATATATGAAATATCTAAAATATCAAACAATGAATAAAGGCTCTATGATAAAGAGTAGAAAAAAATCTATTTTTATCCTCAGTGACTTCAACATTGACCCTAGTATCATCTATCCCCACTCAAGGGTAAAGGTCATTGCCAGTTACCTTCATACCAAATATCTAAGATAACGGCCAATAAATGAAACCTCTATGGGGAAGAGTATAAAATCTATTTTCAGCCTAGATGACCTTGACCCATTTGGTCGGCAGAGAGTCATCCAAGGTGCCTTTATACAAAATATCTAAGATATCTGTCAATTAATAAAGGGCCTATGACAAAAAGTTGAAGTCTTATTTTTAGCCTTGGTGACCGCAGGGGCTGGGCCAATTTTGACCCTAGGGCCAAAATTTGTAAAAAAAAAATTGAACGTTTTTGGTAGAGGTCTACTAGGCCATGTAAAACATCAAATATCTTAAAACTAGGCCTAGTGGTTACTGACATGAAGATTTTTAAACATCTTTCTTGTGCAAGTCTATAAAAAATGAAGTGCCCATGGGGCGGGGTCAGTTCTGATCTAAGGAGTAAAATTTGGACAATTTTGGTAGAGTACCTCTAGATAATGCTCCATGCAAAACATTTAAGGCTTAGGCAATGTGGTTTCATAGAAGACGGTTTTGAATGTTTTCCATATATAACCCAAATCAAGTGACCGCTTCAGTGGAGCCTTTAATCACATCAGTGGCATAATTTCAGCAATCTTTGTAGAGGACCTCTAAGTGAACTAGTATGCCAGATATCAAACCCTAAGGCACAGTAGTTTCAGACAAGAAGAGTTTTGAAGTTTTCCTTATAAGCCTATGTAAAACAAGGTTGCAGCTGGGACGGGGCCAGTTTAGATCCTAGGACCATGATTCGAACAAACTTGGTAGAGATCCCATAGACAATGCTACATACCAAATATCTTAGCCCTAGGCCTTGCGGTTTCAGAGAAGGTGACTTTTGAAAGATTTCCCCATATAAGCCTATGTGGAATAATGTGGCCCCCTGGGTAGAGCTGATTTTGACCCCGGGGCCATGATTTGACCAAAGTTGGTAGAGGACCACTAGACGATGCTACACATTAAATAAATAAGTTGAAGGCCCTGTGGTTTCGGAGAAGAATATTTATAGTTCTCTCTCAGAGGCAACATCCTTAATATTATTAGATCAATGTATGATAGTGTTAAATCAAGAGTCAAATATCTAAATCAGTTAAGTGATAGTTTCGAGTGTCATTTGGGCGTTGGACAATGTGAATGCTTATCTCCCTTTCTCTTTTCGATGTACATAAACGATATCGAAGACATGTTTGTTAATGGTGGTATTGAAGGAATTGATGTCGGCATGTTTAAAGTATTTTTAATATTATACGCAGATGATATAGTCATTTTTGGAAGCAATAAAGAAGAATTACAAAACAACCTGAATATGCTACATGAATATTGTAATAGATGGAAACTGTCAGTAAATTCTACAAAAACTAAAATCATGGTTTTTAAAAAAGGAGGTCGTTTGCCTTTAAATATGTCTTTTTATTATGGAAATAATGTTCTAGAAGTAGTCAATAAATTTGTTTATCTAGGTATTGTATTTTCCACTGGTGGCTCTTTTTCAGAAGCCCAAAATACCTTAGCAGGTCAAGGTATGAAGGCAATATTTACTATGAACAAGTATCTATATAAGTTTACTAATATTTCAATCAAACATAAACTAGAGTTATTCGATAAATTGGTTTTACCTATTTTAAACTATGGAAGTGAAGTATGGGGTTTTCATCAGGGTAAAGCAGTCGAAAAAGTACATACACAATTTTGTAAAAGACTGTTAGGTGTTAAACGAAGCACACAGAATGATTTTGTTTATGGTGAGCTAGGTAGAATGCCTTTACAAAATATGAGATTTTGCAACATTATTAAATTTTGGATCAAAATTCTTCATGTTAGTGATGACAAATATATTAAACGAGTATACAATATGTTGTATCAAGAAACGTTAGATCATCAGAATAGAAAAAATTGTTGTTCTTTGCTTAAAAATATATTATGTGCCCTTGGCTTTCATGACGCATGGTTGTTTCAAACAGTAGGTGATAGCGAATTGTTTTTAATTACTGTTACACAAAGACTTAAAGATCAATTTATACAAAACTGGAATGGTAGGTTAAATGATTCTAGTAGAGCGCTTTTTTATCGCCATATTGCAAGTTTCAAGTTTCAACCATATCTAGAAATCATAAATATTAATAAATGTCAAATAAGTATGTCTCGATTACGTCTCTCATCACATCGACTTTGCATTGAGACCGGTAGATGGAACAGACCATTTAGTACACCCATAAATGATCGTAAATGTTTAATATGTGATGTTTTAGAAGATGAATATCACTTTATTTTAGAATGCAGTTTATACTTAGAATTAAGGCATGCTTTTATTCCATCATTTTACTGGAGACATCCAAACATGTATAAGTTTATCCAATTACTGAATTCTGATAAAAGAAGTATTGTAAAAAATCTTGGAAATTACATAGAAAAAGCTTTTCTCAAGCGATCAAATATTTTTTACAACAACGGATAGGTATTAGCAAACTAAATAACTTGAATAGCACAGGCCATGTTATATCAATATAATAAAATTAACTTTACTCTTAATAGTTTATATATATTTCTGTAATATTTAATGAACAATCAGAATTTCTGTTATCAGTATCATTATTCTACACTAGAATAAATCTTATTATTTTGATTTCGAGAAATAATATTACTCGTAATTGTGTATAATTGTTAAACTCCACTTGTCTAATCTTGTTTTTCGATTTCGAACAAGAAATGATAAAGTGGAATGTTTGTTTTGTTTGTTTTGTTTTTCAAAGAAACTCAATTTAAGCTTACAATTTATAGACCTTTTATTTGAAAAATGTAATGGCAAACGATTAGTTACCTAATATAATAAACACAAAAGTTAATTTGTTAATTTTCTTCACATGTCGCTTCTTCTTAATCATGTTTTTAATAAGGAGTGACAAGAGTGAATCGTTTTCTGTTGTTCTCAGGTGTCGCGTAAAATTAGAGCACACGCGAGTTCTGATATTATATGTTTATTTCATATGCACATGTATATATTTATACTTGTACGTAGAGAGGTATACTTCCGTGGTTGTATGTATGTATGCTTATACATCTCTTCTCTATTTTGTAAATACTGAGAGTGTTATATGTCTCTTACATGTTAAATCAACGTAATCAGTATCCATGTATTTATATTTATATGTGTATGTATACATGTTTGTATGTAGAGGTAAATGTTCCTGCTTGTATGTATGTATTATGTATGTATACTAATGTTTTGCTGTCGCCATATTGAAATGTTGGATTGTGTATATGCTTACCACTTGGGTCTATGACCTTCTGGTTCTTTTGAAATAAACATCATCATCATCAATAAACATCAAACATCATCTTAAAATCAATTTTAGCTCCTGGTCCCCAGATCTGAAAACGGAATGGAACCATTTGAAAAACTTTGATAGAGCTTTATGCAAGGAACATTCCAGGCAAATTTTCTCAAATCTTGCTTTGTGGTTTCAGAGTAAATGTCCTTTGAAGTAAATTTGGACGACGGACAGCCTTGGATACCAATTTGAGCTGTGCTCAGGTGAGCTAATAAACACTGATTTTATTTATTGTAAGTGACATTAAGGGACTGTCGATGTACAATATTATATCAAAGTAGGTCGAGTACTTGTTAATCTGTTTGCACTTCAAAATGAATGTCCATGCTGACAAAATTTTGAAGTGAAACGTGATAGAACATGAATAATTCAAAATTGCAGAACAAGTTATCAATCTCCCACGCAGTGATCTCCCCTTACAGGATTAGATTAGTTACTGCGCGTAGGTAGCGTAACCGGTGCGCGGAGTTTGAACACTTATGTGATCAGAGTTGCAGAAGGTAAAAAGAACCAAATAAGTCACCTATTTAAAAGCTTTGACTTTGTGAAATTCAACTACATGTGTTTGAAATTTTTGCTTAAGACACTGCTGTAGAAATGAAATTCATTAAATGATTAACATGGTCTTACAATGAATTATCTTAAAGAAAACAAAAAAAGGCCTGACATTTTCAGTAACAGTAGTAAGTAGTTTTTCAGTGACCAGGGTAATTTGATATGGGCTGTTCTTGCCAGTTCCACCGTATAACGACAGAAACTTGTTGGTTGTCTTTCATTCATACTTTTTTCCCAGTTGGGGTCACAGCATTTTACCTATTTTTACTGTGGTTTAATCAATGGAAGACATTTACACATATTTTTTACTCAGAAAGCTGACATCTCACTTTTGAATATAGCATATATATGCAAGTTAGTTGTTAATCTTAATCAGTGTCAGTATGTTGCTATGTACACACATCGACAGATTGAAAAAATATGCCACCTTAAAATATTTAAAGAACTATTTATCATCGAATAAATAGTCAAAGTAAATGAAATTATCTAAAATTTCCTTCCGCGAAACAGGATAAACCGAAGTACAAATATGCGATTTTAGTTAAGGCTTTTTATTTTACATTCCGCTTATTTTGTAAGTATTCGGATAATAATAACTAGTTTTGGTTTTGTGTGAAATTACAAGCTCCGTTAAACAAGCATCAAGAAAAACTAGTACATGTATTGATTTTTTTTTAAGATTAGAGTTTCGTACACTACATAACTTCGACGTAAATACTGTGCAAATAACTAATGGATAAATTAAGCTTGTTTAATGATATTTTGCAAACAACTAAACGAAAACATGAACAATTGTGTATTTCACTGATTTTCGTATGTTATAAAACTGAAAGTTGTAGTAACCGGTGTTAGTATAAGTGCATCGTCATTATACTGTAAAAACATATATCTGCCTCAAATAACATGACAGAAACTGTGCTGCCCACTTTCGGTGAAGATATAAGGAAGGAATTCATGTTGCGAGGGAACAGTGTTTTCTTGAACCATGGTTCATTTGGAAGTATGCCAAGATGTGTACATGATAGACAAGTTAGGTATGTTTACCTACGTAGCAAAACAGTCGCTGATCTATTGAGAATCCCTTCTAAATCCATGTTTATACATGATCGTTGACCGATGAGCAATTTATTGTGCTGGAGAGTAATTACTGGTGTTAACTTTTGTTAATAAGGAAATACTAAAATATACATCTGATTACTCATAAACCATAAGGCTTACAGGTGTAGCATTGTCTAGTGGACCTCTGCCAAGTTGGTTCAAATCATGACCCCAAGGTCAATATTGGCCCCGCCCCGGGGCTTATTTATAGTAATATAGGAAAAACTTTTAAAATCTTTTGCTCTAAAACCACTTCACATAGTTTTTTTGTAATTTGATGTGAGGCATCCTTTAGCAGACCTCAACCAAGATTGTTCATATTATTTTTCTTGATTCAAAATTAGCCCTACCCCAGGGGTTACTTCCTTTTGCATAGACTTATATAGGAAATAAATCTTGTTATGGGAAAGCACAAAGCCTAGGACTCAACTATTTACTGACATGGATAAGTACTCCCGTCCCCCCGACCCTCGGCACAGACCCCACCCCTCACCCCGGAAAAAAATAAATTTAAAAGTCATTATTTTTTGTTTCTTTTTTCTTTTTCTTTTTCTGAGGCGTGTAGGTACTTGTATCCCCTCCACCCCTCCCCTACCCTCCCCACCACCGAAACAATCATATCTTTTTTCTGGATTGAGAAAATACTTACCGCCCCCTCCTCTCAATTTTATTTTGTTTTTGTTTCAGAGTAGGTAGATATTTGCGAATAAAAAAAATCATTTGTTTATTTTGCCTTTGTTGTGGGGGTGGGGTGAGTGAGGGGGGATGGGTAGGTTGCAAGCTCGTTGCCGATCATTAAAATAGACGAACGTTGGTGCTGTTCCGCGGTGCTTTTGTTAATTTGTTCTCTTAACCAGAGTATTTTTAACAATATTGCTATATGCGCAACAGTTTTATTCTGTTCTATTCGTGCAAGTAATTTTTCCATGTTTTGTATCCAATTTCCCGTCCCAGCACAGAATTTGACGTATATCAAATCACAAATATATAAATGTCTTTTTTTCTTTTTAACATAATGATGCGCTACGTTAATTAAATGCTTTTTATCCCCTGGCCAAAGGCGGAGGGGATATTAGAAATGCCCTTCGTCCGTCCGTGCGTCCGTCCGTCCGTCCGTCCGAAACAATTTTGTCCGGAGCATAACTCTAAAACTGCTAGAGGGATTTTATTCAAACTTATACACTGACAGAGCACATTGGTAGTGCAGTGTGCAAGTCCAATAACTCTACCTTGCCTATTTTTTAGAGTTATTCCCCTTTATCAGATTTACTTGATAAATTTTATCCGGAGCATAACTCCAAAACTGCTTGAGGGATTTTATTTAACTTTCATACACTGACAGAGCACATGGGTAGGTAGTGCAGTGTGTAAGAACAATAACTCTACCTTGCCTATTTTTTAGGGGTTTTCTTCAAACTGCAAACCCACATTATTACATTTACTTTTTTAAGTCTTTCTATAACAAGAGTTCAACAATACAGCACTTTTCTTGAACAGAACAGAACAGAACACATACCATACATTTGGGAGGGGACTTCAACATGCAACCACTTGAAAGTACAACCTTCAGGTAACTTATTTCCGGCGGGGGTATTAACCATGTGTAACATGGCTCTTGTTTAAGCTTAAGGGGATGTCGTCAGGCGAACATAATAAGTCACTAGCCTACATGTTCATAATCCGGTAAGTCAAATGCATGAAGGAATATGATAATGTCTTTATCTGCGCGTCCCGAATGACTATCCAAATACTGTATCACTAACTGTTGCGTGAACACCGATTTATAGATTCAAACTTTAAATAAAAAAAATCCATCAATGTAGCTCAAACATTGCTCTTATTTAAATATAATTCAGATATTTGGCTGAACTAGAGTCAAACCCAGATGTCTGGTTTCGATACAACGTGAATAAATATCTTGCTGACTCGAAAGCGAGAGTTGCAGAGTACATGGGTGTAAGCACAGAGGATACGTTTCTTCTACAAAATGTTACCAAAGGTAAAATACTCAGCTGCTCTTATTGTGGTGAAAAATTGGAAAACATGAAAAACATTTAAACTTTGTAAAATTTAAATTATGACATATAATGTACTTCAAAACATAATTTGAAAATGTAACAAATTTCTTATAATTAGAATGAAATTGTTAAGTGTTATACATTTATGTTATTTTCGAAAAGTTCAAAACGAGTTGTCTAAAATGGACATATACGGCATAACGGTAAGGTCATACATTGTTTTCAGCTATAAACACGGTGCTGAAGACGTATCCATTGAGACGTGGTGACGCCTATCTTATAACGTCTCTCACATATCATGCAGTGAAACTTACTACAAAGGCCACCATTGCTAGAACAGAAGGTAAGTTAAAGAGAAAACCTCGGAAAGTTTGATATTGTTATGCTCCACGATTTCTTTTTTGGGGGATGCGGTTGGGGTGGAAGGGGGGCATATAGTTGCCGCTTTGTCCGTAGGTGGATAGATATCATGAAGAAAAAGTGCAGTGCAAAAGAAACGCCACACTGCACACCTTAATTTTGGAGTTATTACACTTTGTAGATTTTTCGACTATTTTTGTCCGGGGCTATAAGAGCTATAAACTTGAAACTTCATAGATAGATAGATCTTATAAAAGACAAGTGCAGTGCACAAGAACCGTTACTCTAACTTCATATTTTAGAGGTTTTGCCCTTTTTAGCTCACCTGAGCACAAAGTGCTCAAGGTGAGCTTTTCTGATCGGTCTTTGTCCGTCGTCCGTCCGTCCGTTGTCAACTTTCCATTCAAACGACATCTCTGAATCCACTGGGCCAAATTTAATAAAACATGCTTGGAATGTTCCTTGCATGAAGCTCTACCAAGATTGTTCAAATGGTTCTGGTCCATTGCATTTCTGGGTCACTGGAGCTAAAATAGATTTTAAAAGTTGGATCTTTGAAAAACTTCTTCTTCGAAACCTCAAGGCCTGGAGCTTAGATATTTGGTATGAAGCATCATTTACTGGACCTCTACCAAGTTTGTTATTATGACCATGGGGTCATAACTGACCCCACCCCAGGGGTCAGTTGATTTTACATAGATTTATATAGGGAAAACTTAAAAATCTTCTTTTCAGAAACCACAAAACCTAGAGTTAAGATATTTGGTGTGCAGCATTGTCTAGTGGACATCTACCAAGTTTGTTCAAAACATGACCCCTGGGTCAAGAAAGGCCCCGCCCCAGGAGTCACATGTTTTACATTGAGTTATTTAGGAAAACATTTGTAAATTTCTTGTCAGAAACAACAAAGCCTAGAGTTTAGATATTTGGTGTGTAGCATTGTCTAGTAGACTTCTGTTAAGTTTGTTCAAATCATAGCCACTGGGTCAAAATAGACCCTGCCCCGGGGGTCATTTGTTTACATAGAGTTATATAGGAAATAAATAAATCTTCACATCAGAAACCAAAAGGCATAGAGCTTAGATATTTTGTATGTAGCATTGTCTAGAGGACCTCTACCAGGTTTTTTTCAAATCATGGCGGCCCCGGGGTCAAAAAAGGCCCCGCCCCAGGGGTCACATGTTTTACATAGAGTTATATAGGAAAAACTTTTAAAATCTTCTCTTGTCAGAAACCGCAAGGCCTGGAGTTTAGATATTTGGTGTGCAGCATTGTCTAGTGGACCTCTATTAAGTTTGTTCAAATCATGATCCCGGGAACAAAAATGGCCCTGCCCCGGGGGTCACATGTTTTACGTATAGTTATATAGGAAACAATTTTTAAAATCTCCTTGTAAGAAACCAAAACGCGTACAGCTTACATATTTGGTGTGTAGCATTGTCTAGTGGACCTTTACCAAGTTTGTTTAAAGCATGACCCTGGGGTCATTTGATTTTACACAAAGATTTATATATAGAAAACTTAAAAACTCTGCTGCTCTGAAACACCAAGAGCTAGACTTCCAATTGTTAGTTGTTATGTCCCCAAAACCCCGCCCTTCTGGTGAAGACATATTGTTTTTGCCGTGTCCATTGGTGTCTGTTCGTCTGTCTGTCTGTCACACTTCATTTCCGTTCAATAACGTGAGTACCAGTTGACCAAGAGCCTTCAAACATTACAGGGTTATTGCCCTTATTGAGTAGAAAAAAAAACGTTTTGCTTTTTGGTTCAGCAGGTCAAAGGTCAAGTGGGACCTCTAGAGTGAAAACCGTTTCCACTTAACAACAGGAGTACCATTTCACCCAGAGCCTTCAAACTACGTACCATGATTGCTTTTACTAAATAAAAGAACCATATTGTTTTAGGGTTAGTAGATCATAGGTCAAGGTCACAGGGACCTGTAGAGTGAAAAGTATTTCTGCTGAGTAAATGTAGTACCATTACTCCCAGAGCCTTCAAAATTTATAGGGTAATTGTATTAGAAGAACCCTATTGTTTTTAAGATCCAATGGTCAAGTTCACAGGGACCTCTAGATTGAAAACTGTTTCTGCTCAGTAACTGGAGTACCATTTTACCCAAAGCCCTTTTTGCCCTTACTCAGTAAAAGAATCCTATCGTTTTTTTGGTTCAACAGGTTAAAAGTCAAGGTCACAGGGACCTGTAGAATCAAAACTATTTCTGTGCAGTAACTGGAGTACCATTACACCAAGAACAATCAAACTGCATATGGTAATTATATTAGAAGAACCCTATTGTTTCTGGGGTCCGTAGGTCAAATGTCAAGTTCACAGGGACCTGTAGAGTAAAACTATGTCTGCTTAAAAATTTGAGAACCATTACAGCCAGAGTCTTCAAAATTATTGCAAACGTATTCAAACTTGCGAACAACGAACACCCATAACAACCTGTAACGATACTTGTAACTTGAGCAATGCGACTCAGTTGAGCGATTTAGGGCCATCATGGCCCTCTTGTTGAGTTATTGCCTTATGTTAATTTTCGTATCATTTTTCTGTCTGGTGCATTACTCAAAGACTAGAACAGATGTCAACATGAAATTTGATAGGTGAATAGATCTAATTGTGGAGAGGTGCCGTGGATAGAAACCTTAACTCTCCTTTGTGTAATTTTTAGTTATTGCCCTTTGTTAATGTTCATACCTTATTTTTTTGCCCGGCACAAAACTAAGTCTTTAAAGAGGTATCAACATGATACTTCATAATATGATAGATCTCATTGAGAAGGAGTGCACTGCACAAGAACTGTATCTCTATATTACATGATTTTGGAGATTCTGCCCTTTATAAATTTTCATACTTATTTTTTGTCCGGAGCATAACTGGTACATCCTATATAATAGCTTCTGGGTCTGTTTATTAAAGTATAGTTACTTTTCATACTGATTTTAGCAGATATTTTTCTAACTTACGTTATAAATTGTATTTAAAGCAAAAGTGTATTTACAATACAGTATGTCATTTATGAACTGCTTTAGCTAATTCTCATAAAATTTGCTTAAAAGTCGTGCCTTGCGTTTCTGTTCCCATTATTCAGTTAAATGCCATAATGGATGACTTTCAGCACAATGAACTACATTTCATTGTTTTCCTCTTCTAAGTTCTAAATCCTACATGAATGAGAGCACTTCGACGAGCATAACACTGTTACACCGGTTTCTTGTTATTTTAGGAACAGAACGGTTAAGTTTTATCAAAAATGCAACCTACCAGCTGGCAGAATGTTTGTAATTTACATCACTAAGTTATTTTGTCTTATCACCTCTCGATTTATTACATGAAACAATTGTTTTCATAGATAGTGGCGTCTATTACATAAATGAAACGTGTGCTCTAATAGGTTTGTTAAGGGTTTTCAATTTTTTAAGGGCAAAAGTATACGGTTCTTTCGTTGATAAAAAAATCATTTCAAATCAATTCTTAATAATATACATGAGAGAGAGAGACAGAGAGAGACAGAGACAGAGAGAGACAGAGAGAGAGAGAGAGAGAGAGAAAGACTGTACACAGAAGTTTTACATTGACGAATTTGAGCCCAGTAAGAATAGTTTCATCTATGTTATATACTATTGTCCAAAAATCTTTTTCTTTCAGGCGCCAAAAAGTATATACTGAAAATCAGTTTTCCTGTCATCGATGAGGATTCTATCGTGGAAATGTACGAGAACTTTCTGGATACGCACCAGGATGTAAAACTCACGGTTGTTGGTAATTTTGATAGATTTACTGAAAGTATATTAATTTTGTGCTAAAGAATGCAATTTTATATATATCTGACATTATATTATCGTTGCTGGACACGACTCTTATCCGTAACCATGAAATCATATTTATACATACAGATCATATAACTAGTCGAACGTCGATGATCCTTCCCGTTAAGCGTATCACTGAAGTATGTCATCGCCATGGGGTTGTTGTTGTTGTTGACGCCGCTCAAGTTCCAGGTCAGCTTAAAGTGGATATACAAGACATCGATGCTGATTTTTACACTGGTATTTTGCATTTAATAATCAAGATGGCTGGAATTTATAGTAATACATTTTGCAGGAAACGTTGGTAATTAATTAAAAATGATAGGAGTTATACGTTATAAGTTGAAATAAAATAGTGACTGAAAAACACACTGATGCTTCGAACTTATGTATTCATTTAACTGAACTTTACAATAACATGATATTTTTCTTTCCGAAACAACTTTAAGATACAAAAAAATATCTATAACATTTACAACAAAAATAACAGGTTTGAAAGTGACAAGGTAAAAAATCTGAGTAAAATTTGTGTTTCAGAAGTTCACATTTTTCAGGTGATTTACACAAGTGGCTTTGCTGTCCTCGAGCCTGTTCTTTTATGTGGATGAATCCAAGACGACAACACACCTGGGTTAGACCTCTCGTTACATCTTCACGCGACAACGATAGCTTACAGAAGGCATTTGCATTTGAAGGTTTATCAGATTTTTGTTTTTGTTTTTCAATAAATACATTTAAAGTTTATTTCTACCGGAAAAATTTTGTTTTACGCCAGTAGCAATACAAAATACGAGATTTTAAAAAAGATATCACAATATGATCAAGTGATAAAACGTACTTTACACGAACGCAAATGCAATGAAGCGTTTTTGAACTAAACTATCAATATAGATTTAGGAGCTTTCTATTGCAGGCACAAAAGATGACACGCCATTTTTATGTTCTGCTGATGGAATAGACTTCCACAACCGTATAGGAGGACTGGTAAGTAAACTGGCCACACTTGTGTTCGAATACTTTCCTCAGTCGGCCAAAATAGTCAGGTCATTTTATTATACGAATGCGAAATTAAGGGAAGTAATGATGCGTATAAATTCAGCTTGTTACTTTTGGGATTTTCAGTAGTGTTTTTGTTCACTGAAGTATTCATGGATGTTTTGCCTTCAGGATAATATTGTGGAGTATGGTTCATCACTTATCACAAAAGGCCTCGCTTACCTCGAAGACAAATGGGGAACCAAGCGTTTAGCAATGCCGGAGCATATGAATGCACCTTTGCTGCGTGTTTTACAACTCCCATTTATTCCAGGGTTCTCGGACACCATGGTATGAAGTCTATAATTCATTTTACCAAATACATTACATTTCCTGTCATATATTGGCTTCACATAATTTAAGTATTCTAAACAAATCTTAGTACGTTTTTTTCTGTCAGTAAATAGAAAATATTTGGATCAGTAAATATTTTTCATTTAAAGTATGAGAATACTAATAAACATTTTTTGAGCCCTCATTTGATTGTGCGTTTTTAAGAAATATACTATCCTAGCACAAAATATAGACCATTTAAGACACTTTTACAATGGGAGTTTGAAGAAATGACTAGTATTCACTTCAAACCTCACCCGACTTAATGGGTTTACAAGGTATAGAGAAACAATTTTTTTCCTAAGACTGTCCATAAAAACAAGTGTAACTTGGTATCTAATCATTCACATTATGAAGACCCACTGACTGCTGGCAAAAAGCAAACAAAATGAAAAGCCGAAAATGAGAAGAAAGGAAATATGATTATGAACACGAATTTACCCCATCCACTTCATTACGAGGGGATGTTATTAGCGTAATCTTCAACATAAATATTCAGGGCTTCAAATTAACTATAATTATCTTTATTCATACACTATTCTGAACAAATAGGCAAAATATCAAACATTTTTACCGTCTAGTTTTGGAGAAATTAATAACTGAAATAAGAGTTACCCAATTTTCATCAATTTACCATGTTGAAAAGCTTTGTTACAGTTAAAATATATTTAAAACGAAAAATAAAAATGAATTTAATTTCTACTAAAGTTAGTGAGGTAAAACCAAAACAATATAAAACTGCCAAAAACTAGAAAAAGTATCTTGAGATGTGGGGGGGGGGCGTTGAACCATGTCTTTCAGTGAAAATGTCTCAGTCTTACCAAATCAATGGAATTGAATACTCTTCAGAATGGAGGTAGGATATTAGGATTGAACCTAAACGTTCTGTTTTGTTTTTTAAAGGATTCTGTACCAATTAACGTTTTAAACGAAAAGTGCAAGGAGCTACAGGAATTGCTTAAAGATCTATTTGCTGTTCAGATCACAGTTTTTGTCAACCAAAGAAAACTGATGGCAAGGTTATCTGTATTTGTCTACAACACTATGGACGATTTTATACGGTTGGCGTATGCTGTTCAGGCACTAACCAATGGCAAGGAAGAGAAGTTGTGTGCTGAGAGTAGGTGCACATGACATTTATAAGATACAGAGACACACTGGCGGCAAAATATTGAAAATACTTTTTTCAACAAATTATGATACTGTTACGTCTACTATATTAGATTTCCATGTAAACCGTCGGTGTGTGGTGATTAAAACTAGCTTTAATATACCTTTTAACATAAGATTACCTATTGTCAAACCTTACCTGATCTCAATATATATTACCTAGTTCCAGGAAGGTGCAATGACTTAACTTTTCCTATCATTCGAATTCACAGTCAGTTTGTAAAATACATACTCCTGTGTAATAAATGTGGTACTTTATAAAAAATGGGTATCGTCGGGTGACCCGTTTTTACGCTGCCCTATTTCGACGCCATCTTTGTTTTGCTCTGTAATTGATATAAGCGACCGCTTACGTCATTACCCTGCTACGCTCTAGTAAACAGAGGTTACGCTCTATCGTTTGGTACAAATATGTGGAAAGTAAGAGATCCAAAGGTAAAATTTAGCCAATTATTTGTTCTTTATGAGATTTTTGTATGTTTTCATTAATGCTTTTTTTTCTTGCATTTCACATCCCGTTTTCTTTTGCAAAAATAACCGTGGGAAAATAACTGTCAGTCTGCTTCCCTCATTTCCGGTATCCTTAAGTCACGTGACAGTCATGTGACACAATCCAGTTATTTTTATCGCCGATTTTCACACTCTTGTAACCTGTATGCGTTATATAAATATTTGCCGTCATCAATTAATACTTGTTAATTGAAAATTAATTGGATATGTATACTTGAATTTAATGTGATGAATAGCCACATTTTTTATTTCTTGCCCTACTAAATTTATTCTTTCTGTTTTGTAGGTTCAACAAAGGAAGTACAGGTGCTATTCACCAACATCCATGGTGTCAGCATTGGAGAAGGTCAGGCAGACAGGGGCACCCATCAAAACCACTGCAAGGGAGTTTGGTATACCTGAGGCTTCTCTTAGGCACAAAGTTAGTGGAAGAGTAGACCCTGAAGCTACACATTCTGGTCCTGCACCCACGTTTACTCAACTGGAAGAGTCAAATTTTGTGGAACACCTAAGGTTTATGTCTGGATGTGGCTATGGATATAGCAGAGCAGAAGTTGTGGACATGGCCTAGGCAAGAGAGACTCTGAACATCCTCTTTCTCTTAAGTGGTTCCGTGGGTTTATGTCACGTTGGCCGGAACTTAAGGTGTTAAAACCGCGTGGCCTGGAAATTCAGCGTGCTAAAGCTACAACTGTGGACTGTTGTCACAAAGTATTATGAAGAACTAGGTTCAATTCTTGACAAATATTGTATGAAGGACAGACCAGAACGCATATTTAATGTGGATGAAAAGGGCTTGTCTACTTCCCACACCCCACCAGCTGTTGTTACAGGTTTTGAGTTCAAACCTCAGGCTGTCACCTCTGGATGCAGGTCTCTAGTAACAGTAATTGGTTGTGGCAATGCATTGGGTTATAATGTGCCACCATTTTTTGTCTTTCCATGCGCTAGGATGAGGCTAGAACTCTTGAATGGTAGTAGTGCTGGTGTTGATGGTACCGTCACAGAGTCTGGATGGAGTAACAGTGTTGTTTTCCGCCATTACGTTGAAACTCATCTCATTAAGTACTTGCCTGAACGTTCACCTGATAGTCCAGTACTTGTGTTGTATGATGGGCACAAGTCCCATATAAATTTAGGTTTGATAGAATGGGCAAAGACACAAAATCTTATCTTATTTATCCTGCCAGCACATACAAGCCATGTGTTGCAACCCCTTGACGTTGGGTGCTTTGGACCATTTGAAAGGATTTATAACTCTGTGAGTCACAAGTTTATGCGAGAACACTGCGGTCAGAGCATTACTAGATACAATGTCTGTTCACTTGGATGTTCAGCCTATGAGAAGGCATTGTCAGTCAACAATTTGCAGTCATCTTTCCGCAAGACTGGTATCTATCCATATTATCCAAATGTTGTGAGTCCTTCCAACTTCAAGCCATCTGAGGCCCTACAACAAGAAGCCACTGCTGAAATTCAAGTTACATGTTGCAAGTCTGTTTCACCCTCTGAATTTTTCACTGCCAAAGCAGCAAATATTACTGCCAAAAAACCAGCAACCAAGAAGAGAAGGTACCTGAGCACCGTTGTCAGTGGCAAGGCAATTACAGAGGAATCTATGGTTGACCAGGTTAGGCAAGATGAGAATTCCAGAGTTAAGCCGAAGTCTCAGAAGAGGAAACCCGAGCCCAAACCTGGACCTTCTGGAACTTCAAAACCAACCGTTAACACTTCAAATGCATATGTCAGCAGTGATTCTGAACCTGACGTCTCAGACTCAGAAGTTTGTTGTAAGTGTAATTTATTTACACCTCAGGAATTACGTCAGTGTACTTCTCTGACATTTGTCAGGTGGGTACAGTGCACAAAATGTGGACACTGGGTACACTTGATCTATTGCACCAGTGTGAGAGTAGTGAGAAGGGGAGATGAGTTTCTGTGCCATTACTGTGTTACTGAAGAGTAAATTCACTATAAAAGTACTGTGTTAAAATAAAATACAAAATAAAATTTAAATGATTTATGTATCATATAAATAAAAACAGAAAATCACTTTTTTTAATTGTTAAATATATTGCAGGTCCATGTTACTGATGCTGTTGGTCAACGTAAGTACACTATTTAACGTGTACAGTCTCCTATAGTGTGATAAAAATCAAGCTAATCACTGGCGTCGTTTCAGGGCACTCTTAAAAAAATGGCCGCTTCCAGGTGGATTGAAAGTTTGAAACAATGACTGTCCTGATAAAAATAAGCTGAAATAACAGCTTAAAAGTATCTATGTCATAAAGGTTAGGGCTAAATTAATAAGTTCACACAGTCTGTTTAGTACTATAACGTGATTTGACATATCACAGGCAAAACAATTCTTATGGGCGTCAAAACTGGTCACTCGAGGATATATTTCTGGAACAGCACTGCGTTTCGGATCTGAACTTGAAATTCAGCCACCACCCTTCAGGAATAAATAAATACAAAATAAAAGTAAATAAATAGATCTAAATAAACATGTATAACAGATCGGCATGCCCATTCTCCACAGGTCAAGAATGATGGCCTCATATGACCCCATTTTATTAATGCAGCGTTTAAATTATGCCTGGATCATCACCGGTAAATCTGGGATTTGAACCTGGAGTGGTTTTCGAACCTGAATAATATCAACTTAAAATTGATATATTAGGCCTAATCTGTTAATTGATCATATTTTTACCAAATAAATTTAATTTTGGTAGAAGCCAAAAGCGAAGTCCAAGAAAGAGGGAGCAGCCCCCAAACCTACGGTTAATTCTGTTCTGGATATCAGAACAGCAGTAAACACTAGGATAAAAAACAGCCAACGGCAGCCCGTTTACCAGCCTCTGCTTTTGGATAACACTCCACCAAATAGCCAGCAGGTGCAGCAACCAGTTGCTGTGAATCCTCCAGTTCAGACATCACTTTCACTTAGTCCTGGAGAACAGGCTCAGACCCCGTCGCCACCTGCCCAGCAGGTCGATAATTACCCGATTCAGCAACCTCGGTCTCTGAATCAACCTCCATCTCCCCACCTAGTACATCAGCCTTTGCTTCTAGATAGATCAACAACCTCAGCACCCCCTGCAGAATGAAAAACCAAGGCGTCAACTATTGAACGGTACAAGTAGCAATACTAATTTTTATTTTTCAAACGATAACAGTAACCTAGCAACTAATTGTACCACATTAACCAGGCCATTCGAACCTAATTTCCTGGTACCGCTTACAACCGAAAGTGTCCATTTCAATGTGGCAACAAGCACAAAAAATAAAATATTTAATAATGAATATATAGACATGAGCTCCTTGTTACCAGAATGTCAAACCAATCAGAATACTCAACTACTGGTTCTTCAAAATGGTAATATCGTCACAAAAGAGAACAATATAAACTAATTACAAATGTGGGAAAATGGTCTGACGCATTCATTATTTTTATTTCAATTTATATTCTGAAACGCCCTGAGGCAACAGGATCTGTTGAAGTACATGTCTGTTGTTAGAAGGCTTGCAGAACATAATGCAAACTGGGGTTTCTATGACAGCCAGTTCCGCTTACGTAAGGCAGTAAATCCCGCTAGTAGTTTGGCTATTGTAAATACTGAATTGTGGCTACTGAGCTCTAACAGTAATACCCCGTTATCTTTAGATGCCCGTCCGTGTTATGATTATAACTTTATATGACTGCGTCAGAAGCAGCAGTGCAGTTACAAACACAAATGTCTGAAATGTTCTCAGAATCACCCAGTCAGCTAATGCAGGTTTTCTGATAACAATTATATGCATGCTAATGTAAATGCAAGCATTTTCAGGCCAAATCGACAAAACCGCATGCCAGTTCCTTTGAAAGCCCAGCAGAGCACACCAAGGCCTTTGGGACCTCGCTTCAACACCTATTAATTGGTTAAGAGATTATCATGATCAGGATGTAGCAACTTACCTTTTAAGTGGCTTTCAGAATGGTTTCAAATTAGAATATCAAGGACCTCGTATCCCTCTTTTTCTCAAAAACTTAAAATCAGCTCAGATGTTTTCGGAAGTTTTTCAAGAAAAACTTTATAAAGAATTAATGTTGGGTCACCTTCATGGTCCATTTGACAACCCACCTTTTTCTAAACTGAGAATAAACCCTTGTGGATTGGTACCTAAAAAATCTGGAGGCTAGCGCCTTATCACTCATTTGTCTTTTCCTCCATCGCTAAGTATTAATTACTAATGAGTTTAGTAATCCAGAATTAACCTCGGTTCAATATTCAAAATTTGACAACGTCATAGAAATGGTACGTCGTCTTGGTAAAGGGGCACTACTCATGAAAAAAGATATTCAGTCAGCATTCGATTTACTTCCCGTGCACCCATCCGACTTCCTTTATGATTCAACTTCGGATATCTTCATTCAAAAAAACCATGCCACAAGGATGTTCTCTGAGCTGTGCAACCTTTGAAAAGTTCTCAACATGCTTACACTGGATAGTTTCTAAATATTCCAAGTCCGATAATATTGATCACGAATAACTTACGAATAATTTAATTTTGTAAAGGATAAGAAAAACTACACGCAAGACAATATATTTCATTTGTAGCTAGTAGGAATAGATGTAAAAGAAAAACTAATAACTTCCCTTTGATATAACAAAGAAAGTTGACTGAAATAGATCGACCCAAAAATAGTTAGCCACGTGGTTTCTGGAAAAGGTTCAGGAAAAGTGAGGGTAAAGATGATAATAATTCAATTTCCTAAGATAGGTTTTTTCAATATTTTTTTTAATTCATAAAAATATATTTTACTACTTCTAATAGTGATTCAGAAAAGTTGTGTAAACAACATGATTTTAGCCAACAGAATGATGTAACTGAAGAATTAGATTTTCCGTTGACTGTATAACAAACAATTAAGAAATTGAAAACCATTAAAGCATTTGGTGTAGATTATTTATTAAATGAATATTTCATTGAAATGTGCTATTTTAGCACCATTTTTCTATAATGTTTTTAATGTAATATTATATATAAATACAGTCAGGTTTTTTTTGTTGTGTTTGTTTCCAAAAAGTTGGACAAAAGGTATACTTGTACCGTTGTGTCATAAAAGGGCGATAAAAAAGATGTACAGAATTATAAGGGTACTACCCTCCTAGGTTGTTTTCCTATGTTTTTGCAACAATTTTGAATCAACGTATCATTCCTTTTTGTGACAGATGTAATCATTTATCTGATGCATAACTTGGTTTTTGTTAAAACAGTTATACTATGGATGCTATGTTTTCTTTACTGTCTGTGGTTCAACATTATTTAAACCACAATAAACGTTTCTATGAACATTGCATTTGTTGTTTTGAAAAAATGCTTTGATGGTATATATTGTAATGCATATTATGATTTAAAACTTTCTAGATATGACTTTCATGGAAAAGTCTTACGTATTATTAAAGATATGTAAAGTCATGTAATATAGAGTGTTAAACTGTAATAATTTCTCTCACTGTTTTTGGTATTCTATAGGGTTGCGTCAAGGGGAAGTTATGTCGCTTCTTAAGTTTTAGTCTCGCTATTTTAGGAAGACGTTGAACTGTTTTTACAGATTAATTATAATTCAAGTGTGAATTTTGATGATATTGCCTTGATTTTATTATTTTTTGTTGACACCATGGTTATTTTAGGTCCTTCACCTGAAGAAGGTCTGTAAAATAGTTTAAAAGTACTTCATTTTTATTGTACTATATGGGGTTTAGAGATAAACGAAACAAAAACGAAAGTAATAGTCAATTCAAACAGAGATGGATTGTTAACAAATGAAAGTTGGACATATAATGGTATTAATATTGATGAAGTGGATACTTTTGATTATCAAAGAACAGTTTTCAAATACAATGGTAATTTTGCTTAAAATTATGAACACATAGCAGTATCAGAGCGCTTAAAGCACTGAAGTGTTGTTCGGGATCTGTATCTTAAAGACGTATTTAAGCAAGCTCAAACCCCTCAACAACAGTACATTGTTTCATGAAGAAACACACTCTCGAAAGTATAAGGCCACGATTTTTTAATATATTGGTTTACAAAACCGCCGACCCTAATTTCTTGAAAAGTGGAAAAAAAATAAAATCAGAAAATCGTCCTTTTTTTATATGTTTCATTTCCGACCACTCAGAAAAGGGGCGAAAACAATAAAAAAAAACAAGTCACATCGAGTACGAATGCAAATAAAAGTGAGTAAATACGAATGCCATTCAATGATATAAAACACAAATTACCATTTAATTTTTAAAATAAATAATACCAGAAGAGCAATGTCGTAAACAATGATCACTTTTGAGGTCATTGCCATTTACAGAAAATGGGGTTACTACAGTACAGCTCCCGCGATGTGTACAAATTTTGTGCTTCCTCCGCGATCGCGGTTGACGCAACCTCCGAAATCCGCGGAGTTTCTCCTTGAAAAACGCTCATAATCTCCGCGATTTAAGTTTACACACAATCTCCGCATTTTTAAGAGTTTTAGAGCGTTACAGTGGAGATTCTCCGCGAATATGCTAATGTTTCATCACCAGAGTTTTGACAAATTATTTCCCATTTAAAGGTGTGAAAAAAATAAACATAAAATTTATACACTTAAAATGCTTTAATAAAGAACATACAGTACTTAATGACAATAATGAAACTGACATTGTATACTTTCGTTTTTGAATTTTTCGAAACGCTTGTTATTATATAGCAAAACTGATCAATAATTTTTGCCAAGCACCTAGACGATACAGATGTCGCAGCAGAGTTCATGATTTCCCAAAAATAGGAAAGCAGTTTAACACGTGTTGATTGTAAACCGGTCAATTCATTTTCTGAAAATATGATCAGCTGTTTGGTGAAGCAATTGCTTTGAAATGTCATTCTTTGTGTAAACAAATAGGAGCGTTCGTACACAATTGCATCAGAATTAGAGCCCATTTGTTCGAATTTTGACTGTTTAAATTAGATGTATTAACTTTTCGCAGTTTGATTATTAGTTGTAATTTATTTGCGAGTGGATTAACGCAAGCGCGGCAACGATTAAAGAAGTTGCAGAAATTAAAGTTAATTAACAAGCTGTCAGGTAGGTGTGTAAATCTAATCATAATCGGCTGTGTTTCTTTTCTACAGTTACCCTCATTTCACGCATTCAGTATTAATGATTGAGTCGTACAAAACCAAATTTGTTCAGTGAACAAAGCCAACATTGTCTAAATAAAAAAAAATCCAGATATATGTCAAAGATATTAAATATCTTATTCACAAAACATCACTAAAAAATTGGTTTTCACGGAAAAAGCATGGTACATTTCCCGCTCTAAAGAGCACATGGTGTCTGAAGCTTGTAAAGTGACGTAATGTGAAAACCTTTTATGGAAAATTACTGTCGCTCAATGTTAAAGGTCATATCTTATATTTAGGAACCAATTAACGATTGAGACACAATATGGTTTGCGTGTACAGATCATAGGTCACGAGACCAACATGTGATATCGTGTATTTTGAGTCATTTGTAAAAAACATTGTAACGAATAAAAATATAAAGCATCCTAAAACATGAAGGTAAAAAGTGTAAGTAAATATGAAATTTGACTAGAAAATAAACAATATAGTCAACTGAATGCATAAACAAATCGCGGAGATTTGCGGAGGATTGATTTCACAGTAAATTCCGTCAGTTTTCAGACAAAAAATACGTCTCCGCGACGCCTCCACAATTTAGGAAGTTTCTCAGAGTTTCTCCGCGATTTTCATCCTTATGTCCGCGGAGTTAAAGAGAAAAATGTACATATTGCGGGAGCAGTACTGTACACTCCTCCCCTCCTGCATGCAGATATTTCGTTGGTGAAAAAGATACTAAATTTTTGTAATACATTTGACGAGTTAGCTTTATGTGGTTTTAAAAGAATAAGGGTATAATTTTCTTGTTAATGTCTTCATATCTGAAGAAATTAACACATGTTGTTTCAACTGAAAATGTTTTTTTTTTTTTCGACCGCCCAACGGACCATTTTCTGAAAAAATTTTGTAAACCAATATAGTGTCTACTCAAGGTATAATACACAAAAGGAAACAGCTAGAGAATCCTGGTATATACATTTATTGTTTTCTTGTTCAATACATCGTATTGCAAACATGTGCCCTTCAGACGGTGAGCATGAGAACCACCTTTTTATATTATTACCAAATTAAAATTAGGTTATAGACCACTACGACACAACATTCCTCCCAACCTTGAATGATTGTGTTTACTATAGAAATATTCTTGTTTTATCAAATTATTGACATACTTACAATACAAATGAATAAAGTCTTTAAAAAAAAAACATTGAAATGTTTTCTTGTCAGTCATAAAAATAATCCTAAAAAATGCTTAAACTTTTTTTGCATAAAATAGAATTAACAAAACATATATATACTGACAATGTTCAGCTGAGATACATTTATAGTAAGACGCTTTGTCAACAATGTTTCTGTTATCTAGATACATTCCTTTGTTTTTGTTTTATAATATTTTCAACATTACTGAATAGTACTTTATCAAAATAATTAATTTGAAATAAAGGTTTGAGAAGACAATTTACTGTTTACATATACATTTAAATCAAACAATAAAACATATTTATATCTACTGATTTGAAATACAACTAACAAACAGTACAGAAAACAAACAACACTGAAAAAAAAAATGAAAGAGTTTATGTTTCTTTAAAGAAAAAAAAACAAAACAAAAAAAATCTTAATACTGTTAAGTGTAAGCAAAAAAACAATTGCTTTAAGTAATCATTGGTTTTCAAGATCCAAGTTTCATCAAACTACATAAATGACTAGTTACGAAAAGTTTGACTAGTAAATACTTGAAATAGAATGTATGCTAAGTCACCAATAAGTAAACATTCATTTCAAAACAAAATCTTTGAGTTTAGATGGCAATTTTGTTTGTTTTTGAGGATTTCTTCGTGGGACAATAGGGTGAACAACAGAATTCGATTGAGTAACTGGTTCAGGCCCAACATCAACAGGATCAGACTGTTGATCTGATTGACTATCAACAACATCTTCATCACCATCCTCCTCATCATTTGAAATTACCTCAACCTTAACTGGTTTGAAATAGGATGAATTCCTAGTTATCTTGTTACTACCTGATTCAGCAGTTACCATACTTCCATTCTTTTTGGTAACTATATAGGGTTTGGGAGAATATGGAGTAGTCAATTTTGTTTCCCTTTTCTGTTTTACAAGCACGGTGTCACCAGGTGAGATGGTTGATTCACAGACATTTCTTTTTCTATCGGCATAGATCTTCATTTTTGATTTGCAGGCAAGATCATTACTGATAATTTTTGCTGTGGTCTTGGTAGGGATTTTATCACACTGGCTTATTTCAGGAATACCAATATTCATTTTTCTTCCAGTCATAGCCTCGAAAGGAGAGACCTTAGTTGAGTTATGGGGAGTAGCCCTATAATGTAAGAGGAAACTAGCTAATTCATTTTTCCAGTTTTTACCCTCAGATATCATAGAACGGACAAATTTGTTAATGACTGCCATGAAACGTTCAACCGAGCCATTGGCTTCTGGCCACAGAGGTGTGATACGCCTATGCCTGAAACCACATAAACTTGCGAAATCTGCAAAATCTTAGCCCTGGAATGGTGGGCCATTATCACTTTTAACAACCTTTGGATAGCCTTGACGACTAAAGATAGATTGCAGTCTGGGAATGACTGTCTTAGCAGATGTAGATGAAATAACTTCGATTTCAGGGTATCGACTATATTCATCTAGAACCACAAGTAAGTAATCACCAGAAGGAAATGGACCTGAAAAGTCAATTGCAATTTCAGACCAGGGTCCTTGGGGTAGAGGTGTTGGCTGTATTGGTTCACGCCGGGAAGGACCTGGGTAAGAGGCTTGGCATGGTATGCAGCTTTTGACTGCTTCTTCTACCATTTTATCAATACAAGGAAACCAGACCTTCTCACGGATGAGCTGTTTAGTCTTTACAATTCCTTGATGGGTATGGTGTGCGATACTCACTACTTGTGCCTGTAATGAGGACGGAACTACCAAACGATGGTCACGAAGGATAACTCCATCATATATGGAATATTCATCTTTGAATCTTTCAAAAGGAGAAATATCTGGGTCACCATGCCATTTGCCTGATTGAATAGCAGACATTACCTTTTGTAAAGTCTTATCTTCCTTTGTAGCTGAGCGAACATTTTCTAGGGTCATGGTCTTTGGAACAGCATTCTGACTTATAAATGCAACAAATGCTTCCGCAGCATTATCCCTTTTTGGTTCAGAATAAGGATGTCTGCTCATGAAGTCAGCAGGATGTAGGTCATCTTTCCCTGGCCTGTACACAAACTGAAATTCATAAGGCATAAGTCTTAGACGCCAACGTTCTATTCTAGCAGAAGCTGGTTTCTGACTTTTTACGATACCCAAAAGTGGTTTATGGTCTGTGACTAAAGTGAAAGAAGATGCGAACAGATAGATATGGAAGTGCTCGACACCATACACTGCTGCGAGCATTTCACGGTCTGTTTGGGAGTATCTACTTTCAACCGCTGTAAGTGCTCTACTCGCATAAGCGACAACTTTACCTTCTTGAGTCAACATAGCAGAGACTCCTACTGGAGAAGCATCAACAATTACCTCTGAATGTTTATTCTGATCAAAATAGACCATTACATGAGAACCAGACAACGCATTCTTAAGGTTATCAAATGCAGCTTGTTCAGTCTTGGACCATGTCCATGGTGTGTCTTGTCTTGTAAGACGTCTAAGAGGCTCTGTAATAGAAGCATATTGTGGAATATATCTAGACACATACTGGGTCATACCGAGAAAAGATCTGACCTCACTAGGATTATTAGGGGGAGATTTTCCAACAATTGCTTTGATCTTCTCAGGATCTGCAGCTACACCAGTATCGCTGAAAACATGGCCAAAAAATGTGATTTTGTTAACAGAGAATATACATTTATCCCTATTTAGTCTAACCCCACTTTGTAACAATTTGTCAAGAGTCATTTTCAGTGCCTGATCATGCTCCAACTGGGTTTTGCCATGAATAATGATATCATCTGAAAGATTTTTAGCACCAGGAATATCAGCAAGTAAATCAGATATGACCTTTTGGAAGATTTCAGATGCAGCATTTACACCAAATAGAAGACGCTTATATCGTCTAAGGCCAACATGAGTGCTGAAAGTAGTTATGTACCTACTTGACTCGTCAAGTTCGAGCTGATGGTAGGCATTTGACAGATCAAGTTTACTAAAAACTACCGAAGAATTGAGGTCAGTGATCAAGTCATCAACTGTAGGCATGGGGTGTTTTTCTCGGCTAATAGCTTTGTTTGCCTGCCTCATATCTACGCACACCCTCACACCTGAAGACTTCCGAGGAACAACAACAACTGGACTCACCCAGGGAGTGGGACCATTTACGTGCTCAATAACGTCAGAGTCCTCAAGTCTTTTCAACTCTGTTTCGACTGCTTTCCTTACATGAAAAGGTATGCGTCTGTGCTGCTGGGAAACTGCAGGCACATCAGTATCTATGTGTAGTTTGACTTTGACTCCTTCAATTTTGCCAATTTTACCATCAAACAATGGAGCATACTGTTCTGAAATGGAATCATGGTTAAACATAACGGCAGAAGAGAATGCAAAATACACAATTCCAAGAGATTGTGCTGTGTTTGAGCCTAATAAGCATGGGAGATGTTTGTGGTTTTCGGATGAACCCACAACATAAAACTCTGCACCCACTTCTTTGTTGTTGTACTTCACCTGTGAAGAAAAATAACCAATAATGTTTAGAGGTTTTTGTGAACCAAATGCATATATTGATGAAACTGGTTTTTGTAACCTAGGCTTGATTTCAAAAGACTTAAAAATATCTTCAGTAATAATATTTTGACTTGCACCTGTATCTATGATGAATTTAACATCTTTTGACATTATTTGAATATTTACACATGGAACTTTGCCTTCAGGTTTACTATCACTAACGTTAAAAACAGATTCTTCACTAGAGCTATATGCTTCCCTTGCTAAAACGTCAGTGTTTATATTATTAACATGATTTTTCTTGCTTTTTGATCTGCACACAATTTCAAAGTGTCCAGTTTTTTTACAATAGTTGCATGACTTTCCCGATGCTGGACAGGTAATGTGAGATCGATCTTTGCCACAGTTCCAGCATTGCCTTCCTTTGCTTGATCCATGATTACGACTACCACTTCCTCCACGGTAAGTGCCTCGCCCTCTTGAGGGTGTACCATGACCTTTAGTTGTCTTAACATGACCACTGTTTTTGGACTTTGAACTATGTCCACCACTACCTTTTCCAGCCTCGGTTTGTTGGTATGAAATTGAATTTACAGCTCCTTCCATTTCTGATGCTCGCTTTTCTGAGAGTTCTAGCGCCCTCGCTTCATCTAATACCTTGTCTAAATTGAAATTGTCTCTAAGTGCTCTTCTCCGAATGCGCGTTGACTGACAGCCTTCTATGATCTGTGAAAGAATTTCTTGGTCTGCATCATGAAATTCGCACGTGCTGGCAAGAGTTCTTAATCTTGTGTAGTACGAGTCAATTGATTCACCAACATTTTGGGTTGTCTTATGAAATTTAAATCTCTCATATGTTGTGTTTTGTTTAGGAGTGAAATAGTCTGTCAAAGACTTCTTTAAAGTTTCATATTCATTTGGTTGATCTGCTTCACCTACTCGTAACACTGCACCTATACCTTTTTTTTCCTCTGAGAAACTGTCGTATACATTGTAGACATCATCTCCTACGTAGTGTAGCAATAACGCCTTTTTTCTTTTGTCATCCTTAATGTCAAGAGCACAAATTAAATTGTCGAATTTATCAATCCATTTCTTCCATCTTTGACCAGAAGATTGTTCATCTTTATAAAATGTAAAGGGTGGGAAGTTCGGAAGAGAGACAGCCATCACCGCCTTTGCGAACTCTTAAGTGTATAAGTTTCGGATAGAACAATTTCGGATGCTATTGTTTTTTATTGTTTCTGTCATATTTGAGCGATTGTCAGGTACAAAAATTATCCTCGTCGCCAGTTATAGTGTCTACTCAAGGTATAATACACAAAAGGAAACAGCTAGTGAATCCTGGTATATTCATTTATTGTTTTCTTGTTCAATACATCGTATTGGAAACATGTGCCCTTCAGACGGTGAGCATGAGAACCACCTTTTTATATTATTACCAAATTAAAATTAGGTTATAGACCACTACGACACAACAACCAATAAATAAAAAAGTCGTGGCCTAATATAATCTGAAACAAGTGCCGTCACTGTAAGAGATGAATAATCCCCAAGGGTACACAGAGTCTACAGAAAGTGTTGGGCCTCAAGAAATACAATTTAAGTGAAATTTTCAATAAGTGCTTTGAAAGTGCCTATTTGTAACAAGTCATAACAACATTTCTGGCAAGCTTTATACATGTATTAAAATCCTAATAAAACTTGCCAAGTTACAGAGCAGCCAAAACCTCTTCTTCTATCACTGGATCTTTCATAACTAATACAAGAAGCAGGGAAAAAACACACATATGGTTTATTTCATTTATCAGTTAAACAGTTATAGTGTACTAGTATACAGTCTGAAAGTCATTACAGTGTAACAAATTTTGAATCATAATAATCCTTTTTGGAAAATAGATGTACACAAATAAAAACAATGTTTTATATACCACATACATCAAGGCAGCCTTTTGTTAATCACTAAAGGAAAAACAAATTAAGCTTCAAGATATACCAAAAGAATAACAACAACAATTAAGTCTATTAAAACCTCACACAAGCTTTAAACATGATATCTAACATTTAACAGGAGGACAAGATACCAAGACACATTATTTTTTCAATACAAAATATTGATATTGCAAATCAAGATTTTTCTTTACATGACCTTTGTAATATATAAACAAGACGGCCATGATGGCACTAAACTGCTCAACTCGGTGCAAAGCTAAAATGACAAGATTATTATCAATATGAAAGAAAGAATAGAAACTTCTGCATGCCAAGTACCAAATGAAATTGTCTATTTTTGACAATTTAAAAACTCTTTTTACAAAATGAAATGACCAGAAAGTTAAGTTTATACATTGTGCAGCTTGGACATTAGGCCCATGTTTCACAAAGGAAACTATTCACATAGATTCCCATAAAGACATTTTAGGAACACAAGCCTGCCCCGTGTCTGCATTTTTTTTTCAAAGATAGAAATAAATTTCACCATTTATACAGATGGTCACCCAATGTGCAACTGGTGCAAAACTATTTTCAAATCAAGCTAGCAATCTCTTAGCAGAAGATTTCTATAAAGTTTCCAATATAGACGTGTAAGAAAAATAGCCCCACTCCTGGAGGCCATGTTTTTAACTGATCAAAATTAATTTAACAATTTATATATAAGCTGACCCTAGGGACATTTGTGCTGTGCTGAGGAGAAAAGCTTTTAAGTCTTTTCGTTTGGTTGCAGCAAACTTTTATATTCCACAAATCTGAAAGAGGACCATGCAAGGAACATTCTGAAACAGGTATGTCGAAAGAATGCCAGTGGTTTCAGAGATGTTCTTTTTGAGCAGTGAGTGATCAAATCGTATATTCTGTTTAAACAGGAAAATTAGATTTTAAACTTAATATTTTTAACAAAAATGACTGTATGTTTTCGGCGGTTCTACTGACATAACTGGATCGTTATCTAACACACCAACTCCCACTTTATTGTCTTTGCTTCATCTTAAATGAAAAGCGGTTTAGATGAAATGTTTGACCTCTAGTCTTCTTTTCAACAGTCAGACACGGCTGTTGCTTATACTCCTGTCCATGCTAACAAACGTTCACTATCACAGATAATCAGGTTAGTTTGCTGTTTGAGTTTGTTTTGTTTTTCATTCTGTCAAACTTCACACAATCTCTGGAAAAAATATGATGTGAAAATAAATTAGAAACCATATATTAACCTTTAATTTGCCATAATAAGTATGCACTGAAATATGACTAATCTGCCATAGTTAGGTTTCACAGGATGAACTGAGCAAGTATTTTTAAAGATGATTACAAGCATTATGCATGTTTTAATGATATATTGTATTACATGTTATACAAACATCTCTGGCTGAATGACATACATTTTTATGAATATGACAATTACTGAATAGCTGTTCCCATTGCTCTTCGTCATTTGATTTTAGATTAAATCAACCATCTGTTTTCTTTAGGTTGATCCTTGGTTGTTAAGGTGCCAGTGGATCAAATTCCCTGTTTTGGCTGACAATTATACTATATAAATGTTTTTACCAGAATTTCTAACCATTTCACTACTTTTGCAGTACTTTGGCTTTCTGTGAACCTGTAGGACTTTGAAATACCGGATTGTCCGTATCTGAGGACGTGAACAACTTAAAAGCAACTTAAAGCATTTTAACGTCTTACTTTTTAAATGTAAGAAAATTCCAGTGTCTCATTTTTATGCATTTGTAGGTTTTATTTTGAATTATTCTGCAGAAATTTGGGGTTTTAACAAGTCTAAAAATATTGAACGTGCTCATCTAAATTTATCTTGAATGTAAAATCAAGTACTAATTCAGCTGGTGTATGGTGAGTTAGAGCGCTATCCATGATACGTATGTCGTTATCACAAAATTATAAAATATTGATGTTAATTAATATATCCTGATAATAACATACCAAGAACATTATAAAATGTTGGATTAAGTGACTGTATGTCAGGAAAAGATAATTGGCTTTCAAATATTAAAAACTACTCTATAATTATGGGTTTTCGAAAGTATTTTTGAATCCACGCCACTCTTCAATGAAATTATTTATAGCTATTTTTAAACAACGTGTTATTGATTGTTTTTTTTTACAGGAAAGGATGAGTGACATTGATTAAAGTTCAACTGTTATTGAATGCAAACATTTTAAGATGTTTTAACTACGAAAATTATTTAGATTATTTACCAATACAGTTACGTCACTTTATGTAAAATACTCACTTAGAATTCACACAGGACGTTATAATAGACTTAATACACCAAGAAATGAGAGATAATACACCAAGAAATGAGAGATAATACACCAAGAAATGAGAGATAGTACACCATGAAATGAGAGATAATACATCATGAAATGAGAGATAATACACCAAGAAATGAGAGATAATACACCAAGAAATGAGAGATAATACACCATGAAATGAGAGATAGTACACCATGAAATGAGAGATAATACACCAAGAAATGAGAGATAATACACCATGAAATGAGAGATAATACACCAAGAAATGAGAGATAATACACCATGAAATGAGAGATAATACACCAAGAAATGAGAGATAATACACCAAGAAATGAGAGATAATACACCATGAAATGAGAGATAGTACACCATGAAATGAGAGATAATACACCAAGAAATGAGAGATAATACACCAAGAAATGAGAGATAATACACCATGAAATGAGAGATAGTACACCATGAAATGAGAGATAATACACCATGAAATGAGAGATAATACACCAAGAAATGAGAGATAATACACCATGAAATGAGAGATAGTACACCAAGAAATGAGAGATAATACACCAAGAAATGAGAGATAGTACACCATGAAATGAGAGATAATACACCAAGAAATAAGAGAGATAATACACCATGAAATGAGAGATAGTACACCATGAAATGAGAGATAATACACCAAGAAATGAGAGATAATACACCAAGAAATGAGAGATAATACACCAAGAAATGAGAGATAATACACCAAGAAATGAGAGATAATACACCATGAAATGAGAGATAGTACACCATGAAATGAGAGATAATACACCAAGAAATGAGAGATAATACACCAAGAAATGAGAGATAATACACCAAGAAATGAGAGATATTGTCTTTACTGTGGCTCTAGAGATATTAAAGATTTGTGTCTGTCCTTGTTATAAAAATACACGAATGAAATATTTAGCTAGATGTTATTGTGTTAATCCTTCAGTATACAAGTTTGACATTAAACTGTAACTAAAAAACTGGCATTGTTTATCAAATTATCATTAAAAGTTCAAAAGCGTCACCCTCATGTAATAAGTATAATATAATAACTTAACATACAATAACCGTCTACAGCTGCACACAGTTTTACTTTATACATACAATTTATTTAGTTGTTGGGTTTCTTTCTCGTTTTTTTTTGTATCTTTGAGTATTTGCAGTTGTGTGTGTGTGTGTGTGTGTGTGTGTGTGTGCGTGTGTGTGTGTGTGTGTTTTCGTGTGACTCTATTTATACAATGTTTTGTAAGGACGATGATTTTATTCATACAAGGTTGAATAAACGTTCTTCTTCTTATAAATGACTTTTAAAATCTCGGAATGGGTACAAATAAATTTGAGACTATTATATTAATTTATGTTTGTACTCACTGTTGTTCTATTTGCATATTTGAACAGTTTATCTTATTACGTCTGTGTTTATTTACATAAATTTGATTTTAAGATAGTAGGTAAACGTTAAAATTATGATTTAGGTTTTCATGACATAATTTTCTTGCAAATTACCACATTGTCTTTTTAAGTGACATTAAATGAAGTACTTATCATGAAATAAATGTAATTGTCTTTCCTCAACAAAAAATAAAAAGACATATTGGAATATATGCGATTTTAGTTGCAAAGCAAAAAGTTGATTTCTCTTTATTTTTCACTTCCATTGATTTTGTTCCAGTATGCAGAAAATAAATCGTATTGATTTTGTTCCAGTATGCAGAAAATAAATCGTATTGATTTTGTTCCAGTATGCAGAAAATAAATCGTATTGATTTTGTTCCAGTATGCAGAAAATAAATGGTTTTGGTTTTGTTCCAGTATGCAGAAAATAAATGGTATTGATTTTGTTCCAGTATGCAGAAAATAAATGGTATTGATTTTGTTCCAGTATGCAGAAAATAAATAGTTTTGATTTTGTATATAATCACAAGCTGTTGCAAAATCAAGAAAATATAAACTATAGGTTATACTAGCTAATCCTAAAAATCCACATAAACATATGTAGGCATGTAGATATTTATACCAGTTAAAACTAAATGTTCTGCTACACTACGTTTAGCCACATATGGTCATGTATCGTTTTGAGAAAAGGAATAGTAAAAAAGTACCTAACAATTAAGAAGTGTTGCCTTAAACGTATTGGATACATGTTAGCTCACATCCAACAGCTTTATACATTATATTGGAGGACGCAGTTATGTGATGACTAACTTAATTTCGATGTACTTATGCATCTAGATAATATATAATTTCATGATGACAAACACTAAAGAAATTGTGCCGGCTTTTGGTGAAGATATAAGGAAAGAGTTTATGTTGCGGGAGAAAAGTGTTTTTCTGAACCACGGTTCTTTTGGAAGTATGCCGAGATGTGTTCATGATAGACAAATAAGGTAAGAACAAGAAAAAGATTGATGCACAGCATCAAGTCGGCACGGAACACTTGAATTCGGAAGACGTAAATGTGTCGAATACATGTAATTTTACACATACAGAATGTCTGTATAACAGTAGAATTGTGAGTACATTTAAAACACCATCTGTGAGTGCAGTGAGTGCCGCCTATATCATAAATAGTTTGCTAAACAAACGCTCTTACCACTGACCAAAATAATCGATTACCTAACGCGTTTGTCAGATGTTGTATCTTAAGATTTCAGGTCGTTTCGCTACTTCACTAGCTGTTCTGCGCTTTTTCTGTATAAAATCTGCTAAAATGCGCCAAGGTGCAGATATCTATCAGTCCTGTCACTCAGCAAACACTAACACTTAACAAAACAGATATCCCTAAAAACTTGAAAATAAGCCGCGGCCTATCTTAATTTTTGGCAAGGAATTGGTGGCTTATTTTTGAGACAGGTTTATTTTCAAGGGCGGCATACTTTCCAGTTATAATCAGAGCGTAAGAAAATCTGCGATCGGTTTATTTTCGAGTGAAATTCATAAACCTTGTTCTAACACGCGATACTTCAATGGTAGGATACTACGTCATCGCGCACTTGTTTTATGCTCTGTCGTGGACCATTTTTGTCAACAATCCGTCGCTTTAAAGGTAAAATAGTCTTTTTCAATAAGAAATCTGTAAAAGTGCACAAACTCATGTTGTGCACCGAAGATTGGATGGTGTGCTTTGTATTTACTTTAAGAATTTTTATAATATAAAATTCTAGTTTAGGCCTGAAAACGGGTGAAAGTGTTTTTTTTTTTCAGTATGCCTTCACTTACTTGTTGTAACAGATTTCTTATTGAAAAAGACCATTTTACCTTTCAAGCGACGGATTGTTGATCCGCGAGAGTGCATAAAAAAGTTGCGCGATGACGTAGTGTCCTACTATTGACGGCTCGGGTGATATTTTATCTTGACAGGTAATATATCCACATATATCACTCAAAAACCCAAATAATAATTTTATTACCCTTCCCCTGCCAAGTAAAACGATTTTAAAATAAACCATTGCTGTTTCAAATGAAACGTCGAAATAAGATTCTCTTTAGGGTACCCCTTCACCGGAAAATGGCGTCTGAAGTATTTGCTTTCGTACCTAACGAATGTAAACAAGAGAAAAGGAGAAGTCTGTTGAAGACACTATTTTGTAATTAATATCAAGGTTTGACGAGGTCATATTTGTTTCAAATACTGATGAGAAAATTTATCATTACTCTATTTTGGTAAATATTTTTTATTTGACAGTTAAAAAGTGCTTGTATATCGGAATTTACACTATACAACATCGAACCGTACGCGCATCGTCACAGCGCATGTTGTATAAGAAAACTTTTCTTTCTGATACTGTGATTTTTTGGTTTCTACATCAAGAGTAACTAATTTCAACTTAAGAAAATCAAATTTCAGTCCAGAAATACTAGTACTTTTCATAAAATGAAGCTTTTAAAATGACTCAAAATGTCTGTGCGGACTGCGAACAAGAGCAGCAAAATGAAAGAAAGTGTCTGTGGTGAAATTTCTCTGTTATTTTTTAAAACGCGTTATATATTTGAACCAAATCTGTCTCAGCTTATGTGTGAATACTTAATTTATCCAATTTTATCAAATTTAGGGTTACACATTAGTAGAAAATACATAATATTCTTAGTTGCATGAAGATTTTTTTAGGAAAAAAGCATATTTTTCAAATTATTTTGACTTTCAAGTCATATTTTGTCCTAATAAGCATGACTGAACTGCAATTCTCTATCTTATATGTGAAAAGGCATCACACTAGATTATTTCAAGAGGTTACTGTTATACCTCCAGGTCAAAAATCAGCAAATAGATTTCAAAAGCTATGGTCCTTCTGTCTGCCAAAAAAGATCAAAATTTCTCTGGTCCTTCTCTGTCTTGTATCCCCATCTGTCTCAAATGATAGTTTATGCTGTCCATGCCTTCTTTAAACCTATAAACTGAAGTATTTACATACAATATAACAGAATAAATGCTACATTTTTCTTCTTTCATGCCAATTACACCTCTTTGAAGGAGGAAATTTTAACAATTTTATTTCAGAAAAGTCCAGGAACACCACCTGAATGTTAGACATGTATTCAACATACAAAATTTTATTGTTCATCTATTAATTATATACTGTCTTTACACTGATATAAATTGTTCTTTTTACTTCTTGAGCAATGTTTAACTGTAAGTATGAATGAAAATGACTGTTTACTTACTAAAATGGCAATGATAGATCTTCAACATGGGCTCCAACTCTATGGCCAGTGTGTAGTCATGTGAGTACATCTGATATGTGCAAAAGGCAAAGCAATCCTTGAGTCCTAAACACAGATACAACCAAAGGAAGGGATTTTTCTAACTGATTAGAAGAATATTTCACTCTGAAAATAGAAAATGCATATATTGGTAGCTACTGCATGTAACATATACCCACAAATTTCAAACTTTACTTTTCTACCTAATTAGCATGTTCCCTTTCAAGATCACTTCATACCCTTACAATATAGCATAAACAGTCAAGCAAATGTTATAAATTGTATGAAATTGATGTGGAACACAGTTTTGGCTAAAGCAATGTAGCTGCAGTGGATGCTTCTTTGTTAATGGTTTTTCAGAAAATAGCATTGCTTTAGCCTGAAAATTTCCAAATACAAGTACTGTTCCTCCATCCATACCTTGTATGCAAACTGTCAAACTAGAATAATAGCCTGGTTATGTGAAAATACTGTAGCCTAACAAAGATGAAAGCTTACACAATAAAAGTATTAACAGAATCAGAAAACAGATCCCAAGAGTAATATTATTTTGTTAGCTTTGAGGTACCTGTCTTTGTGAACCAGCCACAAATATTATACCACTGTCTGCTTAAGACTTCCCAAAGCCTCAACTACACACTATCTTAATCAAATATCATGAAAACTTGAAAGAAGCTTAATGCACTTTCTTCTTATCCATAAACAGACTAATATAAAACATAAATAGAAGCTCGATGACCATAAGAAACATTTTTTGACTGAATTAAGTCCTACTGTGCAGTAAAACCTGACATGACCAAACTTCTTGTTCTCATCATACACATGAATTTTGAACTCAGCTAACTGTTTCATGTTCACTAAATAAGTTAAACTACACTAAATGGCTCTTGTGAGCACTCTGGCAGCTTACAAAACTTACTCCTTGCCAAAAATATCAGGTTTGTGTACACAAAAATTCTGTTTACAGTTTTACAAGGACAATTTTCCTGCAATTTTACCATAATGGCTTAACTGCAGTATGAAAAGTTTGAAAACTCACTAAATCCACTCCTGGCATACTCTTTACAGCATTTTAGCAATAAAAACATCAAAATTCTACATTCTGGCAAGTTTAAAAGTTTTCATATGCAGACAACAGGAAATGAAATTTTTCTTATAGGTGTGAAACCACCAAATAGATTCCTTCTTTATTCTATATAAAATTCATAAAGTTCACAGGGCTGTAAAACATAGCAAAACCTTTTTTAAATAGCTTTAACTTACATATTCTTGTAGATCTATATCTGTACTCATGAAAAATAGCAAGAAAAGTGGGGGTTGTGTTTCAAACAAGAAAGATATTTCTGCTCATGTAAACTTACCCATAAAATTAACAAAAAATCTGAGCTAATTTTCAGATTGGGGTATGTGAAACAATTTCACATTGTGAATTCTATTCTGAATGCATATGAGCATAAAATTGCTACCACACTATCAGAAATAGTCAAACAAAATGATTCCAGCAAAAAAAAAATACAAAGATTAGGGCAAAAATGTTAAATATAGCCAAGAAAACTGAGAACTATTTCTAGCCGCCATTATGCGGGTACCATTTTTTGAGCTGAATTGGTGGTTTCATACCTATAACGTGGAGTACCCAAATTGGAAATTTAATGTGTATATTACCTGTCTGGCTCGGTTATATCAATTTCTTTCGGCGGATCAATATCCAATCAAAAAGGAGAAAAAAATCTGGAAGGCTAATAAATATGTATATCCCAAAAGAGAATAATTTAATATCCTTACTGATCGATAGCAAGATTTGTGACAGAAGAAATGTAGGGCCTGTAAATGACTGAAACTTTAGACCAACATCTCTTTCTACCAATTTAAGAATAAAAAGTTAAAAACATAGAAACGTTTAGTCGTATCTTTCTTCACTCTGTGTTGAAAGGATCAGAAATGAAGTTATATCGCATTTTTATTCCGTCATTCTTTAACATAAGAATCATACAGGGCCCGTCAAAAAATGTACACAGCCAGATCATTACTAAATAAGAGAGGTTTAAAGGGCGCTAACATTAATGAGGACCTTACAAAACAACGTAGTTTCGCGTTCTACACGGCCAGAACATTGATCAGGAAGCATAAAATTATCGGCTGCTGGACCGCAGATGGTGTCATATTAGTAAAAGACAAGGATGAAAGAATTCACCGTATCACAAGCAGTAGTGACCTAGATAAGTTTGATGTCTGATTTGGTGTTGTTACTTAAATAAATAAACTGTACTATCTACGTGCTATTATTGATATTTAGTAGCCGACTTCACCGTTATCATTGACTTTTCTACACCTATAGTTTATCCAAATCACGTGTTACAATGTAACTTTGTTTTGACTGTTACACTACAGTGAATTTTGCATAATACAATTTCAATGTTACTGTCATTATAAATTGTATACATGCATGTATATTGTGTATGTTTTTACATAACATAAAACAGGGACGCTATAAATTGTTTATGCTTGTACACGATGTACATGTAACATTTGCAAAAAAAATTAAACAGGGATGTTAAAAATTGTTCAAGCACGTATATATTGCAAAAAGTGCGCACATATACTTTAAAGAGGCTGTGCTCCAGATGACAAAAAAAGAAAGTTTTCTTGTATTATAAATTTCTTGTAATATTTATGATTAATGCTTAAAAAATAACCTACTGACAAAAAATAAGTCAAATAATTAAATTATAAATTGATTTTTTCCCTTTCAACGTGCTATACCGTAACGCGACGGTATAACTATATCGTATAAGATTTAAAGTAAATATCTGTAATATCACATGCGGCGATGGTGGTGACAGTAAAAACGTTGAAAATATTTTGTTAACATGAGGGTCCAGAGTTCAAATCAGGCTGGAGCGAAAATATTTTTTTTATTCTATTTTGACTTTAATAATCAGTTTTGAAGTAAAATATTATGTTGTTATAATCTCACGGCATCTAAATATATAATTTATGAAAAAAAAAATTATGTCAAATCTGGAGTACAGCCTCTTTAAGAATGATATAAGAAGTATATATCTCAACAATCAGGGGTGTTACACTTCTGTGCATTTTACAAAGTACAATCTAATATTGTTGTCGTTGCAAATTGTGTACGTACATGTAAATAGTGAATTATGTAAGAAAGTATATATCTTAACAATCAGGGGTGTTACACTTCTGTGCATTGTTACACAGTACAATTTAATATTATTGTTGTTATAAATTGTGTAAGTACATGTAAAGCGTGTTGTGTATATAACGCAAAACAGGGATGTAATAAATTGTCTATGGTTGTGCGCGATGTACATGTAACATTTGTAAAAAAAAAAAAAAATTGGGATGTTGAAAATTGTTCATGCACGTATACAATGTAAAATGTCCGTATGTAAATAGTGTATGTTTTTACGATTTGCGCATGTAACGCAAAACAGCGCGATGTACATGTAACATTTGCATAAAAATTAAATAGGGATGTTAAAAATTGTTCATGTACGTATATAATGTAAAATGTGCGTACATACGCTTTAACGTTACACTTCTGTGCATTTTCATAGTACAACTTAAAATTATTGTCGTTATTAATTGTGTACGTACATGTAAATAGTGTATGTTTTCTTATGATTTGAGTATGTAACTCAAAACGGGGATGCTATAAATTGTTTATGCTTGTGCACGATGTACATGTAACATTAGCGAAAAAAATTAAACAGGGATGTTAATAATGTTCATGCACGCTTACAATGTAAATTTGCGTACATATACTTTAAGAGCATCATCAACAATCAGGGGTGTTTCACTTCTGTGCATTTAGCTTAGTACAATTTAATATTATTGTCGTTGTAAATTTTGTACGTACATGTTTAGACTCATTTATTTTACATCGATTGCGATACAAGTTCTTACAACTTAGATTCATCACGCTCGATGACTGCTTCCTGGGTTCCATACCAGTATTCGCGCAGCGTGGAGGAATGTGAAGTTCGTGAGAGAATCTCGCCTCTGACGGGATTCAAACCCGCGACCTTCGGATCCGGAGTCCTGCGCTGGACCACGATGCCTCCTCAACACGTACATGTAAAGCGTGTATGTTTTTACGATTTGCTTATGTAACGCAAAACATGGATGCTATAATTGTTTATGCTTGTGTACGATGTACATGCAACATTTGCACACACAAAAAAATAAACAGGGCTGTTAAAAATTGTTCATACACGTATATAATGCAAAAAGTGCGTACATATACTTTAAGAATAATATATGAACGTATAAATCTTTAAAATCAGGGTGTTAAAAAAAGTACACGCATGTATATAATGTTAAATTTGGTGTTTACATGTATACACCAAATATATTGTATAATAACTTTATACGCTCTGAAATAGTACGACGAACACATACTACTTGTTATAGAATATTTAACTTCATTTATAATCATGTTTATCACATAATCTACGACGTAAGAGTGTAATAAACCGATTTGATAAAAACGATATTACACTTTAGTATTATAACGCTTTAGCATGACGTCATTTGAGTTATATAGAAACACGCTAATGTTAGAGTGCGCCATTGACTCTTTGTTAAACTAATAACCTTTTTAATTTTAGATATGTGTTAAACAGAATATTGTATTCGTGAGGATTCCATACTGCTGAACAATATTATGTCCGCCAGAGGCCCGCATAGTGTAGTTTTATTCATCCCGTTCAATAGATTTAGACTAAATAATGAATCAACACTCAATATCCTCTATATATGTTTTGTTCGTTTACAAATTGTTATTTTTCATTTTTGATATAGTATATACAGCATTAGGTAAACTTTCTTACCATTAACGGTGAAATTAAATTTCTCAATAATTTAAATTCAAAATATTGCCAAACTAAATGACACTTATTATAACAAAGTTATACATGCCTTATGTACAGTTCAATACTACCTACACTTTTAAGAATATTACTTAAAACACTTACTGAATATTTACCTATGTCTTTACGAAGTTCTGTCCAACAAGTTGCTGTTTAAAAAACAAACAAACATCTATCAAATCCTTTAATTTCAATGGAACTTTTCTCAAATCCAACTGGCGCTGCATCTATCGTCTTTTACATAAAGACCTAAAGTGAACCACAGCTAACATATTCCATATATTCTTACAGTTGTATAGCATTTTCAAAGAATTTTACCTAGCACTTCTTGATACCTCCAATCAACATATCTCAATACCATATGTTTCCATTTCTAGTTTTGCTCTTTTTTTCCCCATCGTTTTCTCTCTAGGATGAACACAATATTATACGAGAATCTTATAAGATGCTGGATTTCTTTTTTTTTCATATACTTCTTTCTCTCGTGTTAGTGGCTGTTAAATTTCTATTTCTGTTGTTAGAAATTACATGAACCAAGTGAAGCGGCCAGCGCCAACTACACAGAGAGTTTTTCGCATTTGCTTTATGTTTAGATTTCTTCTTTTACAATCACTTTTATTTACATTCACTTACCTCAGCTATATTCCACTTAGCATTAGATTGTGTATCCGTGACCATGATTTAACTTTAAGAAGTATATCTTTGCCTCTCTCTCGTCGCCGACATCCACCTGGTATTAAACAACATTTCAACTTTGTCTTTTCGTCCATTATATTTTGTTCCATCATAATGCTTTTCTTGCTCGTTCAAACGTGGAACATTTATACTATTATCCTACTTTCGGGTGATTTTCTTAAAAACCCTGGACCTGATTTCGATGTCTTCAGTACTTCATCAGTATCATCTGTCTCCTCTGTTAATGAATATATTGATCTTTCCCGGAACCTTTCGTTTGTCCATTACAACGTCCAAAGCATTGCTCAAAAACTTGACACAATCTACCCGGAACTCAAGGATTTTGATATCCTCTCCTTTTAAGAAACATGGCTTGGCCAACATATTCCAACTTCAGACCTGTCCCTTCATTCCTTTGCTAATCCCGAAAGGAAAGATCATGCCGATAACCACGGCGGTGTAATACTTTATGTTAAGGATTATATCCACTACAAAAGACGTCATGATCTAGAAATCTACGGTACTGAATGCATATGGATCGAAATTCTTTTTTCAAATAAGCATATACTATTCGGAGTTTATTATAGACTCCCCAACATAGACAACGCCCGTCATGCCTTAATACTAGACTCTATGCATTTAGCTATCGATACTGGAATTGACAACATCTTAGTTATGGGTGGCTTTAATCTGAATGCGGCACACACCACTTTCTGTAAGAAAATCAAAGATATATGTTGTCAGTTGTCCTTTCATCAGATTATTGACTCACCTACTCACCTTACCGAGTCGTCTTCATCAGTAATTGACCTTATCTTCACTTCTAACAAAAATCTCATCCATATTAGTGGCGTTGGCGATCCTTTTCTTCAGCATGATGTCAGGTATCACTGTCCCATATACTGTTTACTTAACTTGAAAAAGCCAAAGCGACTTTGCTTCTATCGTAACGTTTGGCTCTTTGATAAGGGGAATTACGATTTACTCAGACATCTGGCCTCCGAAAATGATTGGGACTTCCTTAAAAACGATGATATAAACGTATTCGCACATAACATCACCAGCAACATAATAGATATCTCAAAACAATGTATTCCGACTATGAAAGTCTTGATCTGAGAAAACGAACCGCCCTGGTTTAGAAATAACTTAAGAGTACTAATTAAAAAACGAAAACGACTGTATCGTAAAGCCAGACAAACTAATTCACCGTTTTACTGGGCACGTTTTCGAACCTTACGAAACTAAATCATATCAAAAATTCGCGATGCAAAAAAACAACATATCGACAATCTAGCCCAAAAAAATACAACAGGAAAATCGGAACTCAAAGAGTTGGTGGTCTTGTCTTAAATCCTTTATTAAACCCTCTTATTCTAACTCAATACCCCCCTTAACCGCTAACAATAACACAGTTTTATCTGAAAATGTTGAAAAAGCTAATTTCTTGAATGACTTTTTTGTTGCACAGACACACATTGATGAAAGTCAAGCTCCAAGTCTTCCTGACTTGCCCGATGTTTCTTATCATCTGGATGACCTCACTATAACACCAGGCGAGGTGCAGTTGGTAATGAAATCTCTTCCATTGGGAAAGGCCGCTGGCCCTGATAATATTAACAATCGAATCCTTCGTGAACTCTCACATGAACTCAGTGGTCCTCTAAGTTCTCTTTTTAACTATTCTATTCAGGTTTCTCAAGTTCCAGACGTATGGAAAGAAGCAAATATAACTCCTCTTTTTAAATCGGGCGATCCCTCCTGTGTTAATAACTATCGACCAATATATCTCATAAGTACTGTCAACAAAGGCTTTGAAAGAATTGTATTTAAATATACATTTAATTTTCTGCGTGGTAATAATATCATTACATCTCTTCAATCCGGTTTTGTTCCAGGAGACTCCACTATCAACCAATTAACATATTTATATAATCTGTTTGCACAGGCCATTGATTCTGGTAAAGAAGTCAGAGCTGTGTTTTGTGACATCGGCAAAGCGTTTGATCGGGTCTGGCACAAGGGACGTATTTATAAATTAAATTGTATCGGTGTATCTGTTCGTCTTTCCTCTTGGTTTTCTTCTTATCTTAAAGACAGAAGACAAAGAGTTGTTCTACCAGGTTGTAGATCTTCTCTAAACTTTATTACCGCTGGCGTGCCACAAGGGTCAGTTCTTGGGCCCTTGCTGTTTCTGGTTTACATTAACGATATTGTTATCGACATCAATGCCAATATAAGACTTTTCGCCGACGATACTAACCTTTTCATTGTTGTGGAAGACCCTGTCACTGCTTCAACTATCCTTAATACTGATCTAAAAAAGATAACTTCTTGGGCTGAAAAATGGTTGGTAAAATTTAATCCCCTTAAAACAGAATCACTATTGATATCACGAAAAACAAACAGAAATATAATCCATCCTCCTATCTTTATGCATGGCACACAAATACAAGAAGTACGTATTCATAAACACTTGGGTATTACCTTCGCTCATGACCTAAGATGGTCCACACATATTGAATATATCACAAATAAAGCTTGGAAAAGAATAAATGTTATGAAAAAATTAAAATTCCATCTCGGCAGGAAATCATTAGAAAACATCTACCAATTTTTCATAAGACCAATTCTAGAATATGGAGATGTGCTTTTTGATAATTGTACACAAAGTGATAAAAAGAAGCTCGAACAAATTCAACAAGAAGCCGCTAGAATAATTACTGGAACAACTAAACTCATGTCAATTGATAAACTCATGAATGAAGTTGGCTGGGAATCCTTAGAAAAAAGGCGACAAAAACACAAACTTATTCTTTTCTTTAAAATGAAAAACAACCTTAGGCCTACTCCACATTATCTTTCTGATCTTGTCCCTCCGTCGGTTGGCAGTGAGCATCGTTACCCTCTCCGGAACGCGGACGACACAAAATATCCATACAAATACAGATTTTTACTATAAATCATTCTTACCTTCTGTTATTAGGGATTTCAACTCTCTTCCACTTCAAACACAAACTGCTACAACGTTAGCATCATTTAAGCGACTACTAAACATTGAAATGCCAAATGTACCTGCCCATTTTCTTTGCGGTGAGCGCAAATTACAAAATTTTTCACACAAGGTTACGTACTAACTGCAGTTCGCTTTCTGACGATTTATTTGGTAAGAACATTACCGACTCTCCTTTGTGTGATTGTGGTGCGAGAGAAAATGCCTATCTCTACTTCGTTGAATGCCCTAAATATACTTACCTACGACCTGAACTAATAAGGACTATTTCCGATTTTTGTAATCCTTCCATTAATGTCATTCTTGCAGGTACCACTACTTTACCTTATGATTCTAATGTATCAATCTTTAAATCAGTTCAAAAATATATCCGAGAAACAAAACGTTTTTAACGTACTTAAAATCAGAGATGTCTAAACATATTGAACTGTTACTAGATTAAGCATCTTAGTTCCTCGTTACTGTTCCATCATTGTTCATCCATTTCTTTTTTCCTTTTTCTTATATTTTTTTCCTTAAATATTCAGTGTATATCTATTTTGTGTATCTGCTTATAAACAACTTAAAAGCAATCAAATAAGATATTATTTTGCTTCTTTTGGTTCAATTCTAAAAAGTAAAAATTAACTAACATATCACTTTGTCATCTTCTCCAGTTTGCTTTATTTTTCATCCACTTTGTTGTCTATTTTTTCTTTTTCTTTTTTACTGTTTACTCTTACATATGTTACATTGAAATACACTCGACGACTATGTAAATGTCTTTTAATACTTTCAACTAACCGTTGTGTATGATAATGCCACTGTGTATAATAATGAACTGTGCTTATGTAAATTGTTATAACTGGGAGAGGACAATCATAAGCTTTATAGCTTTCTGCCCAATCCCAAAATGTATTTTGTAAATATTGTTCACATGTTAAATGTTATGTTGAATAAATATGTTTAAACCAACATAAGACTGCCACACGCGTTTCTGACGACGGAAGAATGAATTTTCCTTCTTTAAGCTTTTACAGACCAATATTTATCTTATTGTTTCAACTTCTCATTATTTTCTTTATTAGCTGTATGTCTAATTAGATATACATGTATTGCAGATATTTGGCTGAGTTGGAGTCCCACCCAGACAACTGGTTTCGATACAACATGTACAAATATCTTGCCGTCTCGAAAGCAAAAGTAGCAGAGTTCATGGGTATACACACAGAGAACACGTTCTTCCTACAAAATGTTACAAAAGGCATGTTAATGACTATTGTAGTCTTTAAGTATAGGTTGATATGATAAGTGTATATGATCAGTCTGATTAAAATCATATCCTAATCGTGAACTTCAGTCAGATTGTGTATAGGATTAGAATAGATAGTACTTCGGGATGATTTGAACACGAACAAATGTCATCTATTTGTTTTATTCTACTGAAATCAGGCTATATTTGAAATAAAGAATTTGTAACAATTTGGCAGTTTTGGCATCTTTTCATTTAAAGAAACTTATTAATTTATCAAAATACAGAGATCTTTATTATGTTAATGTTACCTTCAAAACATTAAGAACAACAAATAATGAGCACAAGTGGTATTTATTTAGTTAACTTTCAGCTATAAACACGGTGGTATTTATTTAGTTAACTTTCAGCTATAAACACGGTGCTGAAGACGTATCCACTGAGACGTGGTGACGCCTATCTTATAACGTCTCTCACATATCATGCGGTGACTGTTACTACACGTGCAACCGTTGCTAGAAAAGAAGGTAAGTTAACGAAAAATCCTCTTATTGTATTAGAAAATATCAAAAACAAAATTTGTCTGTTCTTAACAGACTACTACAATTTACTCCTGAAACTATCAAAATATATACAATGTTGATGCCATATTCTACTTAATCTAAGCAGAGATAGGATTTTTTATGATATAAGGTTAGCAGTATAAATGCTACAAATAAAATTTAGTTCCTCCTAGATAACAAGAGCTTGCTGTTTAAGTCCACCTGTGCCCATGACATGTGTGCTGCTTGCTGTTTAAGTCCACCTGAGCCCTTGGCATCTGTGCTGTTTAAGTCCACCTGAGCCCTTGTCATCTGTGCTGTTTAAGTCCACCTGAGCCCATGTCATGTATGCTGTTTAAGTCCATCTGAGCCCATGTCATGTGTGCTGTTTAAGTCCACCTGAGCCGATGACATGTGTGCTTTAAGTCCACCTGAGCCGTTGACATGTGTGTTGTTTAAGTCCACCTGAGCCCATGACATGTGTGCTGTTTAAGTCCACCTGAGCCCATGACATGTGTGCTGTTTAAGTCCACCTGAGCCCATGACATATGTGCTGTTTTAGTCATCCTGAGCCCGTGACATGTGCTGCCTGCAGCCATCGTAGCTTTAAACAACATTCCCTTCCAAACCCCTTTGTATAAGTTGTTGAAACTTGTCAGGGACGTTCGTTGCATGAAGTTGTACCGAGACCGCTATGACTGCTTTCCAAGCAGAACTTTGCTCTGACAACATCTTCTTGTCTAAAAACACAAGACTTAAAGCTCTATTTAGTTACTGACTATTGGACCATTGCAAAGGCTGCTAACATTATGTCATTGAGTAATTTTGGCTCCGCCCAAAGAATCACTTGTTTTACATAAGAACATAATGAATTATTCTGTCTGAAACATTTACCTTGAAGCTTTTATATTTTGCATTCAGCATCGTATAGTAGGCCTTTCTGAACATTTCCAATATTATGCCTATATTGGTCATCATTGGCCCCGCTCAAAGTTCAAATGTTTATAGATACATACTAGAATCAGAAAAGGAACGAAAAGGTTCCTGGACCGGATGTTATTAGGCGAAAGAATTAGGCATTTATTGCCTTTTGTTTTCTTTTCATTTGAAGGCGCAGTTGTGTACGAGATGAATATTAAATTTCCTGTAACCAGTGACGATTCAATCGTAGAAATGTACGAAGACTTTCTGAGTAAACACCCAGATGTAAAACTCTCAGTTGTTGGTAAATTGTGTTTTCTTTTATTTCACAAAAAGTTGATGTTAAGATTCTGAAAGATATATTATATTTGATAAAAATGAGTATCCTAATGTTTTTATCTATATGAACTTGTTTTTCTGGTCTAAGATAGATTTCATGATTTCATGATAATTTTGCCTTTGAATTCTGCATACAGATCATATATCCAGTCCGACCTCGTTGGTGCTTCCCGTAAAACGTATCGTGGAAGTCTGCCATCGCCATGATGTTGTCGTTGTTGTTGACGCCGCTCACATTCCAGGTCAGCTGAAAGTTGACATACAAGACATCGATGCTGACTTTTACACTGGTAATTTGTAGTAACTTCAATAATTCATTAAAGGACTAACCGTAAGAATATTATGGTCCACTGCAAATCGGCTTATAATTGTATAAATACAAACTCTGACAGTTGCTTCATGGAATCGATTCTTTGGTTCAGGAGTCTAAAGCGTTGGTTTTCGATGCAGGAGGACGAGTTCGAATCCCTGTGTGGTCTTTTTCAAAGTGCATTGCATCTTTCTGTTACGAAATTATATGTCCATTAAAAAGGGCTCGTCAGAGATTACCCCTCCTTAACTTAGTAATTATAATAATAATAATAATAATAATACATGTAATGATTAAAAAAAAAAAACTTGTTCAAGATTTCTGACATAAAAATAGACTACACCATTCGTCATCATAAATGATGATTTTCTCAAGAAAGCCCATGTTTTTTTGTTGTGTTTTTTTTTTTTGCTCAATGGACTATAGCGTTGCTTTTTCTATGTGTGTGGACCTGAGATCATATCCAGTTCGACGAGGGGGGGGGGGGGGGTGTTCTTTTCATGATGCATTCCAGTACAGCTTTCATGCCCGTAAGAATATTTACAAGATTATATATGTATTAGAACTAAGCAGCAACAGTAAAAGGCAGTAGAAAAACATGAAGTTGGCAGTAGCAGTAGTAGGCAGTAGAAAAACTAGTAGGCAGTAGCAGTAGTAGGCAGAAGCAATAGTAGGCAGTAACAGTAGTAGACAGTAGCAATAGTAGGCAGTAGCAGTAGTAGGCAGTAGCAGTAGTAGGCAGTAGCAGTAGTTGCCAGTAGTAGTAGTAGGATGTAGCAGTAGTAGGCAGTAGAAAAACGTGAAGTTGAGGGTAACAGTAGTAGGCAGTAGCAGTAGTAGGCAATAGAAAAACGTGAAGTTGGCAGTAGCAGTAGTGGGCGGTAGAAAAAGGTGAAGTTAAGGGTAGCAGTAGTAGGCAGTAGCAAAAGTAGGCAGTAGAAAAACGTGAAGTTAAGGGTAACAGTAGTAGGCAGTAGCAGTAGTAGGCAGTAGAAAAACTTGAAGTTGAGGGTAACAGTAGTCGGCAATAGCAGAAGTAGGCAGTAGAAAAACGTGATTGAGTGTAACAGTAGTAGGCAGTAGCAGTAGTAGGCAGTAGACAAACGTGAAGTTGAGGGTAGCAGTAGTAGGAAGTAGCAATAGTAGGCAGTAGCAGTAGTAGGCAGTAGCAGTAGTAGGCAGTAGAAGTAGAAGGCAGTAGAAAAACGTGAAGTTGAAGGTAACAGAAGTAGGCAGTAGCAGTAGTAGGCAATAGAAAAACGTGAAGTTGAGGGTAACAATAGTAGGCAGTAGCAGTAGTAGGCAGTAGCAGTAGTAAGCAGTAGTAGGCAGTAGAAAAACGTGTAGTTGAGGGTAACAATAGTAGGCAGTAGCAGTAGTAGGCAGTAACAGTAGTAAGCAGTAGCAGTAGTAGGCAATAGAAAAACGTGAAGTTGAGGGTAACAGAAGTAGGCAGTAGCAGTAGTAGGCAGTAGAAAAACGTGAATTTGAGGGAAACAGTAGTAAGCAGTAGCAGTAGTAGGCAGTAGCAATAGTAGGCAGTAACAGTAGTAGGCAGTAGCAGTAGTTGCCAGTAGTAGTAGTATGCAGTAGCAGTAGTAGGTAGTAGCAGTAATTGGAATTAACAGTTGTAGGCAGTAGTAGTAGTAGGCAATTTTGAAGTTGAGGGTAACAGTAGTAGGCAGTAGCAGTAGTAGGCAGTAGAAAAACGTGAAGTTAAGGGTAACAGTAGTAGGCAGTAGCAGTAGTAGGCAGTAGAAAAACGTGAAGTTGAGGGTAACAGTTGTAGGCAGTAGCAGTAGTAGGCAGTAGAAAAACATGAAGTTGAGGGTAACAGTAGTAGGCAGTAGCAGTAGTAGGCAGTAGAAAAACGTGAAGTTGAGGGTAAGGGTAGTAGGCAGTAGCAGTATTTGAAACGTTAAACGTAAAATTGGCAGTAGCAAAAGCTGGCAGTAGAAGTAAGTAGCAGTAAGTAAAACGTCAAGTTGGCAGGAGCAGTATAATTATATTAGTAGCACTAGGTAAAACGTGAAGCTGGCAGTCGCTGTAGATAGCATTAGCAGTAAGTAAAACATGTGCACCTAAAGAATAACCCCCACCCCGCCCAAAAATACCCCCGTTTCACTCACTGCTACTCCTATATACTGCTAACTTTGCGTTTTACCTACTGCTATCGCCAATTTCAATTTATTTTCTACTGCCCACTGATACTATACTGCCAACTTCCGACTGGTAAAGGAATCGCCCTACTACATGGACTGATTGACATGTAGTCCCAACACTCATTCTTTGAATGGCATCTCCGTCAACTATTACTTCACTATACATTAGATGCTTAAATACAAACATTTAATACTTAAATACAAACATTAGATACTTAAATACAAAATAACACAAGTAGGCTTTTATCGCTCACCTGAGTACTGCTGCTGTAAATAGCAAGGACAATCAAGTAAATTTAACTTCAAGTAAAGTACAGAATCTCAGATATCCAAAGAGAAGTCCACTTAATGACCAGTTCTTGTTCAACAAGAAAAAAAATCAGAAGGTCAAGGTCAGCTACAGTCAAGGTTTAACAACGTTTAAGTTTGCCCTACTTATTTGTAAAAAAAAAAAACAACTGATCCCTTTGGTGTGAGGCGAATTTCATCATTTCACACACAACATTTCAGAGCTAGTGATTTTAAACAAAAAGATAGAATAAACATTCGTAAATCTGGATTTATCTGGTTCTAATAATAAAGAATGGGAATGAAGCGCCGAGAAGTTAGCAAACTTGATTCAAGCGCATTTATTTTCAAATGTTTGTTTGCATATGTATATGGAATTTAGTAAGTTGGAGACAATCTTCTCATATGGCTTTGATAAAAAGCTTTTATAAAAAATCACATGACAGATCTGGAAAAAAATATCTGAAGAAGAACACCGTCATAATTTCTTTTTGCTGATATATTTTATCCAATTATACGTGTCGTTTGTAGCAGAAAAGTATACTACAGTTAAGCAAAATACCTCAGTTAATTCTTTTTTTCTGTTTCCTTAAATATATATATTTATTGTTTGCTGAATGTCATGTATTGTATTTCTCTGTTGGCATTTTCCAGGTAATTTACATAAGTGGGTTTGCTGCCCTCGGTCCTGTGCTTTTATATGGACGAATCCAAAACGTCACCATAGCTGGTTCAAGCCTCTCGTGACGTCATCATTTGATAAAAACTTACACGACGCATTCGCATACGAAGGTTTATTTTGTTTTCTTTTACATTTTAATGAATTATTTTGTACTCTGAGTGATTTGATTTAAAAAATAAATGTAAATTCAAAACTTAACACTGTAGATATTGTTTGGCAAGAACTTGCATTACTAACATTTAAAATAAACTTACGAAAGGTTGGACTGATATGTCAATCGACAGAAATAGACTAAATCTTAGACAAGTCATGTCAGATCTAAGTGAATAGTTTTCAAGTTCTTTGCTTGTGTATCAGCATTTACACGAAACTGGAACTCAGATACTTGAACTTCATTTTTAGGCACAAAAGATGACACGCCCTATATATGCTCTGCCGATGGAATCGATTATTACAATCGCATAGGAGGACTGGTAAGTTACATTCAAATGAAAAAAAAAATGAAATCGATTTCGAATCGTGTAAACCACAATGGTTTAAAAACATTACGAGCATACGGTAAATATTCATCATATATGGAAAGGTAACATCATGCTTAAAATATGCAGTTTGTAGCTAGGTTTTTCTTTCTTCAAGAAAACAGTCGTAGAGTACGGATCTACGCTGATCACTAACGGAATCACTTACCTCGAACAAAAATGGGGAACCAAGCGTCTGGCAATACCGGAGCACATGGAGGCACCTTTGCTGCGAGTACTGCAACTTCCGTTTATTCCAGGGTTCTCGGACACTTTGGTATATATTCTCATTTTCCTTTCAGACGTTTTAATTATCAAACTTCGACTACAGAGATTCTTAATTTTAATCCAGGTTCAGTCTTTACTATTAAACTTCGGCTACAGAGATTCTTAATTTAAATCCAAGGTCAGTCTTGACTATTAAACTTCGGCTACAGAGATTCTTAATTTAAATCCAAGGTAAGTCTTTACTATTAAACTTCGGCTACAGAGATTCTTAATTTAAATCCAAGGTCAGTCTTTAGTATCAAACTTCGGCAGAGATTCTTAATTTTTAATCCAAGTTCAGTCTTTACATTCAAACTAAAGCAGAGATTCTTAATTTTACATTCAGCCTTTACTATCAAACTTCGGCGTCGCAGATTCTTAATTTTAATCAAAAAACATTATCATTTTACTTACACTTTAGTCCGAAAGAAATGAATGAATGAATGAATGAATGAATGAATGAAGACAAGAGCGAGATGAATGAATAGACGAACGAATGAATGAAACTAGATAAAACTAGAGTAATAGAACGGAAATAACATTTATTTCTCTCGATACATGTTTAATACAAGGAGGAGGAACCAACAGGTGTTTTCAAAGGAAAGAACTTGGAGCTGCAGAAATTGATTTTGGACAGATTTGACGTGCAGACTGCAGTTATTATTATCCAAGGAGAATTGATGGCAAGACTGTGTGCTTTTGTCTATAACACTATGGACGATTTCATACGACTGGGTGATGCTGTATTAGCACTTACCAAAAACACGGAGAAATGATGCAACATGAAAACATTTTTATCCTGTCAATTATTTCATATCCGACCCGATAAAGGGGGGTCGTATAAATTTTGCTTTATACGGCACATGCTACGTCATCACTGGTGACGTCATGGACTAGTTTTGTGTTTATAAACAATATTATAAATAATCAGAAGGAAGTGATTAAATGGTTGTTATTACAAACAGAGACTACTTGAATAAAAATTAAATATTTTAATATCTAGATCTTATAATATAGCATGGTCATTTAAGGAAAAAAAATATCGAAATTTTGGAACTATTTTTTGTGTATATGTTCACCTGACGGATAACCTTGACATTTGAAATACTTTAAAGATAGGTTTTCAATATCCTAGTAATTTATTGGCAAATGCCAGATGTGACAGGATAAATAGAATAATAGGTTAGTGTCTTAAATGAGAAAGTTTATCCGGCTCGGCTGCGGTATTTATCAGGTTCGCCTTCGGCTCACCCGATAAATTCCTACGCCTTGCCAGATAAACTTTCTCATATTAAGACACTTACCTATTATTCTCTATATATCCTTAGCCTTTTCACTTCAAACGATCGAGAAGAAAACAGACTTTGAGGGTTTTTTTTGTTGTTTAAGAGAACTAATTCTACTAATATATTCTTGTGTTCAGTTGTGTGGACATTTGAAGAATCATTTAATCAACAGTCTAGTGTTTTAATGAATTGCAGTCTTTTCTTCTTCTAAAACTTGATATATTCGTGCAAATAAAAGGTCATACAAAAAAAATATTTCAGTTTATCTGTTACTGATTTTAGAACCTCTCGAACAGCATATATCAAAGCATGATAAATAAAACTAAGGGGAAATTATAATCTACGTTCAGCTAAAAATCATTTTAAGTGAAGAATTAAGGACAACGTTAAGGTCCACATGGATTTTCTCATTAATTTTTACCGCGCTTTGGTGCAATATTTAACTGCTATTGTAATTAAGAGGTAATTTAAAAACTGTCTAAACTACAATTAAACATCGATGATAAACGATCTAGCTTTGAACTAACGTGGTCGTAATACACATGTATGTTTTAGCTTATATTTGGTCTATAATATCTGTTATAACAGGCAAAATATGATATAAAGGCAGTTTGCATATACATGTATAGGGTCTGTAACTGTCAACAATTCGACTTTACCAGTGTAACAAACTAACAAGTACAAAACTACTAAACCTAAGTTTTCAAACTTATTGGTCCAAAGTGCTAGCAAAGCAAATGAAATGAAATGTTTCATCATATACCTGCATTATTGTTCACACAGAAACTATAATCTTTTAAAATGAGAAAAAAACAGCGTATATTACTGTTTTATTGCTGACAAAATTAATAGGTGTATATGATACACGTGCTGACAAAATACAATAGGTGTATATGAAACACGTGCTGACAAAATACAATAGGTGTATATGAAACACGTGCTGACAAAATACAATAGGTGTATATGATACACGTGCTGACAAAATACAATAGGTGTATATGATACACGTGCTGACAAAATACAATTAGGTGTATATGATACACGTGCTGACAAAATACAATTAGGTGTATATGATACACGTGCTGACAAAATACAATTACGTGTATATGATACACGTGCTGACAAAATACAATTACGTGTATATGATACACGTGCTGACAAAATACAATAGGTGTATATGATACACGTGCTGACAAAATACAATTAGGTGTTTATGACACACTTGCTGACAAAATACAGTTACGTGTATATGATACACGTGCTGACAAAATACAATAGGTGTATATGATACACATGCTGACAAAATACAGTTAGGTGTATATGATACACGTGCTGACAAAATACAATTAGGTGTTTATGACACACATGCTAATAGTCATGTAAGATAGGACCCAATCATGAACAATATACTAAATGTTAGCGAAGCATTGTAAATTGTTTTGGTGTCTCAGATAAGGAATCCAAACATGTGATAGTTAGGTTTATTGAGAGTCATGAATATTACATACGACATCATAAGGAAATATATTTAAAGCGATCTGTACGAAATTTCTGAGCAAACTTGGATATATATGTTAAAACAACAAGGGGACTTTGAGCAAGATAATCAACATATTTGTTATATTATTAATCAACAGACAATATGGTCTACTTAAGTATATGGGTTCAAAGTAATTCACTAATTAGTTTTAACTTATCCCACTATAGAAGTAATATGATACTGTAAAATCTAAAAACCAAAACAGATATTTGTTAAGGTAAAATAAAGTAACTGATGGCACGTATATATACGCTAGCAAACAATATTTCCAGTAAAGTTACAATATTATATACAGATATATGAAAATACGACACATATAATTAAACAAATTACAAGACAGAAACCTATAACTAAGATCATATTTTAGAGTAATAATAATCTCTGAGTTTGTCCATTTCATTTACTGTATAATGATAGTATTTCTGAGACGTTACAAGTTCTAAGTGCCCGCTGGTACGCCTACTGTCCTTCTGTGAAAACTATGATGGTCCTAAATCGCTCACCTGAGTATAACTGTTCAAAAAGATAAATTCTATGCAATTCATTTATTTGCAACATAAAAGAAAGAAAAATTCTGCATACTAAAAAGCAAAGCTTGAGGCTATCTGGTTTATGAAAATATATATAAAGGTTGTTTGTATTTTTCATTGCTATGTCTTTTACATGATTTTTTTTAGTCACCACTTGGGGCAGGTGTGACACCAGGGACGTAATTTGAACAACCTTTGGTAGAATTTAACGAGATAATGCTTTTAACTAAATAACCTAGGTCTTAGCCTTACCGTTTCTGACAAGAATATTGTTGAATGAATTATCCACATGTATATAGATCTATCACAAACAGCTGATCCCCGAGATGGAGACAAAATATCTCCACCCAAGCAAAACAGAACTGCCTATTTTAGCAGTTCTGAAGCAGTTTCTAAGCAGTTATGTCTTTTTTTAGTAGTTTGTAAACAGTCCTTAGCAGTCAGGCCTCTGGCAGTTTTTGAAAACTGTTTAAATGCTTAATGAACTGCCTGACAACTGCTAAGAAAACTGCTTGCTTAACCTTATACAGTTGTGCTATTAGCAGTTCAGCCATTACTTCTATTTCTTAGCAGTCTCAGTAAAAAAGTCTAGTAGTTTCCAGTAGCAGTTCCCAATATTACTTACAGTTTATGGAGAAGAGTCAGAAATGTTTGCAGTTTAATTGATTGTATGGTTATGTCAAAATGTACATTTAAATAAAAATAATATAACGTTTATTCGTGAAAGACCTAAAATATATGTTTTAAGTGTTTTCATAAGCTGAAAATAATTTGCTGAATAAAATATAGTAAATATATGACACTTAAAACTTTTTTCTTGGCCAAAAGATTGACTTAATTATTTCCTGACTGTGAATATGTTGATCGAGGAACCGGAAATAGCAAAAACCGATTAATATTATAAATTTCAGTTTGTTAAATTTGCTTGGGAAATTGAATAATATGCATGGCACATTTTGGGTTACCATTTTGTTAAGTGTGACTAAACTAATTATTACCCTAATAATTTTATATTTAATCCTTTCTGACACAATTACATTATACAAATATAAAAATTTAATTGTGTCCTGCCAGACTTCAAGGGTTTTGATTCTCATAAAAACAGACAATATACAGAGATATCCTACTAAGTATACAATATAAACCATGGCATCACATGAAATGATCAACTAAAATAATTTGCTATCAAAGTAAATAAATGTTTTCTAAGTAAAGAATTAAGCCAAACAACAATGGTATGAAGTGTATAGAATCTGCAAATGACAGAAAATGATGGTCTGTTACCCTGGCTAAGTTCCTTCAAGCTTAATTGCATCAGGGTCATTCAAATAAACATCTTGATTGCAAAATGCTGATAAGCCTTCCCAGTTGCAGGGGCCCTCTGCAGGTCATGTCTGATATTGAGGCTTATCTGTAACTAGTGTTTATCAATAATTTTCAATAGTTGATCCTACTGCAGCCCCCTAACTTCAGCTAGGATCATACCAATAAATCTTAAGCCCAGCTGTAACCGCCATTTCCTAGTTTCAAATTAAAAAGGAGTTTCAACATGCCTGTATTGTTTAGAATGTGTATGAGTGTGTAACAGACAGTGAGTATATATATTTTATCTGCAAGAAAAAGGAGTTAACTGGATTTAAAAATGCTGAATTTAGTTTTGCTGAAGACAGATCGCTGAAATAAGAGAATTGCAGCTGAAACTTTGAAAAGAAAACTATTCATGGAGCCATCATTAATGGAAGAGGTAAATACATGAATATTTATTGTTATAAATGTTCTTTAAGTAAGATTGTACTTTGAGAAAAATGTTGAAATATCTGTGAGCTTACTATAAGTTAATCATCACCATAAACAATGATAAAATCTGAAAAATAATTAATGATTTTTTCATTATTATATTATTTTTTTGCAGAAAATTGAAATGTGAAAACTTTAGATCAGAAAGAGAAAAATTAAGAAACACTTTTAAAGCAGTCTGGCCTTTTTTTCAGAAAACATAGGCATCAGATTAAAGGAGACCATATATGAATGAACACTGGCCATAACCAAACTTTTCAACTAAAGGAGAGGTTCCTGAGGGTGAGGCCAAGGGTTGGAAGGGTTTGTGAAAAAGTATGTATATTACTATTGGGATCAGCAATGCATTAATACTGAAGAAGCAGTTTTAAGGATTATACACTGTCTGAACTGTATTTCTTAGCTTTCTCAAATTTGCTGTGATTAAGATATTATATCATTGCAAGGGTCGAGTTTGAAACTGGAATAAAAGATAAAGACTGTGAGACAAAAGTTTTATGCTGAATTGTAGAAATTTGGTTATTATAAAGGCTGCAAATAAGCTAACAAATATATTTCTGGACTCAGTATCATTCATTTCTGACCATAAGTATCTACAGTAAATTGTTATGGTATATTACATATACAGATGTAGAACTGTCTGAAATATATATCAGCAGTTAATTGTCACTGGCTACTGGTTTCCTTCTTGCAAGACAATAACTTGAACTGCATTTATAAATGCAAAAGTGTTTATTAGTAATAAAATGATACTTAAAATAATACTTTTTTTTCAGAATATGTGACAGTTTGTAAGAAGAACAATCATGAAGAATGACATTTCCAGGGAATCATATTGCTGTGAATGAAAAATTTGTGAATGCAAAGAATGTAGAAAAGAACTAAATGCATGATTTAATGGATAGTGTGAACGTGAAAATGAACATGACTAAAATTGGTATAAACTGTAAAAATATATTTTTAGTGATTTATGTTTCCGTTTAGCATGTGAAAAGTGAACACTTGGTGATTGTTATGTTATGTTAAGGTGAATTTGCTGCAAACTATTAAAACCTAACTGAAATCACCAGCTCACTCTGTGTTTACCACAGCAATTAACCTCAAGGTGAATTTTTTCTGTATCTTATATGTATGTATAAGAATATTTGCTTATTCACATTAGGAATAAATTTCTGAATGTATTTACTAGTATATTGTTTCATATTCTGGTTTAGCAGTTTTTAAACAGTTTCTTAGCAGTTCATTAAAACTGCCAATTGATCATGTGACATTTCTGGGTGTGTCTTTGACCATATACAGAGACAGCCAAGCAGTTCCTTGGCAGTTATTTGGAACTAATTTGCATTTTTCGGCAAAATAACTGCCTATGAACTGCCGGAAAACTGCCTACGAACTGCTCAATTACTGCTTAGAAACTGCTTTCAAACTGTGATGGCTAAAAAATGCCCTTATATCCACTATGCTACCTGCTTGCTCTCGAAGGCTAGTGAACTGCTAAGAATAAGAACTGTGAAGGCTTAAAAACTGCTATGATACTGCCTTACATTTTGACTTGGGCTATGCTACCTGCTTGCTCTCGAAGGGCTAGTGAACTGCTAAGAATAAGAACTGTGAAGGCTTAAAAACTGCTATGATACTGCCTTACATTTTGACTTGGGCAGTTGCAAAATTGCAACAATCTTCATAAAGGTCTACTGGGCAATGCTATATGCATATTTTCTGAACTCTCATTCAAGAAGGCTAAAGATTTTCTCATACATTTCTATGTAAAACGTGTGACCCCTCGGGCTGGACCAATGGAGAAACAGGAATATAGTTTTAACAATCTTGGTAGGGGTACACACTCTATGGTATTATTCCAGAAAATCCCCCAAAATTCAGAAATCAAGTAACTGTTCTTATAATTAGCACCTCAGCATGACTTGTAATTTTACCCTGGCTATGACCCCTATTTTCTTCATGGTGTATTATCTTCTGTACAATCTTTGCCACATCTGGTCAGTTGCAGGTTATCATTAATTTTTCTCCTGCATTACATTGAAGAAAATTTATCTTACTTTGCCAATGTTCTTATACTTTTGAAAGTTATATAAAATATCATATTAATTAATATTTGACCAAACATCAAAACAACTGTATAAGATAATCTTGTATGATACACGTTTTATTTATAGACTGAGCAGGTATCAAAATCAATGATATAAATTTATGTGATGCTGCAGCAAAATACAAAGATTCTGTTCAATGGTTCAGTTTTTAATTTTTAAATATGGTAGCAGTTATAAATAAGGCAATAACAGAGATGTCATTTTGTTATCGGTGTCCCTGGCAATAATAAGCAAGTTAAGCATCTTACTGTCATTACCATTAAAACGTAAAATATGACAAAAATAAATCAAATCCTACCTGGGTGTCTGTTAAAAAAATTAAAATGACTGTATTCATTCGGATAGCTTAAATTTAACTCTGTCTTATTCCATTATCTGTGTTTGCCTTAAACTTTTAAAAATTTATGGAACTAATAGCACACAGTACAATAAAATTAGCACTATCAGTGATAACTGATAACAGTGATAAAACAGGAAAAAGACACAACTTGTATCTGTCTGTCTTGAATGCAATATAATTATTTATACTTAGGTACAGGTAAATACAGATATAGAATTTTATCATGATAAAAGAAAAGTCTTACATATATGTGACACTACGGTGCCATACTGTTAAAATATTTTTTTAATGTAACTGTTATTTTAAAGTTCATATGTCTTTAAATTAACATAATATAGTCATACGGGTTCTGGTTGTTCATATTTCATGTTTTATATGTAGCTAAACTTGGAAATTGCAAATTCATTGAACTACTCTACAGCATATGGTTTACAATACTGGCCGTTATTCAGCTATTTTCCATAAATTTCAGATGATTACTAACATATTTTAATGTCATGAGAAGAAAAATTTGACTTTAGGTAGTATATTTTTGTAAAGCTTGCATTTAACAAGTCCAGAAGAAAATGTTATTAAGCTCTCAAGAAGCTCTCTAAATAAAAGTAATACAAGTTCATATGAAATAACAGTACATATTACATGTACGTCACTGTATATATTGATGTATTGATCTATTCCTTTTCGGTGTTCAACATAAATTTTGGCAAAGACATATGTTGCAGCTCAATTTTCTTCTTTTGGAATGAACACTCTGATGAAATTAAAAGTATAATATTCAATTGTATGAATAATTGTGTGGAAAAAAATAACGTTTTACATCAGTATCATTTCTCAGTGACAGCCCTAGCAACAACTATGTTTTTACTAAACACATTTGAAAATGAAACACACAACTTATAAAATCTGCTTAATGTTTCATGTTTTTCTAGGAGTTGACGTAAGCGGTCTTTTCCTCCTTGCGCCCTTCTGTGGTGTGTCTTTCAGGTGCCGTTTTTGCGTCCTTGATTTCAATGACGGCAGATCTGCAATGCACTGAAAATGAGCCTCTAGCCCGAAGTTGTATTCTATTTCCCCATTGATATTCCTTCCCAAACATTTGCAATCAAGGAAATTGAGAGGCTTCGTCTCATGGTTTCCAGCAGTTTGTAAGTAATCAATTTGGAGCTGAACTAAACTGGATAACCTCTCAACTGCTGATTTTGGTGGTAGCCATTTTCTAGGATCTGCTGTCTTAAATCCAGATTTTGTGTTTGAGTCTTCTCTTTTGGCAATACTTATTGCACGTATATCCTCAAATGGAACACTGGCACCTTCAAGTCGTTTTGGTGTGTAAATTAGCTTCACAAGCTCCACATACATTTCTTTGTTCAGATAGAACTGATCATCCTTAAGGACAAACAGCATGTTTCTGAAATCAGTGTTTTGTAACACTAACCTGCAAATCGCATGATGTGATACACCATATAGTTTTGGGATAAAGTCATTCCCACCGATACATAATGCAATAGCTAATTTGCATCCTATCATGTTGTCTTTGTAGTAATGCTCCAGCAATGTTAGAATGCCTGTTATATTGTATACATCAAACTTTCCACCTGGTTTTTGAAGAACAACATAGATTGGATATTTGTAGTGATTGTTTTGATCTCGCCTCCAGAATCTACTGACAACAAAAAGGTGAATGTAAATGGCATCAATGTCAGCTGATGTTATGAAACAAACAGCAGCATCACCTTCTTGTAGCTCATTTTGCAGAGAAATCAACCAGTCAGCAGTAGCCATTTCTGCTTCACCTTTCCTTTGTTTTATTTCTAGCATTTTTCTGAAAGCATCTGTAGTCACATCACTGCTAATGTTTCTAAGCATCGGTACACAGTATTTGACACAATTACATTTCCCATTGCAGTCACAGTCTTTCTCTACAATATATTCACTATCAATAATCATGGAAACGTTTCTTTTGATTTTCAGTTTTTCAATATTTTGAGCGAGATAGGTGCTGACATACTTTTTGCCCATGTCTGTTTTAGTTGCCAGGTCCTTGTTGTATGTGTAGTCAGTTATTACGCAACTGCTTGTTTTTAGATGATTCACATCACTCTGTGTTCTGCTCTGCCTTTGCTGCCTTGTACCTGCCTTAAACTCATCTGGTGTAAATCCATATTTTTCTTCACAAACAACAACTGTTGAAACCTGGTCAGACTTCTCAATTATACTATTGATAAGCTTTTCAGTAACTTCTAAATATTCCTTTCCATGTTTTATGCTGCCCACTTTGAACTTCATTCCTGCAAATTCAATGATACAGACTTTCATATTGGCAGTAATGTTTCTTGGTAAGGATGTAATATTTGCATCTATGAAATCTTCTAATGGTTGGATGCTGCCACACATCTGTACCACATTTATCAGTGCTCTTTGAATTCCTATCGATTTGATAACTTTAGGTTTGGAACTGTCAGCTTTGACAAGAGCCTGACAAGCATTGTTCTCTGACGAATAGCAGTTGATAATTTTTGTTTCCTTCATCACTTGCTTTTGCCTACTTTCCTCCTTTGCTTGGCGTTCAGTTCTGATTGGCTGTACTTTTGACTGTACTATTCTCTTAATAGTGACACCCTTGCTTCGTTTAGCTCTGCTGACGAGTTCAGAAGGACCACGAATTAAATCATCCTTGGTCAAATCAAGAGTATTCAAGCAGAACATCTTTTCTCTTTGTAGGTACTTCATAAGGAGGTATTTCCCAACATCTTTACTGCAGCTATCAAGGATGGAACTTGGAAGTTTAAGGGCTATTTTGCTGTAGACATTATAGGGAACCTGGTTCTCCTGCACCGAAAGTGCTTGCCTTCTAAGAATAAGAGCCACTGTTGGATAGATATGAGCCATATCCACTTCTGTCAACTCCCATCCAAGTTTGTCATCATCGTCTCGTTTTCCTGCTTTTGCAGTAGCACTTGCCTGAACTTTTGTCTCATTCAATGAATCGATCAAAGACATTCGACATGTTGCTGAAGCCACTGTTGAACCTGATCTGAAACCTTTTAAAGCTTCAAGATGGTCCATTTCACGCTTTGTGTCCGTGCCAAAGTTCCTTGTGCTGTTTTTGAATGGGGTACTGAATAATTCCTCTTTAAGGCGTTGATGGTAAAAGCCTGCTGAATAATGGCTATAAAGGAGTTTTACATAATACGGGGCATACGCACTTGCATTATTTACAAATGAATAAAGCAGAGAACTTTTCACAGCTGACAGCAGTAAAGAGTATCCATCATTTCCACCAAGTCTTTCAGCAAGTGCAATTGCAACAACCTCATCACAATGTCTCATAATGTCCACATGAAGCTCAAAGGTAGCATTCTTTGATGAACCATATGATAGGAACTGTTCAAATCTTTCTGACCATTTACATGATGTGTTGTAAGCACTGCCTGTTTCCATGTCATTCAGAAACTCTTGTAATTCATGCTGGTCAGTGTGGTCCATGAATGAGATCAAAAAGGCTAAATGCAATGCTAAAGCTATCCGTTTCACATGTTTTGTCGCTATGTCAATATGACTGACAGATATTAATTTTGCCCATTCTTCTTGGTCCTCATCTCTCATGTATCTTATTATCTCAATGAGTCCAGCCTGCCTGTATGAGCTAAACAAGATGTTGATTTTTGACTTTCGAAGATGTAATACTGGAAACTCTGGCAAAAATGCCTCAAACCTTTTGTTGTTGGCCATTAAATTTAGAAGACATTTTCCAATTTTGTTATCAGGTCCACACAATATACGATTAGCAGCTTTCTTTGGGTCTGCTTCATACCCCATCTTCAGCAACACGTCATCAAGAATTTCTCTGATCTTATTTGGATCATCGTCGCGTCCCACAGCAGGCTGTGGATGGCGTGTAAGGAGTGGCGGTGCTATGTTCTTTTCAAAACCGAATGACTGCATAATATCTATGACTGATACTTCTTCCAGTTCTGTGTTCTCTTCCATGATTGACATATTGTGCATGGATGATTCTAGTGTTGACATTTGTCCCAATTCTTCATCGCTGTAATCATCTATTTCTTCAGACAGCAGCTCTTCTGAAGTATCATCCACTACATCAATCGACTGCAAAACACCAACAAGGTCTACATCGAGCTCTGTACGCTCCACGTCATCTCCACTGGGACTATCTCCCTAAAATATAAGGCAACTGACATAATGAAAATTGCTATTATATTTCACCAAATTTGAAAATTATGTTTTAAATTATTTGATTTGATTCTAAATAATGTTTGTTCAACGAAGGTGGAAATGCCGGAAAAAAGTCTCATATTGGTATCCAATTTATTTACCTGAATTGAAATGATTTCAAATCAGGAAATTTCAAATCAGTTATCAGACAAAATAGCTTCGCCACAGAACTTTGTATATATATCTGCCAAGACATTGATAAATAATGTTCATGTTAAAACATTTATATTTGGGCAGGTTATTTATGCTCTTCAAAAATGAGAAATTTTTACTTTTTTCAACATGTCAAGGCATGTTGTTCAAAAAGTAGACATTAGAGATATCTAATGACACGTTTCATTATTTATGGTTGTAATACCTCAAAATCCGTCGTCCACGAGTGTTGGTCATCTTGGCTGTCACTGTTTATGTTGTGATTCACTGTTGTCCCTTCAGTATGCTCCAGCAAATCATCTGAAATTAGTTCATAAATGCAACTTGAATTATGGGGTTGAACTGGTTAAAAGTATTGTCAGTTTTTTGATTTAAAAGTCATCATAATAGATATTAGTAATTAAAAAAAATAATTACTTTGTGGATTGTTATCCACTATTCCAATTTCAGGAAGGGGGCTTTGACATTTTTTTCTCTTTTTTTATGAACAGCTAATTTATCAGTTATTAAATCAATAGCATAACTATGTGAGACTCCATTAGTGCCCCTCTAAAATCAACAATAAAATATATGAGCTAACTTCACTGATCTTTGGGTTTAGCTTTTTTCTTGTGAACAAAAATAGGTTGGTGTAATGCAAAAAAATGGCATGGGCAGCGTCGATATTCCAGCGATAATTTTTATTTAATTTATATGACTCTACACATAATAACATTAGGATTAAATGGCATTATTATTATAGGTTTTATAATTGTGTTTTATGTTAGCAGTTTACTTTTGATTTTTACACTCAATACATAAATAATTATCATATGATATTCCAAGAAATACCTAACAGAAAAAATGTACCTGGCAAGTTCTTCCACAGCACTGTGTATCCAAATGTCATCAGATTGAAGAACTGACTATAAACAAGCTGCTCTTTCTCCGTTGGCTCCAGTAGGGTATGCTGAATATCTTCTTTCATCAGTTGTACTTGCTGTTTGCAGACACATTTGTAACTCCCATCACAATCAGAAGAATGCCACTGTTCTGTTATTAGGCTATCCAGGGGTAGCCCTTGAAGTGTAATTGGCAAGGTGCATAACTGCTTTGATCGATGCTCACCAGGATTTGGGTCAGAAATGTACTTGAGACGAACCAAGTTGTCAAGCATAAGAATCACATGGCACGATCTCAAGTTAATCGTTGATTTTAGCTCTCTGCTTGTGGACTCATAGTCAAGTCTGTGCTCCTTTAAATAGGTGTTATAGTAACACAGGTCCTTACAGGCACTGGCCTTCAGCTGATTTTCTGCTTGACGGAGACTTGAGGTTGCACCAGCAGAAGATGTGATGTCAAATACTGACCCAATACTCTTGTACTCCGTGAGCAGTTTGCTCGAATTTGATTGCTGAAATAAACCTACAAATTTCTTATTACGTATGTTCAACAATGTGTCATACACGGCGTAAAGTTTTTCAAGTTTTTTCTTCAACAGAGTCTCGGGGTTGTTTTGTTTTCTTAACGATTCTTTGCTGATAAAGTTTTCCAGTAAAATTTGAGTCTCAACAGGTAATTCTAAGTACCACTCTTTGGCAATACTAAAGCTGTTAACTGAAAGTGGTTTACTTAAAATGCTGCTAGAGCATGCTCCACATTGATCATTTTCCTCTGTTTCAATGGTACCATCCACAAGTGTGCCTGCATGCCAGACCTGTGTCACATTCTGTAGCCGCTTTGTCTCAATAGCGTCACGCAATAGGAACCTGTATATACGTCCTTCGTAAATGTAATCGGTAAGTTCTTCAATGTTCACTAAAAGTATGGTTTCTAAATAGATTTTATGTTTTCTTTTTAAACTGTAAAATATTCTAAGACATAGATCCTCAAAATCTGCTGGTACATCTTTGCTGGAGCATAGCACAGTCCACAATCCATTTGGATCACAAGGCTGTGTAATGTTAAAGCAAACAGCCTGCTGAATATAGCCAGCAGAAAAGGTATTTGTCAGTGACTTTATGTCTTCATCCAGGATGGATGCAATATGTATTTGTCCAGCAGAGATCTTCACCTGACTGTCCTTTTCTGCGGCAAAGTAGCGAGCTTTCTTTAGTCGGATCTGCTCAGCTGACACTGCAATCCATTTCTTACTGCAATCAATGACATTCAGTAAGTGTTGGTATTTTGAGTATTTTAATTCTAACACCTCCTCGTATGAAAGGTCACATAAAAGATTCTGATCTTTGGAAAAGTCATACTCAAACCAACAGACATGTTTCCATTCAGATTCAGTAAAAATGGTTTGTGTTCTGGTATCAGCGTTGGTATATTTTCTTCATCAAATCCAACTGAGTCAAAAACTTCTGAATGTTGGTGGATCTTTGTTTTTGCAATAAGTTTGTAAAGCTCTAATGAGGATTTTACAATCGTATTGCTGTCTTCCTGAAGTATTTCACTTATGATGTTTTTTACAAGAGTTTCGCATGACTTTGAATTAGCATTTACAAACAGATACTTCAAAACAGAAAAAACCGTCACGCTTTCTTTACCAGATATTTCCTTTTGGCCTCCTTGGAAATTTTGCAAAGATCTTTTCAAATTGTGTTTATATAATTTGTTATCGTATCTTCTCAAAACTGAAAAAACATTTTCTACACAAATATAATGTTTATTATCTTCTTCACTTTTATGTACGTCAAACAATTTCACAAACTTCATAGCCCTGTATAGTGTATATATTCTGAAAAAGAAAAATGTAAATAAATATATTATTGGTGTTATCCTCAAGAGTGGAGAAAATGTAGCTATTTTGTTCATGTTCTTTTGTAAATAAAGTTACTGATATAACTAAATAAAAACCTTTGAACAGTTTATTTAAAATGCCAATTGTGCAACCTTTTTCACTTCAAAAAGTTATTTATAAAATAATACCTTTTAATAAAGTGCTTAAAATCTGAACATTGTAGTCTTGGTACCATTTTCCTACACACAGTAATAAATCATAGTTTATTTCATTGAAATGCATGCCTGACAATATCATTATATCTTAAATAACAGTCAAACAATATGGTATTAAATACTGAATTACCACTACATGACTAGAAAACTTCTACCACTAAAAATAGTAAATAAATAATGGTCTGACTAAATTACTTAGCAATTTATATTTAGGTTGTATTAAATTGAATTACTATTGCAATAATTAAATTAAAAGTCAGAGTAATATTTCTAAAGTCAAAAAAAATTCATTAGCACCAACTACAACATCCTAAATGCAGTAATAGTAATTCTAACAGATAAACTGTGTTAAGGAAAAACATAATAAAGACACTTAGAATAATTACCTTTCTGCTTCTTTCTTTGTCGAGTCCAAATTTATTAATTTTATTACTGAAATGTAGCTGCAATCACAATCAAGTTGCATATAAACTAATTCTGTTCATGCTTCTAATTTCACACAGTGCTGCATTTAGAAATCATCAGTTCAACAACATGTGGGTCTTATCAGTAAAACAAAATCAGTTGTGGTCAGTGTTTGGATAATTTATTGCCCTCATGGTGTGCTAAATAAACACTAGCATCTGGCAATTACCTAAACAGTTGATCTGATACCCCCTACCTAACGGTAAGGGCTTCATCAATTCTGATGAACTTTCCTGGAATAATACCATAGAGTGTACACTTTACAAAGGTACACATCAAATTTCAGAGCTCTGGACCTGGTGGCTTTAAACAAAAAAGAGTTTTTAAGTTGATTTTATTCCGAATTCTTTGAGCAACTTTGCAAGGGCTTCATGAAAGAAACATTTCTGCAAAGTTTAATCAACATTTTGGCCATGTGGCTTAGGAGAAGAATTTGTTGTTTTTGTTTTTGTTTTTTTTTGTTTTTTATTTTGTTTTTGTTGTTGTTGTGGTGGTTTTCAGCTAACGATACAATCAATTTACTGGCAGCTATATTTAGTCTGTTCATAGGTGGCACACTATATTTGACTGGATTATCCATAAAATATCAAAAACGCTATAACCAAATGTATACATGTTACAAAAAAACTCTTAAATTAATAATTTGTGTTTCGACCTAGCGAAACAAATCAACTTTGTTTCTTCACTTTTTGCATGACTGCTTCACGACAGGAGTGCTATATGTTTGGTTTAATTACACGTCTTTGCAATGTTAGAATACATTTCTACTCATTCTTCCTTATTTTGAGTAGTATCTTGAGCCAGAGAGATCACGGCATTTGACAGACGTACGAAGTCCTCCATGGTATTATAGACTTGCGCAGTCACCCTCACCATAAGTTGACCATTTATCATATCTACGGACACCTGTACATCAAACTTGTCCAGTAGTAGTTTTTGAAGCTCACTGTCTTTGTCACAGAGGCTTTCATTTGCTGTCCTTGAATCCTGCCATTAAAGATCAGAACTTTATTAATTACAACTACAAGTACAGGTACAGACTATTTTTGAAAAATTTCAGATATGGAAATTCTTCCATCAGTAAAGTCCATATAAAAACACGCACATGGGAATATCTGTATAGCTTATCCCATTGTTACTTGAAGTCCTAAAGAGGACATGCTAAGACAATTATGCTACAATCACTTCCCTGCATGTGTATTACTGTTATTTTACCTCAACTGCATTTCTATATTGCTTATTTTTATGTCAAAAAAAGCAGGCCGTGACCTTGTATCATAATCCACAGACCATTAAGGTGCCATTTTCAGCATTTATTGTGGTATTACTAAGGGTGATGTAAAATAAAAAGGTTACAGCAAGTTATAATCTAGCGCCTATCCACTTTCCAGTGACAATACTGAGGACAGTACTGTTAAAACAAACCTTCAAAAAAGCATACCATGTTTTCAGAATACCCTGGTATAAATGGCAAACTTAACATTCGCAGGAACGGAGCTTCCATATATTCTGGTATAGCTAGCCTTTTTGTACCCCATGTTCGCTCAAGGTAAGCGAGACCTTTCGTTACCAGTGAAGAGTTGTACTCTACAATTTTCTCCTAAAATAAATTGTTGTACGTTATTTGAGAATGTACCTGAAAATCAAAAAGATAAAGAAGGCTTAGTATAATAATAGATTTCAAGAAAGATGAGCGCTCCTTTCTGTAAAAAATACTGTTGAAATGAATACAGAAATACAGACATAAAACTTTTTGCTCAAAATCGAATTACGTTTCCCTTGGCTGGTGGTCTAAATGATAATGGCAGCTAATCCTATATTACCAATTTTTCTAGCGCTAAGCAACCATCCAGCGTTAAGAACTATTCGGAATATTTAGTCCTCTTGTGAGAGAAAACAAGAACTGTCACTGTAAGATGACAATGCCCCCGAAAGTGGTGCTTTGACCTTTGATCTAAGAACCAGTCATTCAGGGGGCAAGGTCAAATAAATATAGCTCAGCGGGAAGGTCTTATCCAAAGGGAGTTGTGGCCAAGTATGAAGTAAATCCACTTACTAATAAGCAAGTTATGGGCAATGTGAAAGTTTCTGGACAATTGGATCTTCAAGGTGAAGGTCATTCAGGGGTCAAGGTCAAATAAATACAGGACAGTGGGAAGGTCTTGTCCAAAGTGGTGTTGTGTTTAAGTATGAACTATATCCACTAACTAATTTGGAAGTAATGGACAAATTATAGTTTTTGGGCAATTGGATATTCATGGGTCAAGGTCAAATAATTACATATCAGTGGGAAGGTCTTGTTCAAAGGGGTGTTGTGTCCAAGTATGAAGTAAATCCACTTACTAATAAGGAAGTTATGGGCTATGTTAAAGTTTTTGGACAATTGGATCTTCAAGATGAAGGTCATTATGGGGTCAAGGTCAAACAAATATAGATCAGTGGGAAGCCCTTGTCCAAAGGGGTGTGTGTCCAAGTATGAAGTAAATCCACTTACTAATAAAGATGATATTGCCAATGTTAAAGTTTTGGACAATTGGATCTTCAATGTGAAGGTCAATCAGAGGTCAAGGTCAAATAATTATAGGTAAGTGTAAAGGTCTTGTCCAAAGGGATGTTATGTCCAAGTATGAAGTAAATCCACTTACTAATAAGAAAGTTATTGCAAATGTTAAAGTTTTCGAACGGACTGACGAAAGGACGGACGGACTGACGGACGGACAGTTAAAAAAACTATATGCCTCCCTTCGGAGGCATAAAAAACATAGTTATAGTCACATGGATTCTCTGTTTCTAAAGAACTCGGAAAACATCAAGGGTTAACCCTTCGTTTAATAACAACATATATTAAAAGTTTTAAAACATTCAAAGATAAATCATAGTGCTATGTAACTATATGTATTTAGACAAGAGGGAACCAGCACGTGCTAATGTGTTATGTATACATGTATGTACATCACTTGTTTACTTACCATTCCACCAATTCGATGGTAGAAGTCAATACCATCAGCAGAACATATATATGGTGTGTCATCTTTCGTTCCTTCAAGATAGGAAAAATGCAGATAAAGATAGGTTTACATTTTTATGTCATTTCATATGTTTAAGAAGTACTGCTGTTTTATAAATCGTCAGAAATTATCAGCATGAAAAATATGTTGAAAACAAAATTGATGTTCATACCTTCATAAGAAAATGCTTCATTTAGCGCATGCTTGTGAAACTTGGATGTTACTAGAGGCTTGAACCAGCCATGGCGACGTCTCGGATTCGTCCACACAAACGCACACGATCGGGGACAGAACAACCATTTATGTAAATTACCTGAAAGCAGAATAACTTGATAATGAGACTGTGACGGCGAAACTATTGGTACTAAAACTTGCCTACATGGTTTTACCTTTTATCAAAATCACAAAACAAAAGATATTGGCCCAGTTGTTCAAAACTTTCGTTAACTTTAACGATTCGTTAACTAAATCTTCGTTAACTTTTTAAGTTTTTCGTTAGTTAAAGAATCGTTAAGTTTTGGGTTGTTCAAAGATGCGTTAATTTTCTTGTTAGAATCGAATCGTTAAATGTATTAAATTAATACCTTGTTGCGTAAATCTATATCGTTCACGACATTCCCGGTCGGTTAAGTTGAAGTCTACAAAGACAGTGGAATTTCTATACCTTTTCTGGCGTCTGCCTTCAATGACACAGCAAATAACAGCAGCCATTTTGATTGCTGTTAGGTGCTAACGACAAAATTAAAGCACCTACAATGGTTTTCTCGTTAATTCACTGTTAAAATAGTCATTTTAATAAAAGTTAACGCTAATTACGTTTGAACAACTGTTATTTTTAACGATAAAATTTAACGAAGAATTTAACGAACATGCGTTAACTTAACGGAATTTTAACGATATTTTTTTTTTAACAACAGATTTGCCTAACGACAAATTTTAACGAAGAAGTTAACGGAATGTCGTTAAGATAACGACAACTTCTTCATTAAATATTTAACGAAAGTTTTGAACAACTGGGCCATTCTCTTCAAAATTATATCACAGTAAAGTGCACTACAAAACCAGTTTAAATATTTAGGAATTATGTGAAAACCAGGAGTATGAAAGAACCAAAGTTTAACATAAACAACAAATACGGTCTGCCATTAAGACACCGATTCGTTCAATCACTAGTCTTATCAGCAGACCTAGGAGACCAAGCAAAACACGAATAACAATAACTCGTCTTAACATAAATAAATGCAAGTATATCTACTGTAAAAAGTACACTGAGACCAAGCAAAACACGAATAACAATAACTCGTCTTAACATAAATGAATGCAAGTATATCTACTGTAAAAAGTACACTGAGACCAAGCAAAACACGAATAACAATAACTCGTCTTAAAATAAATGAATGCAAGTATATCTACTGTAAAAAGTACACTTAGACCAAGCAAAACACGAATAACAATAACTCGTCTTAATATAAATGAATGCAAGTATATCTACTGTAAAAAGTACACCGAGACCAAGCAAAACACGAATAACAATAACTCTCCTTAACATAAATGAATGCAAGTATATCTACTGTAAAAAGTACACTGAGACCAAGCAAAACACGAATAACAATAACTCTTCTTAACATAAATGAATGCAAGTATATCTACTGTAAAAAGTACACTGAAAGTGGCATTCTGAACAACCCTTTTATTACCGGTATAGAAATCAGCATCAATGCCTTGTATGTCCACTTTTAGTTGACCTGGAACGTGAGCGGCGTCAACAACAACAACAACTCCATGACGATGGCAGACTTCCACGATACGTTTAACGGGCCATAAAATTGGTGGTACACTTGAGATATGATCTGAAAATGTAATACTTGTTAAAATTGTAAAGATGGTTAAAACTATAAAAAAATTCTATTATTTATCTTTCTACCGTGATTGGTTCCAAAAATGTTTCATTTACATCTTGGCACTTATATAGTGCCGTCAGTCTTCGGTGGTATGTACTTTTACCTCTTACACCACTCTGGCATGTTGGTATATTGATTTAATAATGTTATCTGATAATAGTTTTCTCAGTTACGCTACATCTTTAACTCTAGAAGGGTAAACATACGGTGGCACAGAGGTGACATGCACAACTTTTTTTTTTAATTGCACTTCTCTTTTTTTTTTATCTCGTTCCCACGAGATACTAACTCGAGAGAACGACTTAGTATCTCGTTCCCACGAGTTACTAAGTCGTGGGAACGAGATAAAAAAAGAGAAGTGCAAATCCGAATAAAGAATCGCATTTGAAAAAAAGAGTTGCGCAGTACAAAAAAGAATCGTATTGTAAAAAAAAAAGAACAGCGAATGTAAGCTATGTCGAGGGAACGACATACTAACTCGTAGGAACGAGTTAGCTATGTCGTGGGAACGACTTAATATCTCGTTCCCACGAGATACTAAGTCGTTCCCTCGAGTTAGTATCTCGTGGGTACGAGATAAAAAAAAAGATAAGTGCAATCAAAAAAAAATGTATTGCTTTGAAAAAAAAGTGTAACACAATATATTGCTTTCTCGTTCCCACGACATAGCTAACTCGTTCCCACGAGTTAGTAAGTCGTTCCCTCGACATAGCTTACATTCGCTGTTCTTCTTTTTACAACACGATTCTTTTTTTTTACTGCGCAACTCTTTTTTCCAAATGCGATTCTTTTTTCAGATTTGCACTTCTCTTTTTTTTTTTATCTCGTTCCCACGACTTAGTAACTCGTGGGAACGAGATACTAAGTCGTTCCCTCGAGTTAGTATCTCGTGGGAACGAGATAAAAAAAAAGAGAAGTGCAATTAAAAAAAAAAGTTGTGCATGTCACCTCTGTGCCACCGTACCTCTGTGCCACCGTATAAACAGTTAAAAACTAATAATAAATCAGTTAACTGCTCGTTTCGGACAGAGTTGCATTAAAAGTACAAACTCTCTACAAACTGACAACTTGGAATACAATAGTGAAAGTAAACAAGAAATTGTCTATTTTGAATGTACGGGTTACATGTGACAGCTACCGGACAACGGAAACTGCACGGGTACAATGGCAAAAGTACTTACTTAGGTTTTTTGTGCTTACATGTGAAATATAATAGCAGATAACTTGATGCATATTTTTGAAAAGGTAAAAACGGCTGACTTTGTTATGGGGTAACATTATCATTTTACCTACCCACTACAGCTAGTTTTACATCAGGATGTTTGTGCAAGAACTCCTCAAACATTTCCACCAATGAGCTGTCACAAGTAATTGGGAACTTGACTTCCATCTCGTACAAACTGGCACCTATATCAAGATATGGTTTGATTGTTCAGTTCATGTATCATATCTGTGTTTCGACATTTCCTTTTGCAGCTAACGTGAACGAAGATTAAAGGATTTCCATCATGTATTAGGCAACTGATAAGTAACTTGAAAAATAAGAAAACAGACAATTAAACAAAATCAAAGCATAAAAGCGATACAGGCTTTAGAAGTTTGTGTATGAAAACTGAAAATCTACACCTAATATTCCTTTCCAGACAAGGTTTCCGCTGTTTAGACATGTTTTGTTTGGGTCAGATTCAAGCTGTTCTTATTTTCTTTCCTATAGGCGTTGTGTCTAAAGTTCAGAGTGATTGTCTAAAGTTCAGAGAGGGACTGTCTTTAAAGTTCAGACAAGGATTGTCTAAAGTTCAGAGAGGGATTGTCTAAAGTTCAGAGAGGGACTGTCTTTAAAGTTCAGACAGGGATTCTCTAAAGTTCAGAGAGGGGTTGTCTATAAAGTTCAGACAGGGATTGTCTAAAGTTCAGAGAGGGATTGTCTAAAGTTCAGAGAGGGATTGTCTATAAAGTTCAGACAGGGATTGTCTATGAAGTTCAGAGAGGGATTGTCTATAAAGTTCAGACAGGGATTGTCTAAAGTTCAGAGAGGGATCCAAAGCTTCACAAGGAAATTCATCACCAGTAAAGTTGGAGTATTCTTTAGTTCAGACATATTGAATGTTGAAAGCTAAATTTCGACGGAAATTAGCGTTATATCAATGCTCGTGTTGCTTGTACATTTTTGTAATCTTAAATTACTGCAAACACGCACGTACAATGTAATATGAAAAACATTGCTGATTGTTTATTTCAAACTTAACTTAATGATCCATTTAGAATCTACCTTCTACTCTAGAGACGGCGGCATGAGCTGTCATCTTGACGGCACCGTACGTAAATGACGTAATCATGTAGGCGTCTCCTTGCGTCAAAGGAAACGTCTTCATTACTGTGTTTATTGCTGTGAATAAAAGAAAGAAGAGTTCTTGAACCCAAGTTGTTCAAAATAAGCTATAAAAATTTTCCACGCCATTTGGCATGAATAGCTTTTTTGTAAAGCATGAACAAAATGGTCGGTTGCCCCCGGAGCATATCCCGTACAATTAAACCAAAAAGCAGTTCACTGTTTAAAATGATTTATGATGCTTGCCAGTTTTCATTGTGGCCGATTTAATTGACGAGTTCCATGTGTAATATTACTGAATGGCTATTACCGTAAGAAAACTGTTGATGCCTACAGTTTTTATTGTGGCCGATTTAATTGAGGAACTCCTACAAACCTTTAGTGACATTTTGAAGAAGAAATGTGTCTTCGGGTCGTATATCCATAAACTGTGCTACCTTTGCTTTCGAGTTGTCTAGATATTTGTACATGTTATATCGGAACCATGTGTCTGGGTGGGACTCCATCTCGGTCAAGTACCTAAATATAAAAGATAAATATATCATTTATTTACACAATATTTATTTCCTACCATGAAATTTTCCACTGACACTTGAATAAAGTTGTCACATCAAATATCTGTCATTTCCGCGAGCGGATATTTTTAGGTATTTTGGCTAGAACAACAATGGCTGAAAGCTAATCGAGTATAGGTTTTTGGCTTGTAAGAAGTACGTTTAAAAGTATGTGGCTAACCGTGTCGTTTGTCACGAATGACTTAAGTTGATCTATCAGTTCGTGAAACTAAACGTAGGTAGAGAAAAATGGCATAAAAGAATTTTGAAACCGGAAAATAGGTCAGTAGTTAATACGGTACAGGGGTGAGTATGTTGCGATTATAGGTTTTTTGGTGCATCGATATAATTCTAATTTTTTTTTAAAAATCAAAAGGTATTAATCAAAACTGAAAACTTTTGTTAACAAGAACGTTCGTACCTTACTTGTGTCTCGTGCACACATCTTGGCACAGTACCGAATGACCCATGATTCAGAAACACACTGTCTTCACGAAGCATAAATTCTCGTCTTAAGTTTTCCCCGAAGGACGGCACAGTTTCCTTACTGTCTGACATCTTAACCAAATTGTAACTTAGAAAAACAAGTTTATATTTGCTTCACACTTTTATCCTATTTACGTTCACAAACATGCGTGATTACGGTTAACAAACCACAACAAAACAATGCATACTTTAACGAGCTATGAACAAAAATAGAATCTGTATTTCGTTATGCACAAACCCTGTTCGATATTTACAGAGCATATTTGATTTTCTATCAACATGCTGTGTAATAAGTTATCTACATGCACTTAACATATGTACGTTTAAAATTACGAGTCAATTTTTACACGTTTATTTACGCATGACTAACTGAACAAACAAACATTGCCCTTATCCTAAATAGTGAAAGATTACGTAATGTTCTTGCGGGGATATATTGAAAAAATAAGAGTCAATTTATCCAACTTAGACACATGATTTACGGCAAGCCGATTATGTTTGAATAATTTATCCCAGTACAGTATGTGATAGACTTATCGCCGCGTATAGAAATTCTAAATTTTTCTTTGAGACCCTCTCAACCCACACTCAACTAATTCCAATATTTTCAGTAGTTGAATACTGACCAGAATTAAGAGGCAGGTAAGACTAAATAAGATATATTCACTTGTGACGTGCAGATATGAGCACTAATCATTCACAAGTTCTTTCACGTGTGACCAGTGAACACTTGTTTATGGAAAGGCAATGTCGTCTTCCACTATGCATAATTCCGTATTTCTACATCGAATATCAGGTCATCAAACAGTATTATAACTGACTTTTCATCTGACTTGCCTAGTATAGTCAGTATTGACTTTTGGCAGTAATAAGTTAATGAAAATTTTTCAATACGGGAGGCGGGCGTTTTCTAAAATTACCTGTTATGAAATATTTCAGATACTGGTCTATTTACAGTTAACATTTTGCTCCTTGCTTTTTCAACAAAAATAATTCAAAATTATCCCCTTTATCGACATCATCACAAAAACAATAATTGAACCTGAGATTTTAGCTTACGTGCACAGGATGCTTATTGCGACTTTTTGAAATGTCCGGTCTTCCATAAACAATTAGTTTCACAAAAAATGTCCTCCTGAACCGCTTGGTCAGCTGATGGATTTTGATAAAATGTTACTGCTAGTCCCCTTTCCAAAATGTTGAAAACAAAACCTGGTTATCATAGAAAGAGCAAAACCAAGAGCTGAGATAATCGGCACGTCGTATCATTTATATGGTCTACAAATTTCCAGACAACAGCCTTGGAGTTAACTTGCCCCACCCCATGTGTCATTATGTTTATAAAGAATTATAAACCCTTCTTTTCTGAATGCATTAGGACTAGATAAGATATTTGGGCTAGGACATCTTCTATTGTTCGTCTACCAAAATTGTTCCATCTATGATCCTTGAGTCAGTTATAGTGTTGTCACAAAGGTCATATTGTTACAAACATTACAGAACAGATAAACCTCAACAACCGTCTTTTCGGCTACTTTAAGGTCTAATGCTGCATTACTTTGAAAGAAGCATCATCTTGAGTGCACTCTCATAAGTACTGACAGCGCCTTGCAGAAGTCGATTTTTCTTGTCCAAATGCCTAGAACTTAAGACATTTGACATGAAGCATCATCTTCAGGTCCTCAACTAACAGTTCTCAAATGATGTGCTTCCAAGCAGAACTCTGGTTGCTATGGTAATGGAAGAAAAAAATCTTTTTAAATTTTGTCTGAACCTTACAGGTTTGGGCTTATCTATTTGGCATGAACTTCTACCGAAACTTTTCGAACTTTGTCCTTGATGTCAGTCCCTTAGGGTCACATTTTTATTTAGTGCAGTTAGAGTAAATAAACATTACAAATATGTACGGCCTAAGACTGAAGATATTTGGCATCATCAACAGGTCATTTTCCAAGATTGTTCAAAGAAGGCATCTTGAGGTAATATAATATTTTACATTCATTATAAATTATCATAATTATGTTGTTTTTTCCCTTTCAGTGGCATGTTGTGTTAGCACATACTGGAATAATTCTCGACCTGCTTTCCATGACCTTGACCTGCCAGTTCTTAAGAACAGTGATACACAGGTGAGCCATATTAGACCATCTTTAGAAAAGTGATACGCAGGTGAGTGATATAAGACCATCTTTAGATCAGTGATACACTGGTGAGTGATACAAGACCATCTTAAGAACAATGATACACAGGTGAATGATACAAGACAATCTTTAGAACAATGATACACAGGTGAGTGATATAAGACAACCATTAGAACAGTGATACATAGATGAGTGATAAAAGACCATTTTTAGAAAAATGCTACTCAGGTGAGTGATAAAAGCCAGTCTTTAGAACAATGATAAACAGGTGAGCCATATAAGAATATAAAAATGAAGCAAACTGAGACCAAAAAAGATCAGAAGACAAGAAATGTTTGTAAAACATACATGCCCCCCAGCAGCACCTAATTGCTTGTGGCTGGGCCATTGCGTTCTCTTGTTATTGATAAGAAACTGTTTTTAGAATCAAGGTCCCTGTGGCCTTGACCTTTGACCTAATGACCTCAAAATCAATAGGGGTCATCTACTGGTGATGACCAACAAGCAAACCAAGTTTGGTGAACCTAGATCAAAGCATACTCTAGTTATTGATCGGAAATCGTTTTTAGGATGAAAGTCTCTGTCAGCTTGACCTTTGACCAAATGACCTCAAAATCAATAGGGGATCATCTACTGGTGATGACCAACCAACATACCAAGTTTGGTGAACCTAGGTCAAAGCCTTTTCTAGTTATTGATCCGAAACCGCTTTTAGGGTGAAGTCTCTGTGATCTTGACCTTTGACCTAATAACCTCAAAATCTATAGGGGTCATCTTCTGGTGATGACCAACCAGCATTCCAAATTTGGTGAACCTAGGTCAAAGCGTTCTCTAGTTATTGATCGGAAACTGTTTTTAGGATGAAAGTCTCTGTGATCTTGACCTTTACCCTAATGACCTTAAGTCAATAGGGGTCACCTACTAGTGATGACCAACCAGCATTCCAAATTTGGTGAACCTAGGTCAAAGCGTTTTTTAGTTATTGATCGGAAACCGCTTTAAGGATGAAAGTCTCTATGATCTTGACCTTTGACCTAATGACCTCAAAATCAATAGGGGATCATCTACTGGTGATGACCAACCAGCATACCAAGTTTGGTGAACCTAGGTCAAAGCCTTCTCTAGTTATTGATCGGAAACCGTTTTAGGGATGAAGGTCCCTGTGAGCTTCAACTTTGACCTAATGACCTCAAAATCAATAGGGGTCATCTACTGGTGATGATCAACCAGCAAACCAAGTTTGGTGAACCTAGGTCAAAGCCTTTTCTAGTGATTGATCGGAAACCGCTTTTAGGATGAAGTCTCTGTGAGCTTGACCTTTGACCTAATAACCTCAAAATCAATAGGGGTCATCTATTGGTGATGACCAACCAGCATACCAAGTTTGGTGAACCTAGGTCACAGCGATCTCTAGTTATTGATCGGAAACCAATTTAAGGATAAAAGTCTCTGTGATCTTGACCTTTGACCTTATGACCTCAAGGTAAATAGCAGTCATCTACTGCTGAAGACCAACAAGCATTCCAAGTTTGGTGAACCTAGGTCAAAGCATTCTCTAGTTACTGATCGGAAACGAAGTGTCTACAGACGGACCAACCAACAGACCGACCGACCGACCGACCGACATTTGCAAAACTATATGCCCCCTCATCTTTGATGGGGGGCATAAAAATAGAAAATGTCCACAGGACACGGTGCAGGTGCACCCACCATGTGCCTTTATCAGAAAGAAATGGCAAGTATCTGCAACAGCTTACAAATCTTATTGCAACCAAAAACTGTGTAAGGTATTAAAGGAGAATAAAACAAGTGTTGCATCTATGAAACGCAACTGCATGATTCTCGAACATTGTGGCAGATCACAGTTAATACACAGTCTAATGCTAAATATCTTTTAAGTATAAAACAATTAAGAGACAATATTACAAAATAATGCTCAAATCAGGTACCCAAGTTCACATATTTATTTACATTCTTAGGTGAGCTATTGTGATCACCCTGTGTCCGGCGTCCGTCGTCAACATTTTACTTTAAATGACATCTCCTTCTATACCACAAAGCTATTTTTAACCAAACTTTACAGAAATGTTCCTTATATTGCCCTTTTCTAACATTGCTCAAACCGTTCCGCTCCATTGCACATAAGGGGTGCAAGAGCTAAAAATAGAAATAAAAACAACTCCTCCTAAACGAATTTTCACAGAAATGTTCCTTACATAGCCCTCTATTAAAATTGCTAAAACGGTTCCGCTCCATTGAACAAAATGGCCGCCAGAGCTAAAAATAGATTTTCGTCAATTATTAGCTTCAAATGACAAATGACATCTCCTCTAAAACCATTTGGCCATTTTAAACCAAATGTGACAGAAATATTCCTTATAATGCCCTTTTATAAAATTGCTAAAACCGTTACGCTCCATTGCACATAAGGGCTGCAAAAGCTAAAAATAGAAAAAAAATCTTCTCCTGAACGGCTTGGTGACTTTCCACCAAATTTCACAGAAATGTTCCTTACATAGCCCTCTTTCAAAATTTCTAAAATGCTTCCGTGCCATTGAACAAAATGGCCGCCAGAGCTAAAAATAGATTTCGTCAATATTTGGCTTCAAATGACATCTCCTCCAAAACCTCTTGGCCATTTTAAATCAAATTTGACAGAAATGTTCCTTATAATGCCCTTTTCTAAAATTGCTCAAACCATTCCGCTCCTTTGCACATTAGGGCTGCAAAAGCTAAAAATAGAAAAAAAATTAAAACAACATCTCCTGAACGGCTTGGTGACTTTCCACCAAAGTTCACAGAAATGTTCCTTACATAGCCCTCTTTTAAAATTGCTAATATGGTTCAGCTCCATTGAACTAAATGGCCGCCAGAGCTAAAACTAGATTTGGCTTCAAATGACATCTCCTCCAAAACCTCTTCGCCATTTTAAACCAAATGTGACAGAAATGTTCCTTATATATATTGCACATAAGGGCTGCAAAAGCTAAAAATAGAAAAAAAATTCAAACATCTCCTCTTAAATGGATAGGTGAATTTCCACCAAATTACACAGAAATGTTCCATACATAGCTTTCTCTATTAAAATTGCTAAAATGGTTCCGCTGCATTGAACAGAATGGCCACCAGAGCTAAAAATAGATTTTCTTCAGTATTTGGCTTCAAATGACATCTCCTCCAAAACCATTTGGCCATTTCAAACCAAATTTGACAGAAATGTTCCTTATATTGCCTTTTTCTAAAATTGCTAAAATCGTTTTGCTCAATTGCACATAAGGGCTGCAAAAGCTAAAAATAGAAAAGAAACAAACAGCATCTCCTCCTCAATGGCAAGGTAATTTTTCCATCAAATTTCACGGAAATGTTCCTTACATACCCCTGCATTAAAATTGCTTAAACGGTTCTGCTCCATTGAACAAAATGGCCACTGGAGCTAAAAACAGGTTTTCTTCAATATATGGCTTCAATTACATCTCCTCACAAGCTGTTATCACGAAATTGCCTCTGCCCAATAGATTTTTTGTATAAAATATGAGATCTTTGAATATCTTTAATTAGAAAATGTAATGTTGCATCTGATGTTTGCTTAACGATAGACCCTCAAGCAAAGTACTCAGGTGAGCGATCCAGGACCATCATGGCCTTCTTGTTTTAATAATATAAGGGCTGTAAGTGTGGGCATACTGGGATGAGCTGAAAACAAAATAAAAGGAACAAAACACCTCATCAGGCTACCATTAATGGAAGGTGTCATGACTTCATTTCAAACACTTCAAGAGCTACATGCCACAACGTCATACTGCCAGTTTTTATTATTTCGATGCTGCAACTGTAGTCATACTGGGATGAGCTGCAAACAAAACCCCAGATGCCCAACTCATAATGGTGAACATTCTTAGATGGTTTTGTGATTTTATTTCAACCAGTTTTAGGGCTATGCAAGACAAAAAATTAAAATGCCCACTTTTACTATTAAAATGGCCATAACTGTGATGACACTGACCAGGTGCACAACTACTCATCATAGCACACATTCGTGGAAGGTTTGGTGGTTCCATTTCAAACACTATGCACAACACAAACTTTTTGGATAGAATCAGGGATAATGGTAAATCTTAGTTCCCCCCCCCCCCCCCACAAACAAGTAGGGGCTTGAAAGATCAAGCTATCTTGAGTGAATAAGCAAGGACTGTAAGCAATAATTTGACTTGCTAACAAAATCCAGCTGTCAAGTATGGACTGTAAGCCTAGTATTGAAATGGGTTTTTGAAAATCATAAAATAATGATAACTGCTATACTGGTTACTTTGTTTGCTTTATCTACCTGCTTCTGGATACACGAGTTGTAAATTGTCAACTGCATTAACATTTTTGTTGACAGCATTGCACAAGAGGGCAATTATTATTAGTACTTTTTTTTTATTAAGGACTAAGGTGTATCAGGCGTAATCTGTAATATTTTTTTAACCCTACAGGCCTCACAAGAAACTTGTAAAATAACACATACGAGGGCTGTTTCATAAATTCATGGAATTGTTCTTTTCTTCAACCTTGGGTGATTTATCAAAAAACAAAATACATCTTGAAGTACATTTAAATATTGATGACTCACAGACAAAACCTTATAGTGATAGATGGAACACTTAATTTTACATGAAACATTGACTGTAAGTATACTGTGTAGTACTTGAAGCACGCTGACATCAATGTTAATGTCACCTAAATGTCAAACTGAAGTGTGCTGTTCACTTACTCGAGGCAGTTACCGGCTGTAGCCACACATTTTCTAATTAGTTAGAATTCTGAATGCAGTTGCACAAAGTAGACAGTTCCTCTGCAATTTTTTGCACTGTAAGCCTCTTACCAGTTCCTTCACTATTTTTGCATTTTCAAGTCGTTGTACATGTCAGATGGCCTGGACTTTTGTCATAAAACACTTAGGTTCTGAAATCCCTAAATCACTCATGCCTTTTGTACACAAACTTAGGTCTTTCAAAATATTGGAACTGTTTCCCAGATTTTAACTGATGTTTTTCCGCCGGAAATATTTTTTAAGTCCAATACAAAATTTTACAACAGAGCACAACTCAATATCATTCATTGACGTTGCAAAGTCATGGTGATAAAACACTGCTGGGAGGTAACTGTTCAACACAAAGTTTTCAAACTTACAGGAAATAACGTCGAGACACGAGGCTTACCTCACGTTATCATACCAAAATTGCTTTGACTATTCAACAGCACTTTGATTGCATTTGAAATGTATGAAAAATGACGTGCTAAAACTTGTTAAATATTGGTTGCTTTAGATACCACTGAAACTACAATAAGTTGAAGAAAATAACAAGAAATGCCACAGTGCGACGAAACCAATTTTTCAATGTTCAGGTTTCACAGAAGCTTCATCATCAAGTGTCCTGGTGCATATTGTCAGCATTTTGCAACTCGAACATTTTTGAGGGAATTATGGTCTTTTGATTTTTTACATATATAATATAGAGATGAATATTAATTTGTATCTTTTATGTTTTTACAGATTTGAAATGCTAATTGTATCTAATTAGATGCATATTATTACAAACAACAAACTTAAGAACAAATTAATTTTATTCTTAATACATTACACTTATCTATTCATTAGGTTATAGTAGTATATCTACATAGCCGAAATCAAATCAGTGTTATCTGTGACAGCGGTTTACCACTATAACACATCTTTGACCATAACTCAAAATTCTAGGCTGAAAAATGCAAAAATGCTGACAAAATGTTTGTGTTATGGAACTTGTACAGTGATATTATATGATGTGTAACAAAGATATGTATAAAATTTCAATCTAATATAATAGCTCGAGTTGTTTCTAAAATCAAAGAGTTGCACACAGATGAGTATTTCTCTATAATTATGTTAAAAAAAAAGGCCATAATTCTGCCAAAAATGTTCGAAACACAAAACACTGATAATATGCACCAGGATACATGATGACAAAGCTTCTGTGAAAGTTTGGTCAAAATCCCTTGAGAAATGTAGGAGGAGTTGCACTCAGAAGGAATTGTTTACACCCGCCCCTCCCCGACATACCCAAATCTGATTACCAGAGTTTTACTTTAGAAAACCTGGTTAAAAAGCTGTTTTAAATTATCATTGGATATGTATCAAACTATTTGTGGAAGTATTTCCCTGTAATTTTATTCAAAAATTAAGTTTTAAGAAGAGAATTCTATGAATTTATGGAACACCCCTCGTACAGACTAATGTCTGTCACTTGATTTCATATTACTGCAAGTCTTTCCAATAAACAATGAAGAAGCAAAATCTATTGAATTTCTGTCCCTTTACAGTAATTTTATTCAGCTTCAATATATTTTTACACATTAATTTACGCTCAAATACGACAATTTTCCCTGTCCTGTCCTAAGCTGTCCCAGAGGGCCTGAAATAAACATAAGTAAAACATTAGCAAGGGCAAGTATTACTATGACATGATATTCAAAGATGAGCATTTAATTTTGATGTTTTAATAATTTCAGACAGCTTGATAACCTTAAATTGTAGGAAAAGTTTGAAGTTTACTCAAATTTTCTTAAATGGACTAAATGATCATTTTATTAAGAGAATCATTATTTTATTAGGATATTTACTGGAAATTTAAAGATTAAGAAAAGAATTCAAACCATAATAACACTGCTCAGATGTTTAGGTTGTCTGGGTCTGCAATGGTCCCATAGGCAAAATAAATTGGGACCAAGAAAGTAAACAATAAATATCTCAAAGCTCACTTGTTTATAGAAGCATTATCTGAGGTGTTTATGGACCAGACTCCCAGAGATGAGATTCTCTAGTGACTTTCTGCATCCCATACATTTAGCAGAGAACTGGTTTGAATACAGGAAGCAATCGTGGACTGATATGAGTTTTAAGAACTTGTTTCTCAACTGATGTTAAATACATAGATTTAATTAAACTAAACTACATTGTAAGTTAAGTTGTTTATGATTCTTTTCAACAATCAGTACCAGTGGTTACGTACTTAGCCCATTCAACATTAAGGATGAGATGGTCATATCCAAACCCAGACACCCCAGCTATAGCTCGAGCTGCATCTTCTCGTCTGTGGAAGTTGATAAATGCAAAACCCTGCAAAGCACATCAAGGTATAACATTCATTAAACGTCAACTATTTTTGGCCCTAACCTAGTGACACTTGGCTTACACACAGAGAAAGTTTGTGAACATTGTATATGATTTACACTGCTTCAACACACATGATAAAATAAAAACAAGTCTTCTAGAGCATATTTATAAACTGTTATTCCTTCTATCTGAATTATACTTACAATAACCTTTGTAAAGACTACAGCCATGATTGCAATAATCTACTTAATATGTATGTAATGTAAAAAGCTGGGTTTGCTCCACCTAACAAAATAACTAATCTCTGTAACTGAATAACTGAATCAAGAGGCTTAACAAAGAACAGCACAAATCAACCTCCCAGATAAAACACTTTACCTTTGATTGACCTGTGTTTTTATCTTTAGCCAGATAAATTCTCTGTATAGGTCCAAATGGTCTAAACAATTCTTGCAGATCAGATTCACGAGTATCCTCTGACAGATTGGTCACTCTTATAGTCGCTGACTCATCTAAAAAAAAAACAAATACATGTACATTGACATTGGATGCAGTAACCAAACTATCATATGATTTATTTGCACACTCCCAACCATCCTATAAAGTGTAAGGGACCTCTGTATCATTCTTTAACTACAGATTAGAAACCTTTTTCACATTGTAGGCTTCACCATTGTTTGAAGGTAGCAGATAGCATCAACAACTTTGAAGTAATTGCCTTCAACCATTTTAAAAGTGTGGGACCCTGTAAGATTGACCCTAGACTGCTGTGGGCACAAAAATATCTTCTCATCATGCCAAACATACTGTAAAGTTAGAATGTTCCGGTGGCAGCTGCTCTTGAGTTATTGACTGGAAACTTTTTTTTTTTAAGTACAGGCCCTTGTGAGCTTGACTGCAAACCCAGTGGGTCAAAAACACAGTGGTCGACTTCTCATCATGATAAAACATCCTGTAAAAATTCGAGGTCCTTGGAATAGTTGTTCTTCATTTTTTATCAAAGTAAAGGCCCCTGTGAACTTGACTGTTGTTCCTCTTCACACACATCTACTTTTCATGCCCTAGTATCCTGTAAGGTTTGAAGGAACCTAGACACAAGTGTTTGGCAAGATTTGACACAGGTGGCCACTCACTGTAACCATGACCTACATGTAGTAAACTCAAAATCAAGAGGTTATCTACTGGTCATATCCAATAATGTTAAGAAGTTTCATGTACCTTGGTCATAGTGTTTGCTAGTTATTAATCAGACAAGAATTTTGTACAAGAGGCCACCATGACCTCTGACGTAGTCATCTCAAATCAATATGGGACATCTGCTAATCAAGCCCAATAACTCTATGAAGTTTTAACATTTAATTGAAGCCCTCACCATTTACTGATCAGACAGACAAAGTACATAACTACAGATAGCAGCAATGCTTTACAAGTGTCGGCATAAAAAATCTGAATCATTACCATGTTGATAGTTTAAAACAGAACTATTCAATAACAGAAGTAGAGGTATGGGAACATTCTTTGATGAGAGGTGTGAATGTATGCTTGAAATTTCACATCTAAAACTTGAATAGTTTGACTGCTGCTGGGCTCAGTCAGTTCACAAGTTATGAGCCCAGCAGACTACTAGCCTTGAAAAGTAAATTCAGATCAATGCTAAGTCAGGTCTACAAAGACACCTGGAAGAAGATAAATGACTGATCTACTTCTTAAAAAATAACAATCCTCACTGATGAGGGCTGTAACAGTTCATAACAATCCTCACTGATGAGGGCTGTAACAGTTCATAACAATAATGTACCATCTAATTGCCTTTATTAAATTGTCAGCTGAATTGCATTAAAAAACAGAGTTATACATAAATTTTTAAACTGTATGCTGTATATATATTCACATACATCTAGCAAGATACAAGGCTAGTATAGATTCAAGCTACTAAATATGGAAGTTCTAAACACACCCAAGTAAATCATTAACTATTTTCTATCCAAGACAGATACCTCTACTTGACTTCATGGTCTCTCCACGTCCTTTAGCAGCACCGTCTCTCATGCTGGGTGGTACATATTTGCCACCTGTTTTATTTCCCGCCACTGGCGTCGACGCTGCAGCTGCAGGAGCTCCTGTTTCCTCAGGTTTCTTCTTGTCTCCCTCCAATGTCTCCTGATTAAGAAATTTAACAAGCAGTGAAATCAAACATGAATTGTTTTATTACCTTAATGTATCAATTTTTCTGAGGGAAAATGTACAATTTTTATAGTACACTTGATATCACAATGAAAATGTTTACTTGCATTTGCTGAGTTAATATAAACACTTTTTTCATTCAGAAAACTTTCTTGAAGTCTCAACTGCAATGTAAAACATTTTTTCTTCATGTCAAAAGTTTTCATCAAAAGTTGGAGCATGAAATAATGAAATGATTTATCACTTAAGAATATCATTGGTTTCAGTAGATTTTGTAAGATTTTAACTGTTTTGGTTGAAAAGCAACAGAAACAATTTTTGCAAAGTTGGTTATGAAAACTTATTCAAGAAATCAATTTAAAGGCATGATGCTGAATTTATAACAGTGCCTCTTACCTGTAGGGGAGCAAGGGTATCTTTGTATGGACATTTTGTTGTCCAATGGTCACCTTTACAGATACGGCATGACACTAACTTCTGTGTCTTTAACTTGGCAAGTGGATCTTCCTCTGGTTCCTGGTTCTTTGTCTACAAGACAGAAACACGACTTAAACTACAGTATTAAAAATCAAGTTTAAAATACCTGTAATCCCTTCACACTCATAAAATACATATTTCTATCAAACATTGTATTTCTCCTAAGAAATCTCAGATATAAACACTAAAATAATACTACTCTGTCAAAGACCTGTCCCCAGACAGTGTGCTCCACTTTTCACAGAGCTGGATAAAAAATTATAAGCTAAGTCAAACAAGAGGTACATGTATGTGTGAAGAAGAATTTGATTGGGGTTGGTGGGTGTTTAGGGGAAGTATCTACTCTTCCAAGAAAAAAAATTGAAGTGGGGGTGGGGGAGAAGTACCTTCCCATCCCATGTAAGTAAAGAGTTAAGTTCTAGGCTTTGTGCTTTCCCATAAGGCTAAAAAAAATTAATGTTTTGTTTCTCAGGCCCCGCCGCATACATTTTAGAACGCCCGCTTAGATTTTCAATCGTTGGCAAAAAAAAAATTATTTATTAAAACGTCTTTTTATTATTCCCGGTGTGGCAAGAAGTACCGCGGTAAACGGTTTGTTTACGTTAATAGCAATCGTAACAACTCTGCCTTTTCCGACAACTTCGTATAAAGACCTCGTATGTAAGTATTATGAATACACCAAATGGTAATTCGCCTCGGCTTTATTAAATATTTAAACAAACATGGCACAACTCATCCAGTTTCTGTCAAATGCATTAGAAAAATATGAAAATAAATGTTAATTCAAAGTATAAACAGATAGAGGTATTAAGAAATGTTTTCAGTTCAGCAGACACCACCTGTATTATAAAATAGTCCAATATGGCGCCTACCACATTATTTCCGAGGTGACTTATTGAAGTCGCCCGAGTTGTTCCGAATGTGTTAATAGTGGTGCGCAACCTTAGCTCAATAGGTAGAGCACTAGATTACTCGATCGTTGGTTCGACCCCAGGGCAGGGCAAAATTTCTCCGTGATAATTGTTCTCAGACATTGTGTCTTATGTTCATTTGTCTCTCACCGCTGATTCAGAGTAGATCATGTGGGAACAGTAGTCAGTCACTTGCGGCGAAATTGGCAATTACTGGTTAGGTGGACTGACCGCCGAGATATAACATATGTTGAAATCGGCGTTAAACCCCAAAACAAACAAATATATGCGTCTCAATAACTTCGATAGAGCGAGTGTTTACTGACACATTGATTCAAGTACGGCCACTTTTTGGTTTTTTTCTACAAAATTGCGACAAATAGGTAAAAATAAAGCTTGTAAAACAAATTTTATTTTCAGAACAATATTCCATGCTTTTGTCAATGCCTTTCTCCTGACGTAATTTTAAAACATTAAGACTAATTTTCGTGTGTTTAGACTGTCTTAAATTAGGATTTTATTATTCATGTATCAAATAAGTACATGTAGAAATACATTCTTACTAAAAAGTTTATTGTGTTTTTTTTTCACATGACATGTTATTTCTGTTTAGAAAAAAGTTCTAGCAAGTAAAAGTGCATATTATAAAGTATTTTAATGCAACAGAGACTGATGAGCAGTTAAAGTAAAATATGATTTGATTTTATTGAATGCTCTCAGTAGATCTTTTAGGTTAATACTCTGCAACACATTAAACACCATCTTAATACAGATGGTAATTTCAACATATCCAGTGTCATTGATCATTAAAGCTGTATTTATATGAATTTTTGGGGATATGAAACCTCATATTAAGTGCAAAATCATGAATAAAAACAAAATGAGGGTATAAAAAAAAATTCCGCCCTCCCTCATATAATTTTAACAAAAATGGCCTGAGAAACTAAACATTAATTTTTTTTAGCCTAAGAAGTTCTTTTCTATATGAGTCTATATGCAAAACTGAGTGACCCTGGGGGTGGGGTATTGTAAGTTTGAAGAGAATATCTTTCACAATTTTTGAAAAATGGACCTTATCAAACAGGTTAACCAAGAAATTCTAAGTCAAAAAAGGGGCATAACTTTGCAGCAATAAATCTGAGGGTTATCCCTCTTTAGAAATGGTGTCAGATTTTGATAGTCATCAAGTATGTTAAATTTGAAGTTTGACAAATGGACCTTAACAAAAAGGTTCACTAATGCCGGCACTTATGCTGACAAGAGGGTAAAGACAAAAGCTCCACTTTTTTTCTTCGAAACATGGAGCAAAGAGTTATTTGAAATGACCTACATGTAAACATGAACATGCATACCTGAGTAAGCCCAAACAAGGTTAAATGTATACAAAAAGTAAATGCAGTAATAAACATACCATCAGATCTCATTAATTAAATGAAGAACAAGAACTGTCACTGTAAGATGACAATGCCCCCGAAGTGGTGCTTTGACTTTGAGCTGAAGACCAGTCATTCAAGGGTCAAGGTCAAATAAATATAGGTCAGTGGGAAGATCTTGTCCACATGGGTGTTGAGTCCAATTATGAAGTTAATCGACTTTCTAATAAGGAGGTTATGGGTAATGTTAAAGTTTTTGGACAATTGGATCTTCAAAGTAAAGGTCATTCTGGGATCAAGGTCAAATAAATATAGGTCAGTTGGAAAGTATTGTCAAATAGGGTGTTGTGTCCAAGTATGAAGTAAATCCAGTTACTAATAAAAAAATTATGGTCAATGTTAAAGTTTTTGAACAATTAAACCTTCAAGGTGTCATTCAGGGGTCAAGGTCAAACAAATATAAGTCAGTGGGAAGGTCTTGTCCTAAGGGATGTTGTGTACAAGTATGAAGTAAATACATTTACTGATAAGGAAATTATGGTCAATGTTAAAGTTTTTGGACAATAGAACCTTCAAGGTGAAGGTCATTCAGGGGTCAAGGTTAAATAAATACAAGTCAGCGGGAAGGTCTTGTCCAAAGGGATGTTGTGTCCAAGTATGAAGTAAATCCACTTATTAATAAGGAAGTTATGGCCAATGTTAAAGTTCTCGGACAGACTGACGGACAGACAGAATGACGGATGGACAGTTCAAAAACTATATGCCTCTCTTTGGGGGCATAAAAAGAAACAGGACACTGAAACTATAATTCCTCATTCCAAACAACAAACAAGAGCACCGCTGGGCAGAGCATTATATGCTCGAAGGGTGTTTTCTCTAAGTATAATGCATTTGTAATACAAGGGAGGGAAACCTTAGGCTTTTAATTTAAATGATTTTTCTTTAAATTATGCATTTTTTGACCTTTGACCTACTGACCCCAAAATCAAAAGGGGTCATTCACTCAATATGTGCAACCATTATATGAATTTTGAAGTCTGTATGACAAATGGTTGTCAAGTTACAGAGTGTAAATGATTCTTAACATTAAGGTCACTGTGACCCTGACCTTTGACATACTGACCCCAAAATGTAAAGGGGTCATCCACTCAATGTGTGCAATCATGATATAAAGTTTGAAGTCTCTATAACAAATGATTGTCAAGTTACATGGCAGAAATGGTTTTCACTGTTAAGATCACTGTGACCTTGACCTTTGAGCTACGGAATCCAAAATCAATAGGGGTCATCCACTCAATGTGGGCAATAATCAAATGAAATTTAACGACTGTAGGCCAAAGAGTTACTCAAATTATCCTCCAGAAACCAAACTGCTAATGGACAGATGGACGGACGGATGCCCAGGACCATAACATAATATGCCCCTTTTGGACATTTAGAAAGAATTATGTAATCTAACTGTTTTCTTAAGAGAAGCAATAAGTATCATAATGAATATACTAATGAATAACTAAGCGTTATTCAGTTCAAATCCTGGTTGAAAAAATGAGAATGTCTGCTCATTACGTGACTGAAATCTTATTATGTTTGTTTTGATGATGTACTATGTACAAGTTGAACTATAAGTACTGTATCTCTACATACCTCTTTATTCAGAATGATCTGCATGTTGATTTCTTCCACCTGTATAATGGTGTTGGCAGGATTCGGACCTGGGGGATCATTCTCGGCCGCACCAAACTTTCTCCAGTTCTACAAAAATCAACACATTAATTAACTCATCACATCAGTTCACATAATAACTAAGATTAACTACATGTATTTGTTATTGAATAAACTGATGCAGAAGAAACAATAGCAGTTGCCGTAAGTGACAATTTCCCCAATGGGTTTTGTCTACAAAAAGTTTTTGATATAAAGCAGTGCTAAGTTAGTGAAATGACAAATCTAGAATGCCTATCATATAATACAGTAAGTCCTGCACATACATCTTTATGATTAATGACAATTCCAACCCACAGTCACAATCATACAAACTGGTATTATAACTATGAGACAGAGTGGATACAAACGTACTGATACTCTCCTATATTATTTGGTCATACAATGAAGGCGTCACTATGCCATAATATAAGGAATATTAATTTTGTACTGAGTTATGTACATGTATAATGCACAAGTGAGGTACAGACCAGACATCAACATATAGCTGGGCAGTATTCTACACAGACAGACATCAACATACAGGTAGGTAATATTCTACACAGACAGACAGACTAATGGTCTACGACATGTTGCCTATGGATCTTTATTTTATTCCAACAATGATTTCTGACCTTAGGAAATCTGTATCTTGTTCACAACACCTCTTTTCAATGTTCTGAACATTTGTGAAAAGTTATATCAAAATTGTATTTAAAAAAAGAAAACAAGAAACATGGCAATGCCACGAAACCAGGTTTTCAAAAATGTTGTTCTGATTCTATACTATAGTATGAATTTTGGAATGAAGATTGCTATGAATATTCAAAAGATTATAACATGACATGAAGGAAAAGATAATATTCATGAGAATACATGATAATGAGTAGGATGTAAATTTCGGCTAACAATACTGTCTGCAAGGAGTATACTTAATAATGAGACAACAATTTCTGCACGTCATCTTGATGTGGTAAACATTTGTCTGAAGTTTCATCAAAATTCTTCAAAGGGTTGAAGAGTTACAGAGCGGACAGGATTTTCAATGTTAATGTCACTGTGACCTTGACCTTGGAGCCATCAAAATTCTTCAAAGGTTTGAAGAGTTACAGAGCGGACAGGATTTTCAATGTTAATGTCACTGTGACCTTGACCTTGGAGCCAGCCATGCGGAACATGCGTTCTGCACGTCATCTTGATGTGGTAAACATTTGTCTGAAGTTTCATCAAAATTCTTCAAAGGGTTGAAGAGTTACAGAGCGGACAGGATTTTCAATGTTAATGTCACTGTGACCTTGACCTTGGAGCCAGCCATGCGGAACATGCGTTCTGCACGTCATCTTGATGTGGTAAACATTTGTCTGAAGTTTCATCAAAATTCTTCAAAGGGTTGAAGAGTTACAGAGCGGACAGGATTTTCAATGTTAATGTCACTGTGACCTTGACCTTGGAGCCAGCCATGCGGAACATGCGTTCTGCACGTCATCTTGATGTGGTAAACATTTGTCTGAAGTTTCATCAAAATTCTTCAAAGGGTTGAAGAGTTACAGAGCGGACACAATTTCGTTTGACGCCCGCCCATCCGCCCATCCGCCCGCCATACCCCAATCTAATAACCAGGATTTTCAAAATTGAAAACCTGGTTAACAAGAAAGCAGAAAACAGAGCAGACACCAATGATGCAAATAAATTCTATGTTATTTGGCATACTGTCAAATGGACAGTAAGAATGATACTAGTATCTGGCAACACACTGCCTCTATCTAGTGAACATTTGTGGCAATTAAACTGAAAATACTTTGATGTACCCCAGAGTTACAGAGCAGACATGAAAATAAAGGTTGGTAGCATTCTGCTTCATCTGGACAATAATTTCTGATCTTAACCTTTCATAGACCTGACTCTTGCTGCAACATGCTGTCTCAACTTGAAGAACATTAGCAGCAATTTTAATAAAACCTTTTGAAATATGGCAGAGTTACAGAAGGGATACAAATTGTACACAGATGGACAGATGACATTATTATAAACTTTAAAACTAAAATGGAATTTAGTACAAACACTCAAAACAGTGTTGTTCATAATTTGTTACTGAAATAAAACAATAACTCAGACAATGCATTATGTGATCTGTTGCTCAGTGCAGACTAATATGCAAGGAAAAGATAAGAATCACAATGTTAGATAATATGACAAGCAATATAGTTAGATAATATGACAAGCAATATAGTTAGATAATATGACAAGCAATATAGTTAGATAATATGACAAGCAATATAGTTAGATAATATGACAAGCAATATAGTTAGAAATAAAATGCCAAGCTTACCTTTCTTCTGGCTATTGTCTTTGCTGCCTTTCTTTTCTCTACCTTGTATGTCTTTACGACCTGCAAAGTTTACAGAAAATTTAAGAGAAGAAAATACACCATGAAGATTTATGGGTTTGCTGTAAGAAACATTTAAGGGAGAAATAACTTTATACAATTATGATTTTCTGGCTTCTGCAATTCACATCTGTTGACTTCACCAAATAACAAACCATGAACTCTATGTACACTGTCAAAGGTTTGTCTGATTTAAGAATAATTTTCAAAAACACTTTTCATATACTGTTTTTCTGAATATACTGGGATTATTGTTCAAATAGTCTACAGTTAATGCGTGTCGCTCTGATTCTCAATTTTCCTATATTTCTACAAACTTGGGTGTAGATCTTCCGTGCCATCCTAGCCACAGTGCACCTTGGAAATCTATGATTACTTACCCTTCAGATATAAAATACATTAATATATGTGTATTATGTTCTAAGAGTATATGCAGCAAAACTTTACACCAACTTAATTTTGTTTTACATGAAATTCACTGACCTTGTGTTTCTAATTACCTTCACCATTTTCCCATCTTCATTGTACTTGTACTCTGTGATAGTTTTGATGTTGCTCTGTTCATCATAATCTTCAGTTGCTGGTGGCAGAGAGCCTGTCATCAATACAATAAAGAAAAAACTTAGAATAATTCAGATAAAAAGAGGCCAAGATGGCCCTATATCGCTCACACTCTGATGAAGTTGGTACAAAATGTGGCCTTAGATTGTTTAAAAGGTTTTTTTCTAGAATTTGACTTGGTTTCCTAGTTTTCAACACAACATGACCCATATAAGAAAATATAAAAAGAAAAAGAGTTTGCATGTCATCAAGAAAAGCATTCTGACAAAGTTCATTATGATTGGATGGGAAAAGTGGCCTCTAAAGTGTTCACTAGGTTTTTCTATGGTTTCACATGATCTGCCCTGGTGACCTAGTTTTTGACCCAACATGACCCAAAGGTTTCAAGATGACTGGATGCAGTATGTGGCCTCTACAGCATTCACAATGTTTTTTTTCTAGGATTTAACCTAGTGACCAAGTTTTCAATCCAACATAGAATTTATCAATCCAAACATGCTGGCAAATTTTATGATGATTAGATGGGAAATGTGGCTTCTTGAGTGTTCATAAGGTTTTTCTAGGATCTGACCTGGTGACCTAGTTTCATAGGTCATAGAAGTCATTAAGCCAAACATTCTGACAAACATTCATGATGATTGGATGGGCAATGTGGCCTCCAGTAAGTCCACAAAGTCTTTTTTCTAGATTTTGACCTGGTGACCTAGTTTTAGCAAATATGACTCATATATAAACTAGAGCTATAACTAAATGTGATTAATACCTCCGTAAGACTGCTTCAAACTGAGGAAGTTATTAGTAACAGAATACTTTGTAAAAGAATTGAAATAGAGTTATGGTTGTGGGCAATTAAAGAGAGTTGTGGTTCTTGTACACTGCATTTCCTTTCACTGTGGTTGACCATTGTATTAAGTTGCATTGAATTCCAATTAGTTTTCAAGTTATGCTCTGGACAAGGAAAACCATCAAAGGGCAATAACTGTGCAAATAGTGAAGATGGAGTTATAGCTCTTGTACACTGCACTTCCTGTCATCGTGGACTTTCGTGGTTGATCATTGTAAGAAGTTGCACTGAATTCCAAGGATTAGTTTTCAAGTTAAACTCAGGACAAGGAAATTGCAACAGACTGTCCAAACGACTGATCGAACAACCAATTACCAGGTTACTCCTATATACCCCTCAAAACTTTGTTTTAGGGGGGGGAGGGGATATAAAAAGCCTAGAAGTCATTAAGGCAAACATTCTGGCAATTTTTCTTGATATTTGGTTTGATTGTGTAGCCTCTAGAGTGTTCACATACAATCTGATTAAAATTAGCTCCTGAATAATGCTCTGCTATTAGGATCTGAATGTCAACAAAAGATGGTCACCTTCTCATGACCTTTCAATCAGCTAATCAGTGCCTAGTTTTCAAGTTTTTGAACCTAAATCAATTTCTATTTTTAATCACTTGAACCCATGTGAAATGGGATTCCAAATAACTCAGTTGTTTTCTGTCATAAAAGTCAAGTTACTTCATTCCTACATACTGAAAAAAAAAATTTTTTTGGACAGGGGGTGGGGTGGGTCCCCATGCAGAGGGGGGATGGAAGGATGGCAGGGAATACTTACCCATCCTATGTAAGTTAATAGTTTATTTCTAGGCTTAAAAAGTTTTTTCCCTATATATAAGTATAAGCAAAATCAAGTGACCCCTGGATAAGGGCTAACTTTGACCCCAGAAATATGGGTACATGTATCATCAATCTTTGCAGGCATCTTGCTGGTGATCAAGTATTCCAAGTTTGAATGAAATATCTTTGACACTTTTTGAGAAATGGGCATTAACAAAAAAGGTTAACCAAGAAATTTTAAGTTGAAAAAGGGTATAATTTTGCAAAAATAAATTTGAGGGTTATCTTCCCTTGAGAAATGGTGTCGCATTTTGATAGTGAACATGTATTCCAAATTTGAAGTAAATAGCTTTGATAGTTTCTGAGAAATGGACCTTAACAAAAAGGTTAACCAACGCTGACACAGACGACGGAGTCATGACAAAAGCTCCACTTTGAGCTTAAAAGTGGAGCTAAAAATGATATCTTTAACACATAAAAGTTTAAGATCATCCAGTAAGATGACAACTGTTGACTGTTTCCTTATATTTTCTTGGTTAAAGCACAGAAATCAGAAATTTTTTCAAAGTCAACCAGTAAAAGGAACTTGCTGATCATGTAGAAAAAACAAAAGGAATGCAACGCCATTTTTAGGGAACCTTCTGAAAACACTATTTTATGCTTTAACTTACAAGGACAACTATCCAGGTGGTAAAATCAATGTCTATACTTTATAAATGCATCAATATCCAGTGCAATTCTTCTTGTTAAGTACTATTTTTAAAGCCTTTCGGATAACAGCGGGAACACTATTACACAGACTAGATTTGTTACTTTTTATCACAAGCTGTGATCACATGAAACAACTAATAACTGTGATGAAAAGAAACAAATCTAGACTGTGCAAAAGCATCCCCCCTCCCCCAACAAAATGCTAGTAAAAACAAGAGACCTTATATAGAATGATTAAGTCATGAGGTAACAGATAATAAGCTGTTTACAACAACAACTCATTGTCATCAGAAATTATCTAAAAATCGTCTTGAGTGGTCCTTAATGACAAGAACAGAACTGGATTTTGATGCATTTATAAACACTGTTCTTACCACCACAGTGTTTGTTTGTTTTTTGCCATTTTGGGAAAGGGTGGAATTGGGAAAAACCAAGTTGTTTTTCTCTGAATTGGGAATTTTCTTCTTGTAACAACAACAGTATTTATTCTCTGTTATTGTTTTGTATTAGTTTAAACACAGTCACTGTCAGAAAAACTTACATACAGACTTTCATTTCTCAGAGTGTTTTGCATCTATATATATTTTACTTTAATTTTTGAATTTACTTATCTATGTGGTTGTACATGTACCTATAAATAAAATATTATTATTATATTAATGATTCACTCAGTATCTAAACATTTCTACAGGAAAGAGGTGATTAAACTTGAGAATTTAATAGTTTCAAATTGTTTTAAACTGCTGAAATTAAAACACTAACAGCAGGCTATAACATATAGAACTGTTAAGTATACTAAAAAGCACTGAATTTCGTAGCTGTTTTTATCACTCCACAGGTAATATTGTTCAAATTCATACAGAAAAAAAATACATGTTACAACTTGAATACATGTCTGAGATTCAGAAGTAAACAGGTGAAGTTGCTCTGATTAAATTTGATTAGCTAATAATAGCCTAACTGATCAACAAACATTCCACTTTCAACTCAATACCTTAACAAAATGTCATGTTATTATATAAACAAAGCAAAATGCAATATTTGGCAGCGAATCACATGAAACCTTCACCTTAACTGTTAACTTCCAGTCATTTACATCAATTACAAACCGCTTATGTTTCTTTTTTTCCTGATGAAGTTCTTAGATTTTTTTTATCAGATTTGTCACCATTAACATTGACTGAAGATTTTAAGTGCCAAAGTCAGGTTGTTGTTGTATTTGGTGAGAGACAGCATGAACCCTTTACCAAGACCTAGAGACTGGAGGTTTCAGGTAATAAATTTAGTAGTTCACAGCTTGGGAACGGGTCTGTTTACCAGTACCGAACATAGATGTAAAAAATAGATGCCACCTGGACCATTTTTCATGCAATTTAATGCATAAAACAGTGTTTTCAGAAGGTGCCTGAAAAACTGCATTGCATTCCTGTTGTTTTTTCTATATGCCTTAAATGACTGACAAGTTCCTCCTACTGGCTGACACTGATAAAATTTCTGATTCCTGAGGTTAAAGCCCCTGTTAAAGAGCTATTTCAGAGACTGTTTCACCGGTATCTTTTTGAAAAGGTAATATCTATTTAAAAAAGATCTGATGTTCTATATTTTCTCAAAATAATGTTTGATGAACTTTGGGAAACTGGAGGTTACATACCATGGAGTTTACGTACCACTACATTAATATACCATTATTGGAGGTAACGTACCATTTATATAAATAAGAGGCAATGTACCATACAGGTAAGGTGTTGCCTTAAAGCTGTGAAAAATATCAGGTATAGATGTTTGTTGCACAATTATTATTATATTCAGTCATATGTCACGAGTTTGTAATTTGTTTTTGCTTTGTTTGACAACTCATTGTCGAATTCATACGTGATAATTATATGTAAATAAAGGTAATCATACATAGTTAAAGGAAAATTTTTGCATTTTGTATATTGCAGTTCTAAATATTACCGATTTTAGTATATTAATAATAGTCGTTATTCATTTTTTATGTCTGATTTCATATCATAAATATACTAGATCGTCATTTATAACAGGGTCTTTCAAATAGCATGACCCTGTTTATAATATTGAACGGTATATATATCTTTTAAAATATATATGTGGTACAAAACCTCCAAAAATGGTACATAACCTCCTGGTATGTAAACTCCATGGAACGTAACCTTTTTAACTCGAACTTTGTATTGCATTCTTGTATTGGAACAACCATTTAGAAATTATTAATAGACTTAATATTAAAAAGTTTACAGGTTAAAACAAAACACTTTGTTTCTATCAACAGAACTAGAAACTGTCATTCCTTAGTCTCACTATTTCCCCTCCGAAGGTGAACCCATCTTATAGGCTGATATTTTATAGTTGTTCACCTTCTACCTCTGATCTGCATCTGGCTAATCGGACTCGGTTCAGCACGGTTTTTACCCTGTCCTGGTTATCTATTAACTTAGAACACCGAGTATTCCGATTGCCAAATTTTGAATAAAATGGTGGATTAATCAGGTATGAAGTAAGTGTTTCAGTTCTAGACTTATGTATTTCGTGTTTTCTTGGATTACAGGATCAGGTATGAATTTAGTTATATTTTTATCATTTTTCATCTACACATCTACATCTACATCAATACGTCAATCTGTCATACATTTGACAATACTTTGACGGTGCGCACAGAATAAAGAAAGAAAATAATACAAATTTATAGTGATAGTGAAAAGTTAGGAGAGTACACTCAAGAATATTGGTACCATAGTAAAAAGACAGAAATGGAAATAAAATAATACCAGTTACTTTTCGACCATCGAGGCAAGACCAATTCGACTTCCGTGGCGGTACCAGGGTGCAAAACCCCGCCGACATAGCTCGAGCCAGTCATCTGAATTACTAAGTAACTGGGATTAATGCCCCATTAGAAAGTCAAGTTGGAGAGCCCACTCTTGAAGGATACCAAGGAGGGGGCCTCAGCAACGGATGCTGGAAGGCTGTTCCAGAGAGGGATACTTCTCGGGAAAAAGCTGTATCTGTAGCTGTCAGTTGATGTAGAGTAAGGCAGGAATCTTCTAGTATGTGGTGACCGTGGCATGGTTTTTGCTGGTGTTAAGTAAGGTTCAGGGTCAATAGCTACTAGATTATTGATGATCTTGAATAGCAAGGCAAGCTGAAGTTTTTGACGTCGAGACTCAAGTGATTCCCAATTCAACGAAGAAAGCATGTCAGTAACACTGCTGGTATTGTGATACCGGTTAGTGGTGAAACGGGCTGCCCTGCGTTGGACCATTTCAATTTTGTTGATTAATGTCTTGTGATGGGGATTCCATACAGTGCAACAGTATTCAAGATTCGGACGGACTAGGGAGATGTAGGCCCCTGTCTTCGTTTCCTTACTAGTGTTGCGGAGGTTTCTGCGTAGGAATCCCAACATACTGTTAGCCTTTTTGATTTTCGTCTCAATGTGTATCTTCCATGCCAGGTCAGATTGGAGTTCCACGCCCAAATATTTTGATGTCTTCTCTTCAGCAAGCTGGATGCCTTTCAGGATATATCGAGACTGAAGAGGGGATCTCGCTCTAGTCACGCGAAGGACGCTGCATTTTTGGGGGTGAAAGTCCATACCCCACCTTTGTTCCCATCTGGCTAAGGAGTCCAGATCAGCTTGTAGGATCAGTTGATCATGTTGAGATCTGATAGGACGGTATAGAATGCAGTCATCAGCGAAGAGGCGTGTCTTAGATTGGAGACCTTCTGGGAGATCGTTGATGAAGAGGAGAAAAAGGAGGGGACCAAGAACTGACCCTTGAGGGACGCCGCTAGCAACTGGAGCTTCCTCAGAGGACTCGCCTTGGACTAGGACTTGCTGGGTGCGGTTGTGGAGGAAAGAGGAGATCCAAAGAAAGGTATGGCCCCGGACACCATAGTGGTGGATTTTCTTCAGGAGACGCTGATGAGGAACCCGATCGAAAGCCTTGCTGAAATCAAGGATGATCATATCTGTCTGGATGCGTTTGTCGAGGGAGGAGGCAAGCTCATGGACTAGTGTTAGAAGCTGTGTTTCGCAACTCCTCTTCGCTCGGAAGCCGTGCTGACAGTCCTGAAGAATATCGTGCTTGTCTAGGTGTTTGAGGGTGTTGCTGACGATGATATGTTCTAAAAGTTTGCAACATAGGCTGGTGAGGGATACTGGGCGATAGTTTGCTGGATCCTGCCTTGAACCCTTTTTGTAAATTGCTGTGACGTTGGCATGCCTCCAATCGTCTGGGACCTTCCCTTCTTTCAATGAACGGGAAAAGATGATGGAGAGGATAGGGGCTAGATGCGAAGCGCAGTCCCTCAGGATTCTTGCAGAGATGCCATCTGGGCCGGAGGCTTTTCTGGGATTCAGGTTAAGAAGTAGTTTCCGGATCCCTTCTTCGGTGACCTCTATCTCTTCCATATCAGGGAAGGGTGAACCGGTGGGTGTAGGGATGTCGCCATCAGATTCATGTGTGAAGACGGACATATACTGCTTGTTCAGGATATTCGCCTTGTCGCGAGCTGCGTTAAAGAGTCGACCTTTGTCTTTGAGAGGGGAAATACCAGAGTTGTCTTTGCGGAGAGATTTGATGAATGTCCAAAAGCGTTTCTGTTTGGGTTGATTTTCATTTTCCGGGTCCTCAACTTCGATCAGATTGTTTACATAGCGATGGTAGGCTTGTCGTTCGAGTTGTTGAGTTAGTGCTTTGTGTTTCTTGTATTTGCTGATGTCAGAGTCCTTACTAGAGTGTTTCATCTTGGTGTACAGTTTGGTTTTCCTTCGTAATGCTGTTTTTACCGATCTGTCAATCCATGGCTTCTTCTTGTGGCTGTCCTTCAGTGTTTTAGTTGGAATGAATTGGTTCATGAGTGATTTTAGTGTTGATTTAAATTGATGCCAGAGGGTATCAATCGAGTTAGATTGAGAATCGAGCATGTCTTGGTGGAGCTTCTGTAGTCCATCGTTGAAGCTGTTGTAGTCTGCCTTCTTGTACAGGAACACTTTTCTCTTGATTGGAGGTGAGATGTGTGGTCGAAGGCTTGCTTCTACGTACACAGCGTCGTGATCAGATATGCCAGGAATGACTTCAGTGGTATTGATGAGGGAGGAGTTATTAGTGAAAAAGAGATCAAGAATATTGCTGGTAGTTTCAGTTGTTCTAGTAGGGCTGGAGACTTGTTGATCTAGGAAGCGGTCATTAGCAATATCAAGGAGCTGATGGCAGAGGGTTGACTTGTTGGCAGAAGGGTAGACACTGTTGTTTTCCCAGTCAATATCCGCTAGGTTGAAGTCACCTCCGAGCCATATATGAGCGCCTTCCGGGATCCGCGATAGGCTGGTGTCCAAGTGTGACAGGTACTCCGGCTGGTCAGCATTGGGTGGGCGATAGAAGGCACCAATGTAGAGGTTGGTAGCGCCACTTACTGCGATCTGTACCCACAACATCTCACAGTCAGCTTCAGTGGTGAGTTCTTCTGGCTGCATGCTCTGGTACTTGTTGTTGACCAAAATGAAGACACCGCCCCCTTTACCTTTCTTCCTGTCGCGGCGATAAACTCGATAGTAGTCCGGGAATATTTCTGGATTCTGGTGGTCAGATGATAGCCAAGACTCTGTGCCAATGACAATGTCTGCATTGATAGACAGATTTTTAGGTGATTTTTGCACGTTGGAATAATTTAGACCTTCAATATACTTAGATTACGACTTGGTTAAAAAAGAAGTTAAAGAGCTTAGTATATTGCACTCGCATGCAGAATGAATCCATCTCGGTGATATTTTGTTGTCACCTTTCTCTGATGTCTGTCTGTCAGAACTGGTTTCGGAATATCCGATTCAAATTCGAAATGTCAATTAACAGATGAGTAAGGTTCACGATGGTTACAGATCGGCAGAATTAGTAGAGCTGATAAACCTGATGCCTCAATCTCTGTGAACTGTTCGACAATCCCCTACGATTGGGCGAGTCAGCTTAGCCAGATGCAGATCAAAGTGAGACGTAGAAGGTGAACAACTATAAAATATCAGACTATAAAATGGGTTCACCTTCGGAGGCGAAATAGTGTGACTAGTCATTCCTGATTTCTTTGTAATAACTTTACGAAAAGATTTGTGTACGAATTAGCACGATTACAAATTTAAGCGCTATACATACCGTCCTCTCCAGCTTCGACTTGTTCTGCCCAACTGATTGGCTTTGTTCTGAAACAAAAAAAAACAATTACAGACTGATAATGTGGATACAGACGTCTGAAACTCAAAGAAAATACAAAAATCTGGCACGAACTTACTCTTCGATGGCCGGCATGTTTTTCTACTTCCGGTTTGAGTAACTGCTATTTTATGCGCCGTCATATATCCGTATCAAATCACCTATCTATATAGGTTACACACAACTAAATCAAATCCTACAGTATTTTCAAGTACCACCAAGTGCCAATATCAATTAGACCCTGAAGATGCCACCTATGCCGATTTCTGGGAAGAATCAATCATGAGAAACAATTCATTCAGAATTTTTCATAGCATGGCCACTAAACTTTTTCGGTATATCGTCTCGAAGGAGGCACTTTAGTATTTTTATTACATTCTGTCGAAATTTCCTGTTTATTTTAAAACGACAAAAAATAACCAAGAATTGTCCGCCATACTTATGCATAATTTCAAATTGTTCCTCAATATATGTGTTGTTTTCAAGTAAAATGATTTTCAGAACAACCTTTCTTTTTTTGACTAATCAGACTGTTTTGTCATCTTATAGCTTAGCACAAACTGCACAAAATTGACACAGATTTGGTGATGTATAACCTAAATTTACTAAACCATTTCTGTTATAAACGATGCAATATTTCCAACACTATTGAGCTTATCTGGAACATATATGCTGCATGCATACATAGTTCCTTAAAATTTAACAAAGTCTGCTTAAATTGCTTCGCTTAAAACATTACAGCATTGATTTGAATACATACGTTCAAATTTGAACTCGACACTAGTTAAAATATTCCAAAAATGGGCAAGACACATAATGCAGTATCTACAAGTCTGCAATGCTGTACGTGTCATACGTGTGATAAACTCCGTCTTATGCTGCATCTGTGTACTCTATGATAGCAGGATGCTCATTTCTTTTTTAACCACTACATCGAATGTCAGTCCAGAACAGAAATAAATGTTTGTATTACAACAAAAACAAAAATAAAAACATCAATAAGATTCCTTTTCAAAATACTATTCTAAGTTTAAAGCCTAAAGGTTCTCTTACTGTAACCCGGAAAAATTCACCTGCCCTGAGCTGAGTTTGAACTCGGGTACCTTCGATTACTAAGCGATTACTAAGCGCACACTCTACCACGTCGCCACAAAAGCTGGCTGATAAGCAATGAAGTAGAAGTGCCGTATACCTCTGCTACATTACGATTAGCGTAAATCTTCAAATATTTCCGAAGTTTTATTATCGACCAGTATCAAATCTGACATTTCTTTCAAAAATCCTTAAGAAAGCGGCATTGGCATAAATCACGTATTATGTTGAGTCCAATAACCCTCTACCATCATACTGGTCTAAGTGCACATCTAAGGAATCATAGCGTTAATACAGCAATGTTAAAAATGTACACTGATCCTCTTAAAGCAGTTGACATGAATCCGGTGACCATAGTTGTCATGGTGGAACTTAGTGATACGTTTGGCACCACTGATGTCCCCTTAGTACTCAGAGATCTTCATGATGATTTTGCATTAGCAATATGCACGCACCATTAAATGAATTAAACACTATTTGAGTGACAGAGCAATGTAGATTAAAATAGAGAACTTAACATCAGACACTGAGTCACTAAGTTTTGGTGTTCCTCAGGGATCCTGTGCCGGCCTGATTATTTTTAATGTATATTGCTGCCCATAAAGAGTTGTTCAGAAATATACAGAAGATCTTTATGGGTATGCTGATGACCACAAGGTTGTCTTCAAAGTTGAAGCTAGTAATTTTCAGAATGAAACGACTGTACTCTACTATCTAAGCGATGACAAGATACAAATTTAAAATGAAAAATGCAAAAGCTAAAATAATTGTGTATGGAACGAAACAACTTTAAGATAAATTAGTTCGATTGTGTAGGAAGCTTTTTGCTTATAGACACACTCTTAGAATCTGTTCCTGGAACCAACTAGTACTAAGTTTCTTGTTCAAGGAAACAACAGCTGGCCCATGGCTGGGTTTGAACCCATGCGGTTAGGAATTCTTTGACTACTAGTCCGACGCGTTAACCACTCGGCCACGCCGCCACTGTAAGATAGAGTAAACATTGCAAGTGTGACTGTTGGTGGTTGCGAAGTGAAATGTGTTGATCATGTACGTGACTTTGGTCAAAGACCTTAGAAAGATCTTTGCCTCGGTGTTAACATGACAAGTATATGTATTTTAAATGTTGACATGGATCTTCGTAAAAAGTGTCAATTTGCGCATGTTAATCTCAGAAACTTGAAGGGAATCCGTAAGCATTTAACACAACAATCAGCAGAGAAACTGGTAAATGGTCTAATCCACTCATACATTGATTTCTGTAACGGACTGTTTACTAACATTCCAGCAAATAGGTAATGCAAACTCCAGAAACTGCCAGATTCGTAACAAGTTCAACATAATTATGACCTGCCTAGTTCTGAAATTCTAAGATATTTACATTGGTTACCAGTCCAGGTTACTTCATCCTGTCTCGCAGATTCTAAGGAAATACACTCTTAGATCGTCAATAGATATACCGTTTGCTGTTCCTAAAAATAAAACCAAACTTGCAGACAGATCTTTAGATTTGGTAGATCCAAAATGGTAGAACATGCTTCCAAGAGACTTAAACTAAATCTCATTTCAGAGAAAAACTTAAAACACACCCTTTCAGACTGTACCATAATTAAGGCTGATTAATGTATTTTTCACAGACTATTCAGCAATTGATCGATGTTGTAATTAGATTATTTTTTCTGTGATGCGCAATCGAATATTTCATACATTTTGCGCAATGTATGTATAATTTGCAGCTTTGAATAAAAAAATCTGATGTTTTTAGGTTAGCGTTCGAGAATCAAAAATAACTAAAGTTTCACTCATAAGTATCTCAAGCAACATTTAAAATGTAAGCCTTCACATTTAGAAGCTATATATCCTTGTAGACTTGCCTGTATGTACGAGTTTTTTTTCCATGTGTGTGTGTGTGTGTGTCATTTTAGCCAAGTAGGGTCTAAAATTTTAGTTGGTATGGCATGGCATGAGGTTGCTTGTGGAGTTTCAGAAGAACCGTTATGATGTTTGAAGTATCTATTCCAGAGCAAAAAGATCTTAAACTGTACTTTTTTTTTATTCAAAGTAAAAAAAGTCGAAAATCAGAAACTTACATGAGTAGAGCAGTGCAGAGCGTTGGAAGAGGGAAAGTTGAAGAGATAGGGATGGCTCAAAACGTACTGCAAAAACACTAAATCGTATTGTCATGTTCGCTTTTCTATACTGTACAAACAACAACAAAAAACAACCAAGGCAGATTTTTCGGCTTTTATTATAAACAGTGCAGTATAATCAAACATAAGCATAAAATCTAGATCTTAATATGCATTAGGAATACTAACAAAACTAAATCTACGTAAAAAGTCTTTAAAACCTGGATATCCAAATCTACAAATCTAAGTCGAAAATTTAAAGTCTAAATTCATAGGAACAAGGAGATAAACTTTTTATCACGCATGTTCGTTTAGGAATATTATTATTCTATTATTTCCCATGCCTCCAGTCAATGACAGGTACCACGCCAGCGACATGGCTTTAAATTTTACATTCGAGTTATTATCAGATAATAGTGCTCAGAATATTATATGAGCAAGGTGGTTCAGCCTGTTATACAGGCATACTATGTCTTCCACCATCCACGAAAATAAGCTCTCCAGTAATGAAGGAGGAGTCATTTGAAGCTAGGAACGTGATCGCCTTAGCAACATCGATTGGTTCTCCTATGTGTCCTAATGGATGTTTGAGCTTCTGGTTTTCGGCATACTGTAAAATATTCAAAAACATTACGACTGCGTTCAAATTTCGCATAAAAAATTCAAGTACACACCAAGACCTGTGTCTATCTTTCTTCCCCAGAAGAAGTATGTTTCTATATTTCAAACATCTACAACTTTCTTATGACTATAATAATCATTATCATTCTAATTATATTCCATTCCAATATATGTTGTTTTGTCAACAAGTATATGATGCTGCATGAATTATTATGTTATCATAAGTCTAAAAATCTGACTGTTTTTGTACAATATGATAAGTTTTATTTATGTATCTGTGACATATTGTGCATTTTAATAAGATGACCGGTTGGGTCTGGTGTTTAAATGTTGTTCTTTATCTATTTATCAAGATGCTGTACACATGTCACTATAAAAAAACATATACTTATGTTATGTATCAAAAGGTCAACAGTGACAGTAACTGAAAATCTTATCACCTCTGCATATTGTTCCGGAGACATGCCACCTTTCTGCTGGATTCTTGTGCGGATCACTGCGGGGCTGAAGATGAAACAGAAACAGATACAGATACAGTAAGTAAGCATAAACAAAAACCTAAATTTTACGTCTTTATATATCATAAATGTATAAATACGAGGAACAGTGAGTGGTGAAGTGTAATTGTGGCTGGGTATAAATTAAAGACCGCATCGATAGATAAAGAGCGACTTTCACACCAAACTGTACATTCACCCGGTTTTTTTTATTTTCGTTCCGTAAAAATGTTATTATATAAGTCAGTTTTGCGTACTTGTTTGATCTCTCTATTTTCTTCATAAAAGATATATCAATATTAAAAGTATTTTAAACAAGTATACGTGACATTGAAGAATTAAAATGATACAAATCCACTGAAAGTTAATTTCGTCTCAAAAGTACAAAATTTACTTTCTTCGTTAGGGTTTTATGAGGTGTGGATAGAACAAAACGTTGGGGATTTAGAAATATTTTTGTCGTTAGTCAAGCAACGTCTAAATGATATTTTTGTACAAAAATTGACGCCTGATATTAATGATCCTAGCTGATCAAGATTCTATAAGACTATTCAAAATTTTTAATTTTCAGTTTTCAAATTATTTAAACATGATTAACATTAGAAAGTTTAGATTATCATTATCTAGGTAACATTTGTCCTCTCACAGATAAGCAGTAGAAACAGGAAGATGGAGAAAACCAGAAGCTGTTCCTTATGCCGAACGTAAATGCACATCTTGCCAAACACTGGAAGACGAATATCATTTTATTATGGGATGTAAAAACTACAACATTAATTAGAAAGAAATATATTAAAGGTTATTATTGGCGACATCCTAGTTATTTTAAATGTTTACAGCTTATGAACAGCGAAAATGAAAACGGCATTCACAGCTTGTCTGTATATTTGTTCAAATCTTTTGAGCTAAGACAGATGAATATCTAAAAATGAATGTATATAAAGAACTTTTTTTATCTTTTTTTGTAGTTGAACCTAAATTTTACTTTAATGTTCTCATAACGTCTCTCCCACATACAAAGTTCAGTTCATTTGTTTATATAGTACATATGACATAGTGCGAGATATATTGTTAAAATGTATCTTTAATCTCAATTATTTAGAAACTTCACAATATTTTTTGTCAATTTTGCTTACGTTAATATTGAACCATCTTGTTGCACCTGATTATCTTACATTGTAATGTTATTAATTCAATGCCGTGACCTTGTCTGACTTAGGCATTATAGAGTATACAATTCTATATTAATATCACCGGAAGGAAAAAAACGCTGTTTTACTTGCATCATGAATAAAAGCACTTACTAAAAAAAGCTAAAATACTTAACTGAATACTAAACTATTCACATGTTTGTCTTTCAACAAAGTGTAGCCACCTGAAAACTGCTTAAATATACTTATTTACTATCCACATGTTTGTCTTTCAACAAAGTCTAGCCAACTGAAAACTGCTTGAATATACTTACTAACTATCCACATGTTTGTCTTTCAACTAAGTCTAGCCACCTGAAAACTGCTTGAATATACTTACTGACTATCCACATGTTTGTCTTTCAACAAAGTATAGCCAACTGAAAACTGCTTGAATATACTTAATAACTATCCACATGTTTGTCTTCCAAATAAGTCTAGCCAACTGAAAACTGCTTGAATATACTTACTTAACTGAGTTGGCTCTAACTCCATGTTTTGCCATCTCTGAAATATAGACGAAAGCTGCAAATTTAAAACTGAATAACATAAACTGTCATCGGTGATAAATCGAAAAAGGCAACGTTTTAACTTCAAGATATCAGTAATATTTCTAATGGTTCCAACATACATGTACCTAAATATAACCTGTAATCCTTTAGCTGGAATCCTTCCAACACTGTTATCATTTTCAGAGGAAAACAAGCTTTGTTAACCTCAAGACGCAACATAACAATATTGTGTAAAATCAGCCAGCAAAAGGCGTTAAGAATTAAATTTTCTTGGTATAGAAAATTTTAAATATAATCATTCAAACAAAATTCCTTTGTTTCTTAAATTTGTCGACGTGACGTGAACACTATATGCAAAACAAGAGATGTTTGTAAAACATACGTATATGTCCCGGTCACTGTGACCTTACCTTGACCTTTGACCTGAAAAGCTACAGGGGTCATATACTAGTCATGGCCAACCTATATACCATGTCTGAAGAACCTGGGTCGAAGCGTTCTACAGTTATTAATTGGAAATCATTTTGCTCTTCAAGGTCACTGTGACCTTGGCATTTGACCTGATGACCTGAAAAACTGTATGAGTCATCAACAAGTCATGACCAACCTACAACCTAAGTTTAAAGAACCTGGGACTAAGAATTCTATAGTTATTGATTGGAAATTGTTTTTCTTTTCAAGGTCACTGTGACCCTGACCTTTGACCTGATGACCTGAAAAACTATACGAGTCATCTACTTGTCATTACTAGCGTACACATTAAGTTTGAACAACATGGGAGAAAGGGTTCAATAGTTATTTATTGGAAACCGTTTTGCTGTTCAAGGTCACTCTGACCTGCCTGGTGATATGAAAATCTATACGGGTCATCTACTAGTCATGACCAGCCTATAAACTAAGTACAAAAAAACTAGGACCAAGTGTTCTTCAGTTATTGATCGGAAACCGTTTTGCTTTTCAAGCTCACTGTGACCTTAACGTTTGACCTGGTGATCTGAAAAACTATAGAGGTCATTTACTGGTCATGATCAACTTACAAAAGTCAAACCTGCGACCAAGTGTTCTTAGTTATTGATCGGAAACCGTTTTGCTATTCAAGGTTACTGTGACCTTGATCTTTGGCCTGGTGATGTAAAAAGAACTATAACGGTCATCTTCTAGTCATGGCCTACCTACAGACTAAGTTTGAACAACCTGGGAAAAAGGGTTCTACAGTTATTGATCAGAAACTGTTTTGCTCTTCAAGGTCATTGTGACCTTTGACCTGGTGACCTGAAAAACTCTGGGGTCATCTACTGGTCATGACCAACCTACATACTAAGATTAAACAAACTGGGCCTAAGGGTTCTTTAGTTATTGATCGGAAACCTTTTTGCTCTTCAAGGTCACTGTGACCTTGACCTTTGACCTGGTGAATTGAAAAACAACATGGGACATCTACTGGTCATGATCAACCTATACACTAAGTTTGAACAGCGTTGGATCAATGGTTCTGTAGTTATTGATCGGAAACCATTTTGCTATTCAGGATCACAATGACCTTGCCTTTGACCTGGTGACCTGAAAAACTATAGGGGTCATATAGAATCATGACAAACCTAAATACCAAGTCTGAGGAAAGTGTATCAAAGGTTTCTCTAGATATTGATCGGAAACCAACATTTGCAAAACTATATGCATCCTCATTTTCGATGGGAGGCATAAAAAGTACGAGTCAACTGAGAGCTGGTGACAATTATATTATACTTGTTATGATGAATCAAGGTGGAATGGAAAACTTACCCATTGCAAGAATCCTAGTAAAATGGTCAAGGCCGGCTTTACTTACTCCATATGCTGCCTCACCACAGAACTGTTGATAGGAAAGATACGGAACTATTTGTATATGTACCTTTTAAATCATGATTACAAATTATATACATATATGAGTATGTTTTCGTATGAATTTTATGTAAAGAGAATCATCAGAGAAAAAAAAAATAATGCGATATTAGGAGACACGTGTTCTTCACACACGGAGAGTGATAAAAGTACTGAATACAGCACTACTATTTAAGGAAAACATGTGCTGTTATAATGCATAAAATGTCATGTATTGAACACTGTTTATTGCTTACCGTTCTTTGGCCTGAGATACTGGAAACATTTACAATGTTGCCTGAAACATATAAGAAGAAAAAAAAACAATTTCGAAAAAGTCATGTGAAACTAAATAAAAAAATACGTTATTTCAAAATTGTGTTTATCTTTTGTCGGTTGTAGAACAAGACCTTGAAGGTCTGACTTGTTCTCTCGTCACTGAGAAATGAGGTTGTAATAGTTAAGCTGCACTAATAGGATTCTAACCCGTATAACACTCTACTCTGAAAATCATTCTAATTTTGATTGCAAGGAAACTACAGTAACTTTTTAAAGTCGCTCTCGAGACACTATCAATATTTAAACCTTAGAAAAAAGTGCGATTTCACAGTACCTATTGTCCATTATATATACTGACACCAAAAAGAACTGTGCAGTTTTACATTTACACATCGCCCTAACTTATCTAATAATTTAGCGTGTTTGTGTCCATCACACTGACGGCAAGAACTTTTGTAACTTTTTGCACGTGCTTCCCGTGTGACATGTTACAGGTACAGTTGACACTGAGAAAAACCTTTACTTGTTATGCATTAAAAAATCACGTTTCATTTTGAATTTCTCTCATAAACGAGATGCCACGTGTTCGAAAATTCTGAAGAATTCAGGCATTTATGACGTCGCTAGGCAAACTACCAAAGAAACACCATCATCAACCTGCCGACTTTACCATCAGAATGAAAACGTTAGAGATCGTCAAGGCACCGGAAGGTTGAAGGTGACAAAGGCACGGCAGGATAGGTACACTATATTTACAAAATTACGTCAACGGTTCAATACCATTACAAGTACTGCACAAGAGCAGTATACGTAGGGAAACGGTTCTCAACCGACTACGGGCCAATACCAATCCGACAAGGGCTTCACGGTGGTCAGGTTCTTAATAATCGACATTTGACTTCTCTGGCTCCGCGGCCATCTGCTGTTAGGTGCTCTTTAGTGATGAGAGTTAGCGCTGCTGACGTAGAGTACATATAGAGGGAAACGTCTTTGCTCCTAATTGTTAGGGCGAGATTATTTTTGAGGGGGTAGTGTGATGGTTTGGGGAGGTATCATGGGAGGTAGTAAAACGGACCTCGTTGTAATTCTTGATAATTAAAATGTCCAGTGTTATGTTGACAGTTATGTTGACACAAGATCCTTCTTTTTTAATGCATGACAACACACTGCTTTACAAACCCGGATTTATGTCACTAGATATAAGGCTAACGGCCTGCAATGGTCGAAACAGCATTGAACACATGTGGGACTTGCAAGGGTGGAAAGCAAGGAAAACACAAGTCATTAACAATACAAGTGATTTGATTGCTGCCTTAATTCATGAGTGGAATGTCATCTTCGTCTGTCTACGTGGTAAGACGTCATGTCTGGTCAATGAGTTCTAAAAACTTTCGTTGATCCGCACGAGAGGAAGTCAAAAGAGATACTGGATAATTTTTATATTACTTGTCAAATATCAGAAGGCAAATAAACATTTCTAATACAAACGAATATACTTTTCACCTAATGTCATTCAGGAATTACCTAAATTTAATTAATAATTATCATGCATCATGTAGCCAATAGAAAACAAATTTAATTTTCGATTTTGATCCCAAAATTGCCAATATCTAATTCTTAAATAGTACACATTTTGTCTCTAAGTCAAGTGCAAAATGTTTTGGTGTCAGTATACTGAGGTGGCTAATAAACTCAGGTCTGGCTGTGTTTCCAAAACAAATGAACACCCACCTTTGGTTTTTATGAGATGAGGCAGGCACAGCTTGGAAAGGTAGAAAGGTGCCCGGATGTTTGTTCTCATAATGAGGTCAAACTCCTCCATGGAGGTCTCTAAAGTTCCATGGTAGGTGATTGCTGCGGCATTGTTTATCTAAATGGATATTTAATTAACAGGTAACCGTTCATACAAAAAAGCATTTAAAGCGTGGCTGGTAACCTTCATGTAAAATAACATTAAAAGCTTAATTGGTAACTTTTCATGCGAACATAACATTAAAAACTTGGTTGGTAAACTTTTCAGGTAAAAATGACATTAAAAGCTTGGTTGGTAACCTTTCCCATTTTTATAAGTCCTCACTTCTTTTGAGGTCGATGTTTATCAATTTTTTAACACACGTAGATACATTTCTTCTTCGTTCCATTTGATATAGGAAATAACGAAAACGAAAACTGAACGACTTGAATTCAACACATTTTAAAAGCCTGGATTTAATACTTTAGGAGACCCCCCCCCCCCAGTGTTTCATTCATCTGCTTGACAGTATGTGCGGTTCTAAGTTATTAATAAAATAAAGTGTTATACTTTTACATTTTATCAAGCACATATTACATACAATGTACTAACTAGAACATCTAACTGTTTGAACTTGTTGACTGCAGTCTCCACCAGTCTTTCCAGATCTCCATCAACTGTCACATCAGCAATAACTAGCAGAAGCTGTAAGTTACCAGTGATACACAATTACTTCAAGTCGGACTTGTTGAGTTTTTACCATTTTTTTGTTAAATGCACATGGCAAAAATAACATTTTTTTACTAAAACAAGATGGCCATGGTGGCCCTATATCGCTCACACGAGTACATTTGCACTAATTACAAATGTTAAAGTAGGTCAGAACGCCACGATCTTGGTTTGCCAAGTAAAAAATTGAAATGAGCATTCAAAATTTTACATATATATGTACATTTTATTTTAATGTTTATGCTTAAAAAACAAGAAAGTAGGTCAAGGTACAGTTTAAACAATGTTAAAGTTGAAATCTACATTTAAAACTATACATATGATTTGAATTTCATAGACGTATCTAAGAACAGAAAGTAGGACAGTAAGTCACTGTTAAGGGCGGCTAAGTTAAAATCTGTATGCCAAATTATATGAAAACAGTTATAAATTATATGCTGTAACTGCAAAAACAAGGCAGTAGGTCAGAAGGTCATGGCAAAGGTCAAGGTCAAACAAAATTTCTAGATTCAATGCCAGCAGTTTCAGATTAGAATATTTTTCAAGTTTTTCCTAAATAGGTCTATGTAACAAGTGATAATTATATCTTAATCTTCGTAGAGGTCTACTAGACAATGCTAGACTCCACATCACACAGTTTCAGAGTAGAATTTTTTGTAAGTGTAAGTTTAATTTTTTACATGGCTTTGTAAAATAAAAAAAAATATCTCTGGGGCAGGAACAAAAGTGACACCAGGGACATAACTTGAACAATCTTGGTAGAGGTCTACTAAACAATTCTATACATTAAATATCTAGACTCCAATTCCTGCGGTTTCAGAGAAGAAGAATTTGTCAATGACCCGAAGAGCGGACCAATAGTGACCACAGGGATATAATTTTAACAATTTTGGTAGAAGTCTACTCGACAATGTATTGTACAAAATTTTAGAACTTTAGGCCTTATGGTTCCATACAAAAAGAATTTTAAAGATTTTCCCTTTATGTTTCTATATAAACAAGTGACCCCTCGGGCGTGACCCTATGGGCATAATTTGGACAAACTTAGTAGGCGGTCCAATGGACAATTCGACAATTGAACAAACCAAATTTCAGAGCTCTGGTCCTGCTGAAGATTTTTAAAGTTTTCTGAAAATTTATATTTTGCTCCTTTGACCTAAATATCCAGTGAACCAGAACGATTTGAACTGCTTCGAAAGGGAACCATTCCTACGAAGTTTGGTAAAAATCGATGCAGCCATGTTGGAGGAGATGTTGTGCGAAGAAAATGTTGACGACGGACGGACTACAAACACAGGGCGATCGCAAGACCTCACTTTGAGCTCAGGTGAGATAAACAACTACTTGCAGATTTTCCAAAGTGCCCGCGTAAATACTAGATCTAGGTGAAGTCAGACTTAATATTTAAGCATGGCACATATAACAGATATCACTCGGCGATGTTAATGGCCAATAGCAAAGGACACATTTTAAATTACTGTGTGTTTAATATAACTAACAATGCTAAAAGTAAACCTTTTGGTATGAAATAATCTTTTCAGATTGTATAAGACAAATGTATGTCTTTTGTCCTGACGACCCATGCTGCTACAGTAGGAAATCGCCATTAAATTATGGAGAAATGAAGAAAAGTTTTCATATTAATAAGTACCGTACTAACCCTATCTTTAGGCAAACCGGCTTTGGTGAGCATAAAACAACTACTTGCAGATTTTCCAAAGTGCCCGCGTAAATATAGATCTAGGTTAAGTCAGACTTATATTTAAGCATGGCACATATAAATATATCACTCGGCGATGTTAATGGCCAATAGCAAAGGACACATTTTAAATACTGTGTGTTTAATATAACTAACAATGCTAAAAGTAACCTTTTGGTATGAAATAATCTTTTCAGATTGTAAAGACAAATGTATGTCTTTTGTCCTGACGACCCATGCTGCTACAGTAGGAAATCGCCATTAAATTATGGAGAAATGAAGAAAAGTTTTCATATTAATAAGTACCGTACTAACCCTATCTTTAGGCAAACCGGCTTCTTCCACTAGTTTGCCCACTCGGTCAAGGTTATCTGAGTTTCTACCCGTCAGAACAAGTTTGGGTTGGAACTGGATCATGTGTAGGGCGGTTGCCGCTCCTATACCTGCCACATCTCCAGCTCCTAAAACCATATTATTGCACTAGATTAAGACAACTATACTACTCAATATTTGATAGGGATCACTCTATTTCTTAAATATCTTTTTTATTGATAACCTCAAGGTAACTGATTTTTTCTCATACATGTAGTTTATTCATATGGCAAAGCCGACCTGTCCAGCAGATTTTGATTGTTTACCTGTACATGGCTCGAGATGCACGGGAAAAGCGATACCTCTGAAAAAGTGGTGCACCGCGGGCATGTACCTTCATGTACACATCCGTTTTATTCAGACTTCGCTTGTGCAAGGTGACGTTTATATCGAACCTAGCACTGGTCATGGCAAATCTACGGCAAAGACGGCGTATTGACGATGAGGAGATGAATAGGGGGGTAGGGATGCTTGAGGCTGGGCGTTCCCAACGGCACGTGGCAGGTGTCCATGGGGTGTCCCAGAGCACCGTTGCCAGGATGTGGCGACGGTTTCAAATTTACGGGCATGTCACGCATAGACATGGCGGAGGGCGTCAGAGGTCTACAACTCAGCGTGAGGACCGGTTTATTGTCGTTCAAGTGCAACGTCAGCGCTTTGTTATTGCTACTGCCTCTCTAAAATGACTTCCAGAATGCCACTGGTGTAAGACTTTCCACTCAAACCATCAGGAACCGTCTTCATACAGCTGGCATGAGAGCTAGAAGGCCAGCAATCCGAATCCCATTGACGCGAAACCACATCAGGCACGTCTTCAATTGGCCTGCGATCACGCCAGGTGGACGCTGAATGACTGGACCCCAGTGCTGTTCACTGACGAGTCTAGATTTTGTGTGGACTTCACTGATAGGCGAGTGCGGGTATGGAGATCCGCCAATGAGCGTTTGGGACCCGTATGTGTTGCTACCCATGACCGATATGGCGGAGGCTCGGTCATGGTGTGGGCGGGCATTAGCATGCAGGGAAGAACGGACCTGCACATTGTCCAAAACGGCACATTGACGGCTGTACGATACGTCAATGAGATCTTAGATGTGTACGTTCGTCCGTACGCTGGTGCTATAGGCCCTGAGTTCATTTTAATGGACGACAACGCCCGGCCTCACAGGGCAAGGGTCACCGACGAGTACCTGGAGTCAGCAGCCATAGAGCGGAATGGACTGGCCAGCAAGGTCTCCAGACCTCAATCCAATAGAGCACGCCTGGGACATGCTGCAGACTGCAATATCTGCTCGCCCAGTCCAGCCAACCACGGCCCCTGGGCTACAGCAGGCCCTTCTGGACGAGAGGGCTCGACTCCCACAACAAAGCATCCGGAGACTCATTAGCACCTTGAGAAGGCGGTGCAGAGCAGTAATCCAAGCAAACGGACACCACACGCGATATTAAAGCAAAATTCAGGCCATAGACTTGATTTTTCCAAAAAGTTTCATTTCATCTCCTGTCTGAGTTTTTCCAAATTCGTGCCCCTCCGACGGCTCAGCCTCTGTCACGCTTCAACGGTTTACAGACTTACTCATTTTTTGGTACCAAACTGGTGTCATATGAACATATTTTCAGAATTACAACAAAAAAATGTAACCTTTCAACCTTATGTAGTAAATATACACATTCTTATAAGTGATCCCTATCAAATTTTGAGTAGTATATTTCAACATAACCGTCCCATTCACAAACACCGCACCATACAATCATAACAGTGCGATGATACAGAAATAGACTTAATCTTCTATATTTCAGTTACTATGTCACACGCGGTTACTTCTAATTTGTCATACTGTGCGCATTATATTCGAATGTAACAAAAATGTTTACCTGTGATCAAGACAACTTTATCCTTTAACGAAGCCATCATGGATTTTGCTGATTCCAGGTGTGCCAATTTTTTACTACACTGTACTATAAGCTGAACGTGAAATGCGCGAGACTTACGTAAAGGGGCTTTATATATCCAAGGACGTTATCAGTTTGGACTCGCCTGTGAAAGCACAATGAAAACATCTCGGTACACTAAAAATTTGAGAAAGACCTCTGGTATTGAGAGTAGAGATGTCACTTCTACTATAAATCCTTGCCTATCAGCTTTCTGTTAACTTTACCCTTCTGGAGGCAACTGACTCTGCCTTTGCGACAAGTGCTGGCCAAGATCAGCCATGATGATCATCTATGCAGTCTGATCATTGTCTGCATTATTCGCCATTCAGTTTGTAAATTTTCAAAAAGCACCCCAATAAACAACAAGTCAAATGTTTGAACGCCGCCAAATGGAGTGGGGTTTGCGATAATTAGTAATGTTGGAATAAATGTATGGTGGTTAATTTTGCACTCTAATTTTGTATATGGCTGACATTTGTTAATGTTTAATGCTAAAAAAGATGATTCTACGTCAAGTCTATAGGCATTGTTTTCTATGTGCGAAAATTGGCTACTGTCACATTATGCTGTTTTTGATTAAGGGAGTGGAATTAAACAGAAATCATTGACCAAATCAAAAGATAATATTTTTTTATTTTCCTACCTCTATAATTCTAAAATATAAATTTGCTTATTTTTTTACAGTTCGCGTACGAAAAAAAAATATTTCGGAAAAAAAAGAGTTAATTCGAACCCATGCTTGGAACTACATGTTTGACTGTTAATTAAGTCCTTACTAAAAATAACATCGTAGTCATTCGTTTAAAATAGGCTATTTCCGTAAAATTTACTCAAACCAAAAGACCGTTTGTTACAAAGAACACACTGTGAAATTAAAGAAGTCACCCCATGGAAATTTTACTTACTGCATTCCAATATAAACGCCGCCCTGGAACACGTCGCGTGTAATAATTAATGCATCAGTCCTTATGACATTAAAGACTTTGATATTTTGACGTCATTATTGTGTCGTCTTACTATGAAATTGCACTATACAATTCCGAGTTATTACTGGAATGTTTGCAAGGTCAGCATTTTCATAGTTGTACAATGTATAGTCTTCTTACCTTAAAATTATCAAAAAGTGAAACGGGTCGTCTACAGCGGTAGCTGGGGTGTAAAGTAGTTATTAAGTTACTACTCCGCCTTCGGCGGAGGGATGTAGATTTTTTGTTGTCCGTCCGGCTGTTCGTCCTTCCGTCCGTCTGTCAGTCTGCCCGTCCATTTGTCACACTTTGATTGGAACATAGCTCTAACACAATTTAAGTTATAAACCGAAATCTTCATGTGTGGTTAAATCTCATTGAGTGGAAATGCAGTGCATAGAAACTGAAACTCTTTACTTCATTTTTTTTTTTAGTTATTCCCCTTTGCTATTTTTCCTATTTAATTTTTGTTTGGACCATAACTCTTAAAATAATTAAGCTATCAAAATTAAACTTCAAAGGTGCATAAATGTCATTAAGCAGTCATGCAGTGCATATGATACTGTTACTCTTCACTTCATAATTTTTTAGTTATTCCCCTTTGCTATTTTTCCTATTTAATTTTTGTTTGGACCATAACTCTAAAATTGTTTGAGCTATCAAAATTTAACTTTAAAGGTGCATAGATGTCATTAATGGAGTCATGAACTGTATATGAACGGTTACTTTTCACTTGATAACTTTTGAGTTATTGCCCGTTGTTATTTTTTATTACTTAATTTTGTTCGCAACATAACTCAAGAAGTATTTAAGGTATCAACATGGAACTTCATAGGTGTATATATGTCACTGAGGAGAAGAGGGATATAGATGTGGCATTGTTCGTCGGCTTTTGTTCATCCGTCTGTTCGACCATTACACGTTTTGTTTGGAATATAATTTAAAAACAAGCAAAGTTATAAAGCCTCAAAATTTATATGTGGTTAGACTGAGTAGGAACTGTAACTCTTCACTTCATAACTTAAGAGTTATTCACCTTTGTTATTTTTGATACTTAATTTATTTTTGTTTTGATCATAACTCAGAAAGTATTTTTGGTATCAAAATTTAACTTCATAGGTGGATAGATGTCATGAAAGAGTCATGCAGTGCATAGGAACTTAACTCTTTACTTCTTTAGACCCAATATTGAGGTTGTTCTGCTACTTTTTAAGAAAGTTTTGACATAATTTCTGTAAAGCGACGTCATTTACAATAAGAGCCTATTTCTGCTTAGCACAGCTCAATTTTTATGGGCATTGATTCATTATAGATAAAGATACCAAACTGATTTGTCAGCTCAAATTCCAAGATAAAAGGTCTAAAACTTAACAGCCCCATTCCAGTGATTTGTATTATTCGGCAGGGGATATCAGTTCAACGAATTCGCTTGTAACTAGTAGTTTCTGTGGCTACAGTGGAACGCACTCTGACCTCTTTTAATCTTGCCCACGCAAACAAGTTTTTGACGAGGTGGGTTTAGGAATGAATGGAAACAGCAAGGGAGCAGTTAGGCTGAAATTATTAAACTAACAGTTTCTTAAATAATTTGTGAATAGATAAAAGGTACATACATAAAATAATCTGAAGGCTATAGGACAGTTTTCACAATAACCTGAAGGTTATAGGACAGTCTTCACAATAATCTAAGTCTGTAGGACAGTTTTCACAATAACCTGAAGGCTATATGGCAATTTTCATAATTATCACTTTTTTTAGTTTGTCTTGCATAATTATAAAAAAGCGTACAAAGTTTTAATTACAAACAAATTATACTGATTAACAGCTAAAACCTTTGTTTAAAGCAATAAAAGCGCCGTAAAGACTTGGCTTCAAATTCCCTCAACTGTTACGAGGAGATCACAAGGACATAAGTCTTCATAATTTGTCAATACATATAATGTACTTGTTGCTCTTTAAATAAACACTGTTTTTTCAAGTCAAAGCGAACACCTTTATACATTTTGACTTATCAGATGTTACAATCAGCCTCTTCGACGCCATGCAAATGGACAGTGGGAAGGTAATGCCATCTTTCTCTGTCAAAATGGTGCAAATGACTTTACCACTGGACGTAAATTGCATGATATTGTGTGAATGATGACCACAAACTATAACGTTCCCATATTCGTCAACAACAATCCCTCGCGGTGACTTGAGTCCGCGATGCCAAAAGCCCGAGATTACACTTTTTATCATATCAAATGTAACAATTCCTCTGTCCATGTCAGAAATGTATATTATTGTCGCCTCAGCATTAAGCGCTACATTTCTTGGGTTTGAGAATATCTGTTTCCCGTCAGCGCCTTTTTCTATGATTCGCGTCAGGACACCATTTGTGTTGTAGACTCGAAGCTGTGGCTTTGCCTCATATAATCCGCCACCACAAGCAACAAAAACATCACCTCCGCGGTACGCCACCCCATAACACTCCACACCAACCTTGATAACTTTGGTAAGTTTAAGTTTTCCAGAGACGTTGATAAACTGAAGAAATTTTGCATCTTTCAAGCTGACAATAACTTCTTTACTAGAGGTCACAGAAACACCGAAAGGTTTTCCTGGCAGGTCGAGCTGGTCAGTGACATTATACTCTGTGTCCAGCAGTTTTATCTTTCTGTCTGTTCCTTGAATTATAACCGGTCTGCCATCTGGAAGAATACCACAGTCTAGAATGTCTTGCCTTTGCCCAGCATCGTATTTTGGACTTATTTTGTACTCGCCTAATAGTATGGCCTTATAGCTATGTTGTGCTAGCACAAACTTACCCAGACTCGCTGCCCTATTAAACTGTTGCTCAAATGTAAGATCCACCTTAAATTCCATCACTTCTTTATCAAGATTTTCACTAACGGATTCTATGATTTTCTTTCCATCAACTAACCGTTTCTCTGCCATTTTCATATGAACAAACATTTCTATGTCGTTCAATAATTCGTCTTGATGGTTAAGGACTGGACTGGCTTCTAGTGACTGTGTGACGTCGTTACACAGATCAATGTCTGTTTCAATCTGTAATGCCGTATTCACGTAAACATGACCTAGTTCTGCCTGCGTCGCTCGTTCAAGTTCTACCAATCTTTCAGTCATTTTTTCTCTATAAAAAGCAATATTTTTCGCTATTTCACTTTTTTTTATACTCAGACATTGGAGATTTTCAAGTCGTCTTGATTTCAAGGTCTCCATTTCACCAATAACTTGCCTGACCGTACTGCATACTTTTGTGAATTCAGTGTTCACTGTAATCCCATGTGCAGCGTTCTCAATAGCGACTACACCAAAACCATCTGGTCGCTGGCACTTGCTATGATCAACAGCAACACAAACGCTACAGCACAGTTCGTCGTGAATGTTGCAAAAAGATTCCAAAACTTTTCCGACATGTTTAGAACAAACAACTGATGAGCCCGACGAAGTAGCCGATAGACTCCTGATGGATGATGTCGTATTCGACGGCGGTTCTTTGAGAAATGTATGGTTCCTTGTCGAGGTAAACTTTTGGTGCTGCTTCGTGCACGTGCTACATAAACTCTCATTGCAGTTTACGCAAAATCTCGTGGGTGATGATGCTGCAGTTCCTTCTCGAGAACAAGGACCACAACGAACGCTAGTTTTATCAGACATTCCAATGTTTTCAAACTACGAGCGCACTGTTTCGAATTTAAGTTAAAGCCTTGTAGTAGCTTACAGTGAATGTTATCAACTAATGGCAATCTCCTTTAAGGGCAAATCATGTACTATCCGTTCTTACATTTATTGTTCTGATAATTCAACAATAACGTTTTTGACGAAAATGGTAATTAGGTAATTTTTTTCTCCAATATATCTTTTGTTATTTTAGTATTGTTACACCATTACTTCCACATTCTTAAACTAAAGACACTTAAATAGCATTGTAAGTGGTTAAGCATACACGTTTTTGAAGAGTTAGATTTCTGTTATTTCGTTCTGTTCCTACTAATTTCTCGAACTTAATTTTTTTTCTCAAAATTGTAATAGTTTTTGCCCATATTTTACCATGTGGCGATGTTTTCGTACATTTACCATGTGTATGTGTTGGTAGGCGTGTAGGGATGATGGGGAAGGATAAAAACAAATACAACTTTACTAGATATTTTTACATTTCACTTTACAAATTGAAATTTTATGTTTGATTTACACATGATAGAGTCCTAGAAATGTGTCCACAAAACATTTAAGACACTTAACATTCAATCTTGAACATTAAAAGTAACGACAGATTATAATTGACTGATTGGGGTTTAACGCCAATTTTAACAGCTATGGTTATACCCCGGCGGTCAGTCCACATAACCAGTGTTCCTGGAAAAGATTATAATTGAACAATAACTTTAAAGAGACGTTACTTGCAGCATATGATATGTACATGTATATTAACGTCTAATGTATACTAAAATGATTTTTTGTCTAAAATCCTGCCACTAAAATCATATAAAAGCTACGATTTTCAGCGCCTTTGTAGGATGCCGATGATGATAACGATCTCGCTGATTGCTGTGACAGTATGACTAGTCTATAATTATGTCAAAATGGCAGACGAATATTTTGTACTGTGTGCATCTCGTATTTTGGGTATTTCCATGGGTTAAAAGCTGTATTTGGTCATTCACTTAAACTTGACATTCTCTACCAGCACATAATAGTTGCAAAAAGAACCATCGCCTAAGATCTTCATACAGTTAATTCAAGGCAAGAAATCTTACTTGTTTTCGTGTATATTTTCATGATAAGATTCTTACGTGAACGGAAGAAAGGTGGGGGATACCTTCACTTTAATGCTAAGCTATGATAGGATAAAGTATGTTGTTTCCGGCATGGAACAATTCGTCCGTAATACATGATTCACACTGATACCATGTATTGTTATAGACTACATGGTATCAGTGAGTATCATGTATTATACCAGTCTATAAAAAAACATGGTATCAGTGTGTATCATGTATCATGCTAGTCTATTACAACACATGGTATCAGTGTGTATCATGTATCATACCATTCTATAAGAAAACACGGTATCAGTGTGTATCATGTATCATGCTAGTCTATAAAAATACATGGAATTTGGTGTTTTTTCTATCAGTGTACCTGAAATTCAGTGTATTTTTATGAGTAAACTTGGATTCAGTGTACTGGAATTCAGTGATTTTCTGTCAGTTTACCTGAAATTCAGTGTATTTCTGTCAGTAATACCTTGAATTTAGTGATTTTCTGTCAGTATACCTGGAATTTGGTGTTTTTTTCTATCAGTGTACCTGAAATTCAGTGTATTTTTATTAGTAAACTTGGATTCAGTGTATTTCTATCAGTATACCTGGAATTCAGAGCATTTCTATCAGTATACCTTTCTAACAGTATACCTGAAATTCAGTGTGTATTTTCATCAGTATACCAGGAATTCAGTATATTTCTATCAACTTACCTGGATTCAGTGTATTTCTAACAGTATACCTTTCTTTCTGTATACCTGGATTCAGTGTATTTCTAACAGTATACCTTTCTTTCTGTATACCTGGATTTGGTGTATTTCTAACAGTATATCTTTCTTTCTGTATACCTGGATTCATGCTAGTCTATTACAACACATGGTATCAGTGTGTATCATGTATCATACCATTCTATAAGAAAACACCGTATCAGTGTGTATCATGTATCATGCTAGTCTATAACAATACATGGTATCATGTGTGTATCATGTATCATGCTAGTCTATAACAATACATGTTATCAGTGTGTATCATGTATCATGCTAGTCTATAACAATACATGGTATCAGTGTGTATCATGTATCATGCTAGTCTATAAAAATACATGGAATTTGGTGTTTTTTCTATCAGTGTACCTGAAATTCAGTGTATTTTTATGAGTAAACTTGGATTCAGTGTACTGGAATTCAGTGATTTTCTGTCAGTTTACCTGAAATTCAGTGTATTTCTGTCAGAATACCTTGAATTTAGTGATTTTCTGTCAGTATACCTGGAATTTGGTGTTTTTTTCTATCAGTGTACCTGAAATTCAGTGTATTTTTATTAGTAAACTTGGATTCCAGTGTATTTCTATCAGTATACCTGGAATTCAGAGCATTTCTATCAGTATACCTTTCTAACAGTATACCTGAAATTCAGTGTGTATTTTCATCAGTATACCAGGAATTCAGTATATTTCTATCAACTTACCTGGATTCAGTGTATTTCTAACAGTATACCTTTCTTTCTGTATACCTGGATTCAGTGTATTTCTAACAGTATACCTTTCTTTCTGTATACCTGGATTTGGTGTATTTCTAACAGTATATCTTTCTTTCTGTATACCTGGATTCAGTGTATTTCTAACAGTATATCTTTCTTTCTGTATACTGGATTCAGTGTATTTCTAACAGTATACCTTTCTTTCTGTATACTGGATTCGGTGTATTTCTAACAGTATATCTTTCTTTCTGTATACCTGGATTCAGTGTATTTCTAACAGTATACCTTTCTTTCTGTATACCTGGATTCATTGTATTTCTAACAGTATATCTTTCTTTCTGTATACCTGGATTCAGTGTATTTCTAACAGTATTTCTAACAGTATCTTTCTTTCTGTATACTGGATTCAGTGTATTTCTAACAGTATATCTTTCTTTCTGTATACTTTGAATTCAGTTTATTGCTATCAGTATACCTGGATTCAGTGCATTTCTATCATTTTACCTCGATTCAGCATAATTCTATACCTTTCTTTCAGTATAGCTGGACTCAGTTTATTTCTATCAGTTACCTGGAATTCAGTGAATTTCTATCACTATACCTGGATTCAGCATAATTCTATACCTTTCTTTCAGTATACCTGGACTCAGTTCATTTCTTTCAGTACACCTGGACTTAGTTTATTTCTATCAGTTTACCTGGAATTCAGTGCATTTCTATCACTATACCTGGATTCAGCATAATTCTATACATTTCTTTCAGTATACCTGGACTCAGTTTATTTCTATCAGTTTACCTGGACTCAGTTTATTTCTTTCAGTATACCTGGACTCAGTTTATTTCTATCAGTTTACCTGGAATTCAGTGAATTTCAGGTAATACAGATTGACAGATAGACAGGCAAAAGAAATCTGCATAGGAAGATATCTATTATTCTAACAAACATCCAGTAATAAAGAAGGAAGGATGAAGTATAACAAAGATGTGTCATTGATGAACAGTTTATTTTACTAGTTAAATATCATGTCATTTATGGCATTAATGTACATTTATATGAAAATGATAACCATTCAGATGAAAAATAAACAGTGAACACACAAAAATATCTCTGTGACACAGACATTTCACATTTCAGAATAAATGCCTTGCATGCCATGAAAAATGCAAAACCGGATTTACTTATCAGTTATCTTATTTTGAATTGGAATTTTATGGAATTTTTTAAAAAATGTAAACCTGTTACCAATCAAGTTTTCTTTCAAGTTTTACAATGTAAAAGCTTACTGTATGAGGTTTAAAGTAAAATCTAATAACCATAATACCTAAATGGTATCTTCAATTCAAAGTTCCTTCTGCTCTCATTTAATAATCATAAAAGTATATAAAGATAATGTTTTGTTCATTTGTAATAAAATTTGTTGAAACGTTTTACACAGTAAATGTGGAGAGATCAATACGTAATACAAGAACAGACAGGCTAAACATTTAACGACTTTAACTTTTCTAATAACTATCAATAAAGAAATACTACTAAACAAAGTGCAGTGTAGTTAACTTTAATTAAAAGTGGCCTGAAAACAACCTTAATGATAACTTCAAGTAAAGAAAAATACTGTGTGAATCTTAACAATAGATGCCTTGTTTTCTCTTCTTTCTAAACTAGTAGTCTTACATGTAACCTGAAACCATGTCCAAATTAAAACTCACTGATCCAAATATTCTAAACTTAAATGTTTTTTTTTGTCTGCCTGTACTTGTATATATAAGATAAACCAAAATGCCCTATGAGAGAATGACTGTACCAACCTGTTACCATGACAACTGTTGGGTGTTAGTGCTACTTATATATTCTGTTAGTGTTCATAGTGACCAAAACACTATGAAAGTCCAGATAAATGCTCAAGTACAGTGACTGTCTAGAAATCATGTTAATTAGAAATTACAAAAATTTCTTTCACTTTAAATGACACATATCTGAAAATACACATTCAAGTATGGTTGTAAAGTTTTTATGATTGAGCCAGTCATTAAAGATTCAACTTTACTAAACTTAAGTAAAATGTTTTTGTAAATCAATATATCTAAGTAAAAAAGATTGGTAGTGTTTAGCGCAAACTGGATTTTTTTTAATACTGAGGGTCAATTTGACCACTAATATAACTGAACAAAATTCACGAGGAAAGGTGATGCGTATGAAAGAGATCTAAATGCCGACTTAATGAATAAGCAGTCACTATGGGTGAGACAATTGTATATTATTTTGCTGTTCATAACAGAATAGATTCATATACAATGTAAAATATTGACAGCTTTTAAAGCTAATACAAATAAGTTTCACTATCAAACATCTGACCAAAAGTTTTTTTTCTCTCTCTCTTTCATTAGTTGCCCTTACTTGCCAACATCTGTGCTGACTATTATAATACAACTTTACCATTTTATGCTTTTAATTATGTCCAATCAAAAACCACTCCAGTAAGTAATATCCGTGTTACAAACATTTTCAATCAAATCTATTTCTACACTTTACTTATTTACAAGGCCAAGGACACTTGACACACATGACAGTTTAAATACAGTTTTTCATAAACTTATAAACATGTGAAATCAATATCGAGGAGCCTGTCTGCAATTGTTTTTTATATCTTTTCTTGCATAGAAAATTTTGTGAGCACTTGCGTAAGTAACTATGGTGTAAGTTTGATGAAAATAATCTATGGTCACCGACTTCATGTTTTAAGTTGCCAGTTTATACTTTTTTACAATTTCTAGTTTGCTTAGAATTTAGGAGTTCAATAAAACTTTTCAAGAAATTCCAACATGAACCTTATTAGGAAAAATATATTCTGAACTTCAGGTCAGATTACTGTAAAATGACAAAAATCAGAAATCAAGTAAAGTACATAAAATATCTCATAAATAAATGCATTTACTAAATGCTTTGGCAAACCAAAAAAAAAAAAGTTGGCAGTAAAAACATTATGCAATAGTAAACTAACTTTTGCTGTTTGTAGTTTAAGCTGGCTTTGCAAAAATGAATTTGCCTTTGTCAAATGTAACAAAACAGCTAATATGATAGCTTTACACATGCAAGTTATAGAAAATGTAAAGAAGCTTTGCAAAATAATACACCATTCTCTAAAACCTGTTCCTGGCTCCATCTACACAGCTTATTCAGTCATAATGCTAGCAAGAAAGCAACTTACAGCTGTTCTTCTGTTATTTACAAAATAATACAAAAATAAATATTTACAAATTTCTGTGACTAATAACTCTAAGTCAACAAACATATGTGACTTTTTCTTTTATAAAATGTACTTGTCAAACATGTGCACTAAATGATCCTAGATAATTTCCTCATAACACATTTTATCAGTATTAGAAATATTTACTTGCTTTGAATTTTTACAGTACATTTACAGTACATGTCCAATATACAGAACATAATTCTCTGACATGAGCTAAGCAACAGAATGTGACACCTATTAACTTGGACCCATTGAGTCATCGCTCCTTCTTCACAATGACAATTGTTATATAATTACAATGACCTTGATCTTTTCCAAAAACTCTGACCTTTTCCAAATGACCTTGAACTACTCTCAATGACTGATGCTCTTCTCACCATTACCTTGACCTTTTCCAAATGCAATTAACGTAAGTTTCACAATGAAGAAAAGACAGCGAATGAGAGATACAGCTATTGCATTGACCTAACAAAAGTGAACATGTAATGCTTCCCACAGCTGGCCAACACAATGAAGGATGAACAATATAATTATATCTGATGACTTATATGTATATGAGCTGAGAATGAGGGTGATAATACATGTATTGAGATCAATAGGAATCTCACCTTTTTTTAATACAAAGCAAATTTACAGCCAAACACAAATAATATAAGCACTTTTAAAATGTCTGTTCATAAGTAGGAAATTAAAAGTACACTAAAAACACTTAATAAAATTAAAAAATGCAAGTTATAAAATTTGTTATCTTAAAGTTTTTTTTAAGCAGACATGAGTATGGTACAATATACATTTGTTCATTAAAAATATAAGTAGAAAATATAACAAAAATTTGTGCAGTTACTGACCTCCTATACAAAACATAAAATAAAAAGCACTTCTCTGTTAGTCCACCTGGCATTTTGGCATCCAGTATAAATACACATAAGTCACTGGCACCATATTTTCATGCAACTAAATTCTTGTTCACTGGAACATGAAATTTCATGTTCAATATCAACTGTATACTTTCCACAATCCAATGAGTACATACCTATATCTAAAGAGTGCACACAGACACAATATGTAAAATTAGTGGTCTATTTTACTATTTCCACAATTCACACCTCATTTCCCATTGCTTCCATGTTGTTGTTGTTGTTTTTTTAACAATCATTACCTACAATCTATTAGTGTACCAGCTAAATCACCGTACTATACACTCTTCAGAATAAACATGTTTCCACAACTTATACCCTGTTGTAGTTTTACTCAGTCTGTGTAACACAGACATTTGAGAAACACTCATATGTCTTTATACACACCTAATCTGTTTGTTTCTCATGAAAAAATTGTAACACTAAGTCCAAAAAGTTCACCAAGAGACGTGTGCACATGACACACACTATTAAAATCTTGCACCAATACAATTAAATGTTTAGTCCATCAATCCATGAGCACAAAAAAGTTACCAGCACAAGCTGTCAGTGTGTAAGTAAGGATTATAAATGTACATGAATCATAAATCCGTCACTTCACATTTTTATCAAGTTCATTTCATTATAACATCTAACAGAATGAGCTTGACCAATTTTACCATAAGCTGATCAGATAAACACAGCATCACTGGATATCTGATTTCGTCCCTTCATTGGTTGCTGGCCAATAGGTGGTACAGGGCTAGATATACCCTCAGACCAATCAGAATGTGCTGAATGTGGTGATGAACTAGACCAGTGACCTGGTGAATCAGGTGATGGTGTAAGAATATTTTCTGGAAGAGCACTAAGGCCCTGTGGTGGTGTGGCATCGGATCCTAGGTAACTGTGCTGTGATGGAGGAGTTGGGTACTGTGGAACATGCTGTATTGGCATTGGTGTTGTCCCTTTCTGACGATGATGATTATCATACATTATAGTGTAAGGCTGTAGGTTATGATGGGGATTATCCAAAGGGTTCTGTTGTTGTTGCTCAAATGGGAAACTGTCAATATGATAATGATGGGGACTTTTTTGTGGCCGATTTCGTTGGGCTTGGTTTTGCATAGCAAGATAATGAGGTGGTGACGTGGGGAGCATTTTTCCCTTCAATGGTGAGAGTTTACCATCCATACTTAATGGGCTGTTGTGGGATGGGTTACTGGAAGGTGGTGTAGGTATTGATGATGTTGCTAATGGTGACTGTGACATTGGATGCTGCTGGCTCTGTATCCAATCATTTGACATCATGTTATGATGATGATGATCCATCACAGAGTCATTTTTGTAATGATTTGACATAACACAGTGGTCATCCATTTGGTTTGGGATCTGTGCACAACTAACAGTCACTTCATCTATGCCATTCATTTGTGAATGTACTAGTCCCATCATACTACCACAAACATTGTCAGTAAGTAGGTGGTGTCATATCTCTTGGTGATTCAACTCCTGGAGAACTCTCACTTCCAGCAGTATGGTTATTTCTTGCTTTCTGCTTTCGACTCTTACTCTTTTTCGATGTTGCTTTATGTTCCTCTGGAGAATAAGATAAATGATCTTTGTTAGCTGTCCATTATTTTTGTTTCGCCTTTGTTTACTCTTATTTTTATGAGGATGCATAAATGCATGAAGTCCATTTGGTGATGTAGGCAGTCCATTATGTAGAGACAACGCTGTTGGTGAAGTAACACGGTACTCATCCAACAAATTCAGAATATCATGATGCATGCGTTCTGCAGCAATATCACGAGGTAGACGGTCCATTTGGTCTGTGATTTCACGATTAGCATAGTGGTCCAACAGAATTTTAGCTGTTTCATAGCTTCCCTCTTTAGCAGCCAGAAATAGTGGGGTTTCATCCTGCAAGATACATTTAGTACAAATAATAGTGCGAACTGTTTTTAACAGACTTTCATAACTCTTACTCACGAATACAGTTCATTCTTCTTTTCTTGGAAACTCTGAGCCTATTCTCAATATACGACTTATAAATGATTTTACTGAAGCCACACAGAAAAAACAACAGATGTTAACTATCTGCAAGTACAGTGGTCAGACTTGAATACTGCACTAACTCAAGTGATGAAGCCTGATGACATGTAGCAGTCTCTAGCAAGATGTTTTTAAATTTAGATTGATCACAGATTAAATCTTTATACAAACTGGAATGAGAGATATCATTATTATTATCAAAATGAAACAAGAATATACCTTCTGGTCCTGGGCATCTCTGTTAGCTCCATGTTGTAACAGTACTAGAGTCGCCTCAGCATTGTTCACCGCTGCTGCCCAATGTAATGCCGTTTTCCATACTCATCCATGGCATTTATATCTGCCTCAGCGTTAATCAATTCCTCTACCATACCTTCTATTGCAAGACGGGCAGCCAAGATCATGGGTGTTGTACCATCATGTGTTCTTGCATTCAGATTTGTTGAACGGTTTCTTAACAAAATCTGAAAAGTTGACATAGCAGAGATTTGGTTATTTCATTCAAAATGGAGTTTCATATGGCTAAATATGCAAAAGATAATTGATGGAACAACAGAAACAAAACATATTTCTGCAAGAAAACAAAGTTATATTCAGTAACTTTATTTCTATTTCAAAAAATATATACCTCTTTTAAAAAGTTCAGCCCAGAAAATCAATAAATTACCTATTATTTTTATCCTTCCTGTAAACTGTTTACAAATTTCTAATTAACACTCATAACTCCAAACAATCCCAGCTCTTACCTGGAATACACCTTGAGCATCAGAAGCAACAGCAGTATGAAGTGGAGTCCTACCCCCTGCATCCTGAGTATTCGGATTAGCACCTGCATCAAGTAAGGCCTTAGCAGCATCAGCACGAGCATAGCGAGCTGCTAAATGGAGGGAAGTTTCACCAGTCCTATCAGTTTGTGCGTCAATTGCTGCTCCTTGCATCAACAAACTACGGATTATCTCTGGAGAGTTCTCACCAGATTCCTCGCTGTCACCAGACGTTGTTGTTCCAGAACCACTACTCTCATTGTCCCCTGTATCCAGACCTACTCCTCGGATAGAAGCCAACATTAGAGGAGTGAACCCATCAGGACCTCTGACGTCAACATCTTTTGAATCCATTTCATCACCAGTGGGTGGGGTTAAAGCCATAATGGAGGAATTAGGTATTGTTGACTCAAGATGCTCAGTTGTTCTTGGTACATTGGCTGCTTCTAGATGCTGTGTTGTCCATTGTCTTGTGTCACATGGGTCTGTTGTAGATTCTCCAACATGCTCAAGCTAAAATATACAAATACATTCTCTAAGCTTTCAAGCTAACTGGGAGTATTTAAGACCTATGTCGCTTTTTTATAAATCAAATTCTTAAATTCAAACCTTATTATTATATTATATTATTATTATTATTCTTACTTATTATAGCTTATTTCTTATTAAAATTTCTGATACTTTTTTCAAAGATTTACCAAATTTTTGGTATTCTGTTTCAAGTAGGTATGTAAAGCATAGCTGTTGTGACATCTGTATTTGATACAGTTATGCCTGTCATAGCTGCATCAAGTAATGTTTTATAGTCTTTATTTTTTCTTAGACTGATTCAAGGTTGAGAATTGATATTAAGTAAATTTAGAGTTACCTACCTTTATCCTTTTGGCAGAGTGGTGCATGTCCCAGTCATCTAGAGTATTATTGTCATTGTTGTCAACTTTGTCCATTGACCCCTTACCAATATGCCTGGAAGGAAAAACAATTATGTTTCTGATAAGAACACATTGATATAGCAATCTGTTTATTCTATATTGCTTCTATATTTCTTCAAAAATCATATTTTACCAACCACTCAAAAAGAAAGGTAAACAGACCAACAAAAATGCCCAACTATTCAGAGTAATATTAATAGTTATGATATAAAAAGATATGAAATATACAACATAAAACATAAAAATAGCTTTATCATGACAGCTTTGACTCACTTCATTTCTTCTCCACCATCGGGTCCATGACGTTTAGAGGTCCTTGCAGTGGCCCCAGCATCACTTCCTCGACTGAAGAAACCCTCAGGGAACCAAGTGATACCACGGGCTCGCTTGCGTCCAATCATCACAACAATGACTAAAGTAAGGATGAGAACTGTACCAAGGCCAAGGAATATGTACATCATGTTGGAGGCAGGTGTTGTCCCTTTCTCAACCGGAGTTGCATCCTGTGATGTTGCTGAAAATATTTATTAATACCATATGTTAACAAGTGAAGTCATTATAAGATTTTTTTCATTTTGTTCGGTAAAAAATAGTACTTTATAAACTGTTAAGTTTATCTTATAATCAAGACTTTAGATAAAAAGATAAAAGAAGGATTTTACCATCAATGATGGGTAATGGTGTGGTCCATCCATTCTGTATGGCTGCCACAACAAACTCTGCAGCTGACTGGCTGCTGTCGAAACATTCATGGAAGCCATCCTTTAGACAAGGCTGAATGTCTATTAGTAAATGTATTATTGTTCTGAAATAAATAAAGGAACTAATAAATTATTTTCAACATTCCCTTAAACCCATTTGCATTCAGTCCATTCAGTAAAAATTCTTATAATCACCGACTTGTTATATACATCTGCAATGTATTGACTGGCATTATGTTTAAGTTATAAAACAAAGCTATATATTATATAAACTGGAATAAACACAAGTGATGAAGAGTAAACTAGACGTTATATAAACTGGAATGAACACAAGTGATGAAGAGTAAACTAGACGTTATATAAACTGGAATGAACACAAGTGATGAAGAGTAAACTAGATGTTATATAAACTGGAATGAACACAAGTGATGAAGAGTAAACTAGATGTCAAATATGGAAATACATTATTACCCGTCAGGCCCTGGTCCTCTTGGGGTCGTTATAATCATTGATGCTAGATCTTCAGTTCTCAGGGCACGTCTCTTTCTTTGCCCAGAATTATTCTTATCTTTATACCATGGGTACACCATACTCTCACCATTTTGATCGGCCTTTATATATAACACTGCCCTCAGAAGATTTCCAAGTTTTCTTAGGAATTCTTTCGACATATTAAGGAACTGATCAGGAGTAACACCAACGATAATCACAAGAGTTCCAAGAGCAAGTTTCTCCTCTTCCTCATGGTTACAGTCAAGACCATCCCAATTACATGCTGCTGTGTCACAACCACGGTTACAAATACCATTGGCATAAACAAGATTGCAGTAAGTATCATAATGTGGATTACATGCCCCTAGTGAGCGGACACAGTCAAATCCATCGTACAAGCATTCCTCAGTGTCACACTGTGGGTCACACTTGCTGTCATTGAAGACATTGTAACATAAAACTCCATCCCGCGGTTTGTCACAGTTCTTCCATGGTCTTGACTCAAATGTACAATCATAACCGTCATAGTTGCATGTTGGTATGTTACACTCGGGCTAAAACAGAAAAATTATCATGCACGCAAATAATATCAAGGCAATATTTAAGGAACTGCCTGGAAAAAGTCTTCCCTTTCACATATACAAATCTTATGTTCAGAATTTTTTATTTTAAGAACAGAAGACTGACCATATTATTCATAAATATTATAGACTTTATAAATAAAGAAAACTTGACTTTCAATAAGTCTTCATAATATTATATTGAAAACCAAATACAATACTGAATTATTGAGTGCTGTTTTCCTTAATGATATCAATGACTGAAATCCTTGTAACTTACGTCACATTCTCCATTGCCTGCCTTGTTCTCACAACTGTTTGCAATACATTCTGGAGCAACATATGGTCGTGTTGGGGTCACCTTGGTAGGTTTACCAATGCCAGCTGTCACAGCCAGATCCATGAACTCACAGTGGACACCCGTATAATACCGTGGACACAAACACTCATAATATCCTGCAAATAACAAGAATTGCTTCAAATTTTAGACACTGCAATTTTTCAGGCAATATATATAAGATATATATGCATAACTAACAAATGGAAAAGTATTTTTCAAACTTTAAATGCAAATTACGTAACAAATTACAAGTTACAGCCCCAAAAGATATAAAGATTAAACAAATGGTTTGTCTTTTCACTTTATAATATACAGTGTTGAAGAGTCACCACCTTTAAATAATCCATAGTCACTGTATACTGATACTGAACATTCTGAATAAGACTGACAGAATCATATTTTACATGTTTAATGTAAGAAAATTATTAACCTTTGTTATCAATACACTGTCCATTATTCTGGCAAGGGTTGGAGGCACATTCATCAATGTTTTCATTACACATACTTCCTGTCCACCCATATGGACAGTTACATCTGAATGTGTTGCCAATAACTTCACATTTCCCACCATTCTGGCAGTCAACTTCATCACAAACTGTAGCATTCTTTTCACATCGATCTCCAGTATAATCCCTGAAATAAACAACATCTAATGTTAGGACAATGCCAGTGAAAAATCCATTTTGGGCCCTGCAACATTTTTTTAACATACAGGTTAATAAGTACCGCTTTATTGCAGGTTACATTTGACAGCTCGTGTACCATCATATTTTTTCATAATGTTTAAAAAAACTTATCTATGGCATCTAGCAATAAACTGTTACGATGCTTCTATCCAATTAGAATATTCTCTATTCATGCTAAGGCCTAAATATTCTGTTACTGCAATACAAAATCATCAAACTGAGAATTTCAAATCATAAATACTCTGTTTTGAAGAAAATGCCTGGCTTAGTATTATTTCCAGACGAGTTTGTTGTTGTTGTTAAAACTACTACCATCATAGTTATAATCATCAGTGTTTCTTCAAAACTGTTATTTGCATGCATTCATGAAAATACATGTGCAATTATAGCCCTTTTTATTCTTTAACAGAATTATATATTTAGTGTACTTGTTTGAACTGCTAAAGCAGTTATGGCAAAGATGGAGATTTACACATAGTCATGCTTGATTATACACAGCAGGAAAATAAAATCAATAATTTTACCTTTGTACATCTGCATGTTGGCCCTGTTTCTCCATTCAAACACTCCCCATGATTACGGCACGGGTTTTCATCGACAGAAGTCGATACGTGTATTACAGTGACGCCCTACTAATCAGTCAAAAACCAGAATGATCAATCCTCTATAATTACCAGTTATCAACTGAATTTTTGCAAAAGGAAAAAGGATCAACAGTCAGAATTTTTGTAATAATATATCTTACTCATCTTTTTTTCAATGTTTTTTTATCTGTAAGTAACAAAATTTTATTACTATTGACACTAACCTATATACTTAATAGGAAACTATCCAAAACTTATATTTTTAAGCTTTAACTTCTACAGTAGCCACAAGCAATTATCAGCTGAAATAAATAGTAAAATCTTACCAGTATATCCAGGTTTGCAGTGACATTTATAGTCATTCAGGAGTTGTTCACAGCTCAGCATGCCCAGAGGATTACAAGGGTTTGATAGACACTCATTAACATCACCTTCACATCTCTGGCCCACATAGCCTGCTGGACACTGGCATTCAAATCCACCAACTTTGTCAATACAAGTGCCACCATGGTGACATGCACCCTTGTAACAATCATCATGGTTTATATCGCACAGGTAACCCTGATGTACCTGGTGGGCAGGAGCAGATAAACTTTGCAATCAAATCGTGACATTTGCCACCATTTGCACAAGGTTGCTGTGCACAATCATTGATGTTGATTTCACAGTTACGTCCCATAAAACCATTACTGCAGCGACACTCATAGTCATTACCCTGGTTGTGACACTGGGCACTGTTCTGGCATGGCATCGAGGCACAGTGGTTGTTACGGTATTCACAATAACTACCATGGTAACCTTCAGCACAGACACAGCGGTGAGTACCAGCTTCATCATAACATGTTCCACCATTTCTACACAGATCAGAGATGTTTGTATCTGTAACCAGAAACAATTCTACAAATTATAATACGCAAAAGACGAAAAAGATTAACAAAAAGCATAACTGTGTCCTATAATCTTACTGTAACTCACGAATACTAGTCATCAAATTTACACATCTAAATGTTAATGGTATGCCAGTAATTTTATAGTGTATTCAAATTCGTAATCTGTAGCCAACATCAAGGGGTCAGTGTAAAACTCTTGTAACTACACATGAAGTACAGTGACACAATACATTTATACTGACCATTCAACATCGAAAAATGTACAAGTAAGGAATGTATTATCTCTAACAAAACAACAGGAATACCTTTACATCTCCAAAGTGTATATTATGACACTTACTTCTCAGTTGAGCAGCCACTGAACATGTCACCATTTTAACATCACACACTTTTCCTGTATAGTCTGGTTTACAGTCACAGCGGTAATTATTTGCAACTTGAGAACAAGTTCCACCATTCATACAGATGTCTGTACTGCAGTAATCAACAAAGCCCTGAAAACAGAAACAGAATTTCTTCAGAATACTAGAACTAAAAGATCCCTTAGCTTATTATTTATAAATAACATGTGCACAGGCAGTGGTCAAAGGGTTAGAATGCCTGACTCCCAAACCAGAGGCTGCTTGTTTGAATCCCACCATGGGTGAGGGTCTTCAGTGACTTTCTACATTCCACACAGCGTCAGTACTGGTTTGAACCCAGGAAGCAGTCATCAAAAGGGATTAATACAAGTTGTAAGAACTTGCTCCCCAATCGATGTAAAATAATCAAGTTTAAACTAAACTATGAATACCATAAACTTAGCTAATGAATTGAATCCTAGTAAGACTGAATAAAGCAAAATACTCTTTAAGAATAACTTTAGGAACTTGAATATATAAGTGAAGCTTGTTTATTAACCGTTTATCAAAATATAAAACAATACAAAAGAATGTCCATAAGACCTACCTCACACATAGGGCCCTGGAAACCAATGGGACACTGGCAATAATGCTGACCATTTGGCTGGTTGATACATGTTGCCCCATTCATACACTGGTTCACCTCACATGGGTTGATACGAATTTCACAGTTCTCTCCCTTGTACCCTGGCTGACACTCACAATAGTAAGTGTTAATACCATCTATACATCGGCCACCATTCAAGCAAGAACTGTAAAATAATAATAATAATTATTATAAATAATTAAAATAACAATAACAATAAAAATAATAATACTAAATGAAGGGTTTCTTAGTTTTAGTTAACACCATTTCCAAGGGTTTTATAATACAAATGCTACAAAATACATATAGACTGGTAACTCTTTAACAAAGACTGAATATAATATTGCCGTAGGGGTCAATTACCCTATTATACCACCCCAAGTTTTTATAAAGTAATTGTAAAAATAAGTCCACATAAGTAAAGATTGACATGCTCTGTAACTACCACTTTCATTGGTTAATAACAATAACTTCACCTAAAGAAAATTTATGACAGGCAAGATCATGGACATTAGTAATTTGCAGAGGAAAGTAACAGATAAAATAGTGCATATTACTGAATGTTTATGAATTCTATATTTTACTCTTGAAAACTGTAGATTCGGCCCAACTGTTAGTAGAACCAGTAGATACACTGATTACCAATAGATTTTATATACAGGCCGTAGAGTTCATGTGTGCAAAAAATGATATGAAGAAAGAACTGCATGAGTTTTTTTATAGTAAAATGATTTGTGTGATAAATAGACATGAATGTATCTTAATGTTTCCACTTTCAATCATATTTCATAACAACAAGAGTAGATCACAGTACCTGTTTGTGCAGTCATTGTCATTGTGCTCACAGTTAACGCCGCTAAAACCAGGCAGACAGGTACATGTATAAGAGTCTACATAATCATTGCATCTAGCTCTGTTCTTACATGGCTGTGATAAACATTCATCAATATCATATTCACAATGGGAACCATTGAATCCACGTGGGCATTCACAAGTGTAATCACCTGAATAGATACAGAGACCACTCAGTAAACCAACACATGAAAATGCTAAAAATCCTAACAAGTAGACATATTATGACATTGAGCAATTCAGCCATCATACAGTGACTAAGACAAATCAGTCACCACTGTCACCATTATCAGTTACAGATATAGAGTTCAGAATAAAGAACAATTAGTGATTTAAAAATAGATCAAACTTTCTTTGCACCATTTCACACTGTCTTACGGATGTGTGTGTGTATAACAAACAACAACAGTAGAAATGAAAGAACATGCTATAAGCTTCATGTAAGGCAGGAGCAGTAAGTTAATATAAGAATTTTTTACCTCTATCATTTTTAATGGTAGACATGGCAAAGTTTTTCTTGATGAATATTCTCAATCATTAAGCTTTTTAAACTACAAATTAAACTCACCTATTTTATCACGACAAATTCCACCATTCTGGCACCTATTAGGGAAGCAATCATCAATAGTCAATTTCACACTGTTGTCCCTCATACCCTTGCTCACATATACACTTATATGAACCCGTGTGTGTTTTGGCATTTACCATGTTTACATCGACAAGACCCACCATTCAAGCACTGTGCACATTCATTGACATCAATCTCACAGTGGCGTCCTGTAAAAATGAATCATAATACTGCACTCTTTATAGTTTTTCTTTCTTTTGAGCTAATAAGACTTCTATAGATTAGTTTGAGCAGTAAATATTTCACCTGGCCTTCACTTGACCTCCATTTGATTATGGCTGAAGCATTATAATTTCAACAGAAAAGTCAAAATGTCTTCAGATTTATATGATTTTTTTTGTGGTCATTACTATTTCTTCAGAATTCTGATTTGAAGGTCTTGCAATAATCAAGGTTTTCCAAATCAACACCATATAGAAAAGAATACGTATAATTCAAAAATGAGATGTGTAAATGTGTTTCCTTCACATACCTTGGAAACCATATCCAGAGCAATTACAGAAATAGTCATGTATAATTTCCTTGTGGGACACATATGGCATTGTTCTGACATCTGTTGGGTGTACATGGATCTAGTTTCGTGTCACAGTTACGTCCTGTATACTGCATGTCACATATACAAATGTAATCATTGACAAGGTCACGACAGGTTCCGTAGATACATGGGTTGCTGTTACACTCATTTACATTGATTTCACAATTCGGCCCTGAAAAACAGTAGCATGATCATTTTAACCAATGTATCATACACATTTAAAGTTAGAGAAAACAACAGACATTCATTCTCTTCAGTTTGAGTAAATACAACTTGAATGTAACATCGAACATGCTAACAATTCATATTTTGTACACCCTCTACTATTTATCACCTTAATTCACTTCCAAAAAAAGTAATCTCTCCTTTATGAAGATATGTAGGAATATATTTTAAGTTTCATTTGATTAGCACTTGGTTAGCTGCAAGGATTGAACAGCATACAGACTAAGAAAGATCAGAAACCTACCTGTATATCCTGGTATACACTGGCATTTATAGTACCCCAGATTGTTTACACATGTGCCGGAATGCTGACATGGGTTGTTTTTACAGTAGTTGATTTGTTTGTCACAGTTGTAGCCTTCAAAGCCAAACTCACAGATACATGTATATGAATTAACACCATCTTTACATGAGCCCCGCTGACATGGTTGACTTGCACACTCGTTGATATTGCTAAGACAAAAATCGTCATAGTAACCATCAAGACAATTACAAACAAAGCCATTTTCTTTGTCAATACAAGTCCCTCCATTTGCACAAGGACTGGATACACACTCATCAATGTTGGTTTCACAAAGCTTACCAGTGAACCTGTAAAAGAAGGTCAATATATTCACAGTTTGTCAATGACCAGCATACAAAATGCAATCAGCTGAGAATTTATCAACAAAACATTAACAACATGTAAACATTGTTTCTAAAACTATTTATTCAATGAGAAAAAAAAACCTCAGACACTTTTCTAGTTTCTTTGGGGAGTTTTCAGAACATACTAGCGCTTAAAGTTCCATAGCAGATTTTATCAGAAATAATACTGGTTCTTACTGGAAAATGTTGTAATGAGTATAGCAAATTAGCTTCAGATTCAGTCCTAGGCTTAGAAAATGAAAATCTGACCTGTTTAAAGGCATACAGTCATATTTAAACAAGTTTTCTTTGCCAGTAATAACCTCTCTGTTAATACAGACAGTGATAACCTCTCTGTTAATAAAGATAGTAATAATCTCTCTATTAATACAAACAGAAACCACCTTCCTATTAATAAATACAGACAGTAATAACCTGTTTCTTAATACAGACCAACTACTGAAGAGAAAAGATGTACTAACCCTGGTCTACAGTTACAAGTAAAAGCATTGATATGGTCAACACAGACAGCTCCATTCCTGCAAGGATTACTGAAACAATCATTGTGATTATATTCGCAGTTAAATCCTGAAGTGCCACGAAGGCATCGACACTCGTATCCATTGATGCTATCTACGCAAGTTCCAGTGTTCTGACATGGGTCAGAGGCACACTCATCAATTTCTGTTTCACAATAGCGTCCTGTGTACCCGCCCTCACATTTACAGTAGAAATCACCCAATTGGTCAATACAAACACCATGATCACAAGTTACATCTGAGCACTCATTGATATTTGTCTCACAGTGCTTTCCAGTCCATCCTGAAACAAATTTATGTGAATTGCAGTTGTGAATAAATTTGCATGCACACTTCTTATCTAATTTTTTCCTGATAATTATTCAAATTCTTTCCATATTCTAATCTCTAAAGTTTTGATACACAACAATGTACTGGCCTTTGAGTGTTTTACATGATATTGCCAAACTGCAACAGTCTTTCAAAACTGATCTTAGGTAAACTTGTCACTTCCATAGTAAACCCAGTTTATGCAGATCTATACAAAAAATATACTAACCATGGACACATCTACACTTCATAGGTCTCCCTCAGATTGCTACAAGTGGCCCCATTCTTACAGGGATCTCCCTCACACTGGTTGATCTCATGTTGGCAGTTGCTACCATGGAAACCAAGGGGACAGTCACATTTATACTGATTGACCATATCCTGACAAACCCCTGAGTTCTGGCATGGGTTACTGGCACATTCATCAATCTCCTCTTCACAGTTTGTCCCAGTGTAACCTGGATAAATGAACAGGAAAAAAAATGTTTAACTTAGCCAGTTTATTCAATCATATATACCAAGAGGCAAATATACCTATCCTTTCTGTACATATCCTCACTTCTTTGACCTTCATAGTTTAATGATTAAGGTTGCAGACTGAGAGAAAATCAGAGGGACCAGCTCAGGTAACAACCTATGACTATGTATATGACAGTTGCGATCTTTTGGCTGTCTAGTAACTGTTTTCATCCATCCAAAAAATGATGGTTATGTAAAACTGCTTGTTAAAACTGCTTGTCTGACATGATGCTGACTGTTTTGAGGGATTTTAATTCCTGCTTAACCTAACCAACAAAAGTGCCACAATGGCCCTTTATTGCTCACCTGAGAACCATTGTATATATTGTTCAATTTTTCCTTCCAAAAACAGAACATAGATCAGTATGTCAAGGTTAAAATATGTTTTCAAAATTGTCCATGTGTTTAAAATTCCTTTTAACCAACCTAACTCCACAAATATGATAAATCTCAACCAAAGGAATATTTCTGAATATCTGAAACTTGGCCATGGGTTTTGAGGAGAATATTTCAAGGTTTTCCATACAATTACCGGTATAAAGTGAAAACCTGCACAACTACTGTCAGTCAATATGGCTTCAAGAAATTGCATAAAAAGCCACCACAAGAACATTTTTGAAATTGGGCCAAAGGTTTCTGAGAAGAAGATATTTTCAACTTTTCTATATATTTCTATACTCACAGTGCTGTAGGAGCAGATATATAAAAGAAAATGTTGTTGATGGACAACAGACGACTAACTATCAGCTAACAGCTCACCCTTGAGCACTTCATGTTCAGTTAAGTTAAAACTCATTTCCATACATACTCTGAATCTGTATCTAAACTGGTCACTGGTCTGCCGGATTCAGCTTTGACAAACATTGACTTCCAAAGACAAAACTGATTAATTGAAGTGATTAATAAACTTTGATAAGTCAGAGTTATGTTTCATGTTTTCCATGTATACCTTATTAAATTCTACTTTAGACACAGAACTCATATGCAGTTTTTTCTTCTAAATTCCCACTGGCACTTCAATTTCAAATCTACTTTAATTCAATTCAAGTGAAATTTTACCATAGATTAAAAAGAAAACTTGAACAAGCAAATCCTATATATTTTTGTATTGTACTGGCATCTGATATGAATGCAGAGCATATTTCTATACACCTAATATATTCAATTCTAAGTCAAATGAGTTTTACACCTGACTTTCTAAACCCTGTTATTATTTCATCCTTAATATGGAAATAAATCTCATTAAAAGAATCATAAAGGCATAAAATATTAAATATATTAAACCCTACATCTGTACAACTTAACACAACATATAGAACAGAACACAGACTCCATTGCAGGATTAACTTCTGACTTCATCTTATATATATTCTGCTATTTAAGTGTTAATGATGTTGAAGATTTCAGCTTGACAGGTACACTAGAGTCTGTGAAAGCAAAATAATATAAGCACTAATGCTGACATCTAACCATAAGCTGGAATTCTCTGTTATTCATGCAACAGAAGGCAACATTTTTATCCTAATTCTCTAGTATAACGTATTTCAAAGGTCTACAGACATACAATTAAACACGTTAAATTTACAAAATACAAAAGGTTGTTCATAATGAAGTGGATAACTGTGTATCATCAACCTTACAGTTTTCTCTACTTTTAACATGAAGAATAATCGTGCCCTCATCTCTCTATCAGATTTTTTCAGTCTCCCTTATATCAAAACCAACCAGCAAGTTTCTTGAAGAAAACAAAATTTGATATGCAAACCATTACATGAGAACAGTAAAAATTTCTTCTCATAATTATTTGAACTGACTTTGTGGGTCGTGGGAAACATCTTCCGTCATGGTGAATAGACGGGAAAATGAAAGTGTTGCCATGGTTACGTATATAGGTTGAGTGACGAAAATCTCCTTAAAATGCACCAATTTCATGGTTAGTTGAACAGTTTAACTTGAATTCAAACATCTTATATATATAGCTGAAGATAAATTTCCAGTTTACTAGACAGTCTTAATATTTTACTACATTCTGTACACTGCATATCTTGAACAGCATTACTATTATCAAAATGTATGTGTATTATCAGGTTACAGTAAAAATATGAAGCTATGATTACTGTCTGCTGTCAGTTTCTAACACTTACATAACAAAGAAAATGTCAATTCTTCAAACTGAACCTAAAAGTACATGTCAAGATGTTGATAGTTTCCCCAAGCTGAGAGCTGCTAATCTCAGAGTAACTAGAACTAGGCAGACTCTTCATCAGGTAGAAAGCTTAGGCTAAAAACTGAATATTATGGTAAAAGTTGGAAACAGGACTTACAGATGTCTTAGGGTCCAGTACAAGGTAGAAAATGAATGTCAAGAAAATTATAAACAATATAACAGAATTTCTGTTCATGTCTGCAAATTGTGGTAAAAAAAATGATAACAAAGAATCTCATGACAACCTATAATGGTATTTATAATAAGTGATTTAATATAACTAAGTGATTTATAACTAAGCCTAATTTAGAAGATCAACTTTCACTGTCAATCAGAGAACATGTTTCTGTTAAATTTTGTACAACATACTGACTAAAAAAGTCATTTTAATCATAAACTTAGTCCGTACTAAATATAATTACTGTTCATTTATTAAGCTTCCTGTGCTTTTGAAATTGCTAGAGGCATCTGAGAATGTAATAAGCTTTATATGTTCATCTATTCAAACTGCATCTAAACTGATTTTCCCAACAGTTTCTGCATTAATCTTCCTCTGTAATAAATAGCCTTCTTTTCTCTTGTCTCAATTGCTTTAGGAAGCACCAATGACTGCCTCAGTTTCAAGTTTGGTAAAATGTAATCAAGCAGAAATTAAATTAGTTGGTCCCAATGCGTGAGGGGCCTGGAGCTGACAGCGTGTTAAAGGCAAGTTTTCTTGATGAACTTCACAGATTAACTTTACACAATGATACAGTTCCCACACTAACAACTGACCCCTGACTCCATTAAACAGCTCATTTTATCAATAGATATACAAAAAGTTCTTGTAATAGAAATATTTCCATTTTAAATACATCAGCTGACAGGACTTATTCCCAAAATGAAGACATCAAACAAACACATATTTCATTTAAAAATAACTATTCCTTTCATTAATACAGAATATTTCATAGCTTTTTCTTTTCTCAGCTTTTTTGTTCTGAAAAGATAAATTATGAAATGAAGAACTATGAATGTGATATTAGAAACTCTACTTTGAAAACCTGTATCATTTTGAGATCATTTCACAATGGTAAACATTTCTGAAAGGAACTCATGAAAAATCATAAAACTGGAAACAAGACACTAAACCCCCTGGATCTGTCCTAAAAATTAAAAATAGTAACACGTGATGACAGTATGAGTGAATATAGAACAAATATTGACACCAATCTAATAGAATGATATATACCTGGCATACAGACACATATGTACTTGTTAGTATCATCTAGGCAGGTGCCGGAATTCTGACATGGGTTAGAGTTGCATTCTTTAATATTCTCCTCACATCGTCTCCCTGTAAATCCTCCACGACATGCACATTCAAAAGTTCCAGGTTTATTCACACAGGTTCCACCATGAGCACACAGCTGAAAGTCTAAAAAAGGAAAATGTCAACTTAAAATCCTCCTATGTAAGTACCATTACCATTAACTGTATTTAAGGTGTTAATGCAAATAAAAAAAGTATTTCTGAATTATCTTGAAGAACATAATTCATCTAATCAAGAGGTGACATTGGACTCAGAAAATGTTATTGTACCTAAATATGAAAACATCCAAAACCTTACTATGTACTTGAGTTTTCCTTGACAGAATATAAAAACAAACCTGTCATTATAAATTCCTGAGAATTTTATACCTGAATGTATTGGCTAAATGTCTTTGTGAACTAATTTAACAGCTACTTTACATAAACAATATTTCATTATTACACAGAAGTAACAGAAAGGAAAGCATTTGAAGTCAATTATATTAACATAAGCTATTTAGAGTATAATACAGTAAATATTGCAGACATATTATTTCATAATGCAAACAATTATCATGTGCATGCACGCGCAGTATAGCACAAAGCAAGAATGTTTAATGAACATTATCAACTTTGGTGGTAATTATCTAGTAAAAGACATTACACCCTTACTACCTAAATAATCAAAAGAACTTTTCATTTACAACTACAGATAAATATCTTAATTGATAAATATTCCCTAGCTGCATGTAATCTGTAGACCAATCACAACTCCTCTTTATCATGTAACCATGGTGACTTGGTAAGAAAACCTACCATATTGTGCATTGCATTCATTAACATCTTGGCCACAATCTGTACCAGTCCAACCCCGTGCACAGCGACATATTGGGTTGCCGTCAACCGGTGAGGTCTCACAGATTGACCCATTTCCCCTGCATGGCTGACTGACGCATGCATCTTCAAGGTGACACCGAAGACCTATGGAGACAGAGAACAGGTCAGAATGCATGCAGATTTAACAAAGCAGACAGAAGAAATATATACTTACATGAAACATATATTGACGAGTAAAATATATTTATTTATGTATATGTATACATCAACAGTATGAAGAAAAATCATGCATTTCATATCATAATAAATCAATTTGCAAAGTTATTTTGTGACTGAAGTCAAATCAGAAGAATTTCTGACATGTAAGCCAAATTTGAAGAAGAAGTGAGGAGGTTAGAAGTTTTCAATGCATGACAAACGTTTAGCTTCTTTTGCCATCTTACTTTTGTAATAAGTCTATAACTATCTACACTTGATATTGTAATACGATGTTTTCTCAACCTTTTAATTTTTTGTTTTGATGTTCTGATGGGTTTTTTTTTCTGAATTCAAATGTATTTATCTTTAAAAAAGGAAGGAAAAGCACTAATGACCAAACAATGATTATAATTAGTATGGCCTGTAAGAAGCTAAACCTTTAGATGACTCCCATTTCTTCTGTTGTAGAGTACAAGACCATTGTGCTGAAGCATACAGACAGCCAGAGTCAAGTTGTTTACAGCCAGAGTTTTACCTTTAGTATGTTCACTATAATATTTGTCCTCATTGTAATCAAAGCTATCGTATATTTTGTTATCTAGATCAAAGTCCAGATCATACCCTGCTAACTTTGTGTCTTCCAAGCTCACTCTCCCTGATTGCAAATACAACATCAAACTATTTCACTTAATCACTTTAACAAATTAGAAATTATAAAAGAATTGTCCCCCTTATCTTTAAGAACAAAGTTATCCTGGTCATTATAATGACTCCTTGTGTGCTAGAGAAAGCCTATATATCAGAAAGCATCTCTGTAATGTATATCTACCTTTGCAATAAGTACAGAATGAAATCAGCCTGCACATTAGGTTCAGTTTGGATTGTTTATTGTACAGACTGAAAGACAACTAAGTCCATTTTAAAAATACACTGGGGTTGTGAAGTTTTTATAGCTAATATACCAAACCATTTTGAATGTTATTGCTTCGAGTTCACCTACATAGTGTGAGCTATAACTAACCTCAACATGAGACTGACATATTAACTACAAGTGATAATTAATCTAGTTTCATATACAATGATGATTCAGAATTTACCCCTTAACTGGAATACACAACAGTGATCAGACATGGACCATTGTAAAAACTTTCCTGAAAAACTGTGTTACCTATCAGCTCTATTTTAGTTATATTTTCAAGTATTTACCCTGTTTTTCCTGTAGGACACTCGCAGTAGTAGGACCCAGTTCTATCATAACACGTTCCACCATTGTAACAAGGGTTATCCTTGCAGTCGTCAATGTTTTCCTCACAATGTTGCCCAGTCCAACCATTCACACACACGCACAAGTACTTTCCTGGTAAATTGTTGCATGTTCCACCATTCTGACAAATGTTGGAATGCAATTCACATTCATCTATATCTTGTTCACAATATTTACCTAAAAGATTTTAAAAGATATCTACAATTAATGACAATGCATTGTCTGAAAATGATATTAATGAATTTAATGCTAACATTTTGACAGTCTTTCGACATTGACAGATTGTACAGATGCTTTTTGGGAACTGTTATACTCCTGTTTATTTTTTCCAAATGGTGAATTTTTGTCTGAAATGCATAAGCCATAACAAACCATATTTAAAGTTATAATGCACTTCATAGGCAGCTTTTCAAAAGAACAGAAACTAAACTAAATGAGCTGCAAATGCCTGCTATTCATTCTGGTATGAAACCAGCCCATTATGACACTTCTTTTCCTATAAATCATTTGATGTTGTAGTGGTCACTAATGGGAACTTGTCTAGGTTTGTAGCTATGAATTACATTGTAACTAGGTACCTGACAAGTGGACAATATCGTGTCACCATACTGAACAATGAAGGACAAAGCAAGGTAACGGTCAAGCCAGCAGGGTTACCAGAGAGAAAGAGACTTTTCATCAATTACCAAGGCAACAGTCAACATGTGAAAACATTCAACACAGTCTGTGATTCTACAGAAAGTTAATGTAAAGGTTGCTTGGACGGGAATATTTTTTTCATTTTTGTTGTCTGCTTAAGGTAAAGAGTAAAAGGTTGAAGCATTCTCAGAGGACATGTGCTTAATTTTGTTCATTTCTCATGACTGTTACAGTGACTGGCTGCCTTTAGCAAATTACTTTAAAACAAAGTTACATTATGTTCATCTGTATGATGATGGCAACATTGCATGATTAAGTTGATTTTCTTCACTATAATGCTACTCTTACTGGAACAGCCAGGTATTCATGCTTGTGAATTTCAATTCCAAATATCATGTATGTTAAGAGATAAACAGACAGGCTATCAGTAGCTTTTAATTGTTACATATTTGGTAACTCCCTACTTGGCAATCACAAGCTTCAGAAGTAAATAATCCCCTAATAGTACATTAAAGTTTTCAACATCCTCTGGTAGGTAACCTATACAAATGGGCAATGTAGGTGCTATACTCACCTGTGTATGCTGGTTCACACTGACATGTGTACTCACCTGTGTATGCTGGTTCACACTGACATGTGTACTCACCTGTGTATGCTGGTTCACACTGACATGTGTACTCACCTGTGTATGCTGGTTCACACTGACATGTGTACTCACCTGTGTATGCTGGTTCACACTGACATGTGAAATCACCTGTGTATTTTGGTTTACACTGACATGTACTCACCTGTGTATGCTGGTTCACACTGACATCTGTACTCACCTGAGTATGCTGGTTCACACTGACATTTGTACTTATCTGTGTATGTTGGTTCACACTGACATGTGTACTCACCTGTGTATGTTGGTTCACACTGACATGTGTAAGAGTTTACACCATCAATACATTTTGACCCATTCTGACAATTATTGTTCTCACAGTCATCTATGTTCACTTCACAGTTCATACCGCGAAACCCTGAAAGTACAGAACACAACTGTTGTTAAAATTATGTAAAAAAAATCGTAAATATAATCACTGTAAAGAGAGTTTAATACCTACAAACATTTAGAAGCTTAATACCTACAAACATTTAGAAGCTTAATACCTACAAACATTTAGAAGCTAGTATTCTAGTAGTTAACAGAGTTCAAAGCGCCTAATATCCCTTCTATCCCACCCCCCTGACTCTCACACCACTAATTTCATCTGACTAAACCTATGAACACTTGATCCATGTGTGAAAGAGGTAAATTACAATCTGCCAGACAAATCTGTGTCATGGAAAAGTTTAACATCCACTGACAGCTGTTATTTTCTGTTATTTTCTCTGACGTTTGACAGTAAACAACATTTCTCAAACAATGACAACAGAAAGGTTAGGTAAACACAACTGCAGCATTTTTTATTTTACTTTTGTCTCCTAGATGTCTGCAATGAATGTGAAAGCTACCAACAGGAGTTTTGCAGCATTTCCACCCAAAAGTTCAATTCATTTCTCTATAAAATTTTGAATCTAAACTTTATAACTAAACATGGGACAAATTTGTCTCATAGACTTGCAATATCATGTCCTAAGAATGGCAGGCCATTGCTATGACACTATGTCTGACTGGCAGGCCATTGCTATGACACTATGTCCGACTCGCAGGCCATTGCTATGACACTATGTCTGACTCGTAGGCCATTGCTATGACACTATGTCCGACTCGCAGGCCATTGCTATGACACTATGTCTGACTTGCAGGCCATTGCTATGACACTATGTCTGACTGGCAGGCCAATGCTATGACACCATGTCTGACCGGCAGGCCATTGCTATGACACTATGTCTAACTGGCAGGCCATTGCTATGACACTATATCTGACTTTCTAAAACACTACTTCTAATGATTCCCAGAAGTTACTAAGTACCTAATGAATGAAAGATTAACAAAACTGAGCTATTAAATGTAGTAACTTAGACACATACAAGATATAATACTGACCAAAGTGGTAACAGAGCATAACCTTCCATAGTGTTTTAGTAAAGCAATTCATATTTAATAATATCCTTTTATCACTTTATGTCTCTTGTAACAACTTAATTAACAGTGTATAGTTTCCGTGGAACATGCTTCAGGGTTTACCATTATGTAACCTAAAAACCTACTGACACAGTGTTGCCAAATTGTCTCACCCAGTTCATTGAGTACTATGTCAAGTGTGATGTACTTAATTCCAACACCACAACTCATGGCTTAGAATTCATTGCACAACTCTCATCATAAAGCCTACATTTGCTAGCATAAATGTTTATGCTTTTTTCTAAAATTTTACATAATCTGATAACTTTCAAGTCTTAAAACTGCTTTTAAAGACTAAAAGTGACTTATACTGTTTGTCCTTTTTAAGGCTGTTTTATGTTGTGTACATGAAGCAGAAACAGAATATACATTAATGCTTTTACCATAACATAACCATGTTTTTCTCACAGCATGTCATGTTGTTCAGTTTTTTCCCACCAAAAAATTGGCAAGATCAAAATAATAAACTCTCAAGTCCATGTTGAATTACTTATGTGATACATTATGTTTGCACTAACTCTCCTAGTACTATACCATGTGGGCATATCTCAGTATTAACAACATCTGCTTGGTGGCTAGCTGATGTAACTTTTTTATGTTTATACTAATTAATGCAAACAAATTGATTCATATAGCCTTATTACTATATTCTGGCATTAAGTACTTCTATATTTGTGCATGTAACTTTGACCTTTAGTGGGTACATCAGAGATGCCTTTCTGTGGGAATACAGGACAATTTGCCTGTTTAACTCCTAGTTTTCTAAGTGGTTTGGCCTAAACATAGGAAATTGAGCCCAATTATTAACAATTTCTTCAATTTAATGTCCTGAACATTATCAAACTTGTCTGTCAAGCAAACAGGGACATCTTCTCTAATTGGTTACTGGAATAGTCCAGACTGTTTATATAAGCCATTCGAAAAAGGATGTACTTGAGAATTCTCATGTCAAACACTACATGCATACAGTCAGTAATTCTGGTTATTAACAAGTGTCACTGTGTCACTATGTAAAAAGCATTCTAAATAGGTAAGTATTATCTATAACTGACTGGTATCCTACAAAATTCAAGGAAAAAGGTCATATTCAGGAGAATGTTCACTTGTAGTTTGATTAAATGCTCCTCTTTCTTTTCTGAAACAGACATGTAAAATGCATGAACTAAAAAAAGTTGTTGCACTCATAATTCTTACCTCCTCAAACCAACATACAGTATTCACATTGAAACACACAACCTGTTGCACCAAGGATTCAGAGTTCTTAAATGCACACATCAAAAACAAGAAGAAAGCAGTCTAATGACAGCAAAATCCATCTCACCCCTCCCCAACTCCACCAATTCATCCATATGATGAGTGTTGGTTGTAAAGTTGTTATAAATACATATAAATAAAGAGGATTGCAGACAACCCTTGAAATTTTAATATTTAAACATTTTATTCTTAAGTGTGCTATTGTGAGGTGATGGATAATCATCTTCGATATTATAGTGTTTGACAATTAGTGCTCAAAAGTTGCATATATATGTGGGTGCTGCTTTACAATTTATAAGAATTTTGTGTTATCTCCTATCTTAGTTGGTGATATCACCCTTTCAAACAGGTGATACTTGCCCTTTCAATTAGGTGATACTTGCCCATTTGTAGAGGTTTGTTGTGCTCTGCAGGTGAAGCTATTTCAAAATCCTTTCATGTTTGAGAAAGTTATGGCCAAGGTAAGTGAAATGGACTCTATTTTTGACCTTTGACCTTTAAATGAGACCTTGACATTTGAGGTAGGACCTTGGGTGTTGCACTCTGCAGATCATTTCATGACAGTAAACACTTCTGCCAAGTGATTTAAAAATCTATCCAATAATTTGGAAGTTATTGAGCCTACACAAAATATCATGAGGAAGCTATGGTCCTCTTAGAGTGACTTTGACCTTGGGGGTAGGAACCTAGGTGTTGCACTCCGCACATCATCTCATAATGGTAAATATTTGTGCAAAGTTATTTTAAAATCTTCCCAATAGTTTGAAAGTTATGGAGTGTACATGAATGTGGATGGAAGGACAGATGGATCAAGAACATTCATAGATCCCCCTCCCACTCTTTGCTGAGGAAGATAATAAAGTGGACAAAACAAATGACTCACTGTCTTCATATTAACCTGAAATCAATCACAGAGTTTATCTTTAGGGCAAAATTTAATAGTCTTTAATCTATAATCTCATTCCTGTCTTTTGTATCGGAAGCTTTACTTTAATACAAAGGTCAACTGGATTAGAAAGATTAACAGATCAGAGATTAAGCCTGAAGAAAATTTCTCAATAATAATTATAATAAATTTAATGAAATTAAAATGAAAACTTTCCAGTCACTCAGAATTAATTAGTAACGATGTCAGTGTAACAATATAAAAGAATAAACAATCACATTATTAGGCATGCCATCACAGGGCAACAAAATACATTGAGTTATTAGAAAAAGGAACATCACTCAACTATCACTAACTTCTTACTATATATATGAAAATGGACACTGGATTTAATAAGCTTTTATTTCATTTTGAATCAAACGTTATATCACTGCAGTGCACCATCACATATATTTAATCTCTCACTAAGCTTACTGACAATATATATATTTCAATTTGTCCCCATTTACAAAAATTTGAAATTCTTTTTAATCCCTAAATTAATCTGATTTCATGTCTGTATAGAAGTTGTTTTTGACAGACATTATGTCTAAAGTATTTAAGATCAATTCATTTGATTGAGTTTGGCTTTTCAATAATCTATTTACTGTAGGTCAAATACAATTATCATACAAATCAGTCAGCAATCATACAGCATAGAAGGCAAATCAAACATACTTTGATGGGATCTTGATATTTTGTCTATGATATTTATACCTGAAAACAACCATTTACACATTTGGACTTTTATTATTAATACTTGAGAAGAAAAAACATAGCTACTACCATGAACTACTTGTCTTAGAAAGTTAACCTTTCTGAAAAATACTGTCTCAGATGAACCGTCTCAGATGAACCTTTCTGAAAAATACTGTCACAGATAAATCTTTCTGAAAAATACTGTCTTAGATGAACTTGTATAAAAAAGAAAAGCATTTCTTAGAGAGTTGCTTCAGTTGTAATGCCAAGCCATTTTTACTGACAGGTATTCAAGTAACCTGTTTGAACATACATCTTGGGTTTGGTTTACCTAGCTTATACAAGTATTCCCTTTTACAGGACTAGTTTTATGTCAGTTAAAGAAAGGTAAAATGTAGAATACAAATTAACTTTGTGATATAGATTTTGGAAAACTAAAAGCAGCAAACTGGAAAGAAGCAAGTATTTTTTCAAATGAACTAAATTTAAACACTCGAAACACCTTAACACACTGGAAACACCTTAAAACACTTGAAACACCTTAACACACTGGAAACACCTTAACACACTGGAAACACCTTAAAACAGAACAAAGATCTTGTCAAATGAACTAAATTTACACACTGGAAACACCTTAAAACAGAACAAAGAACTTGTCAAATGAACTAAATTTACACACTGGAAACACCTTAAAACAGAACAAAGAACTTGTCAGAAACGAACACCGTTGTTTGTCTATTCAGTGAATTTCAATCAGAACTGAGGTGGAAAAACTTCAAGATGCTACTTCAGGATTCAATGAAAGCAATTTCTATTGTATGTGACAGCAAACTCCTATTGAAATCATTCAAAACTGCAAAGAAAAAGAATCAATTGAAAATAATGATGAAAACACACTGAAAAATCTTGACCCATTTAGAAAACAAATCTACCAATCGACAACATTCAACCTGGTCAATACAAAACAGAATGCTGAAACAATGTTTAATGTCTGTTTTCCTAAGTTCTCACATTCATTAAAAACACTTTTCTTACATTAAAAAAAAACAACTTTGTCCATAACATGGCAAATATGGTTGTAAATCAAGCAGTCACATTAATTCCTTACTTCTTAGTGCACCTTCATTCAACTCCTCCCATAATGAAAAGCTACCAACACCAACCTCTGACTGGGCAAGTACATGGGGAGAGGTGAGGGAATAATTCGAAGTCTGTTACTTTAACTACTTGACCTTGAAAACACATTAATTCAAAACTAAAGTGAAGTTCTTACTTCTTAAGCTTTACAAGGGCCTCGTTTCTTTCAAAGAATGGAGCTTTTCAAGACTTAAGAGCTCTATCATTCAATCTAAGTATGTATAGAAAATTTTTCAAATGGAAACAATTGTAACTGTAAAGATTTGAAATGAAAGAATTAAATGTTTACTGTTAGAACAGTTTATAGTGAATCCAAATAATACATCACATTGTTACTAGTAGATTATTGTTATGTTTGTAGAAATAGGTAAAGAACTTGTAGTTGACAAGGGGTCTTAACTTTTGATCCAACCTGTACAAATATTTATAGAGATTGCAATCAGGGTGTACAAAAGTTAACAATTGACTTACAAATCTTATCAATAACTTTTATTTCTGTAAATATTTTCAAATGTTGTTATATCGATACATCTTTGTATAGAAATATATCAAACTGTTTTCAATGAGCTCTTTTTAACAAAAAAACGTGAACTTTAAACATCATACAAACACTTAGGCATTAAGGTCAACACAATAATAACTACACTGGTACATTCAATACAGAAATGATTTCTTAGATTTCACCAAGTCAAATGAAATTTGTTTCCCATGATCTCGAAGGCCTACCAGATGACTGACACCTTTTATTTCTGTGATTATTGTTGTAATAATAAGTAACAGAAAGACAAAATATTTTTCCAAGTCATGTCCTGGACTGACATAATCACACCTGGTGAAAAACATGAATATTCCATGTGTTAATAGGTCTTTAAAATATACACAAATGTTATATGACTGTGTGAGATGTAATAAATCAGCATGAAAATAGTACATGACTGTGCATAAAAATGTGTCAACACAACTTTTTTACAGTATCTTTAAATAATATGGAATGAAAGCGGTTTATCATAAGCCCCAAATGTTTGTAATTTGATACAAATCATGGAGGAATCCCGTTTTTGAAGTAGAAGAACCATTTCAAGTTTTATCTTGTAACCATAGCAATGTGACCTACTTGTAAATGAGAAAACAACAAACATAACAAGCCAGGGAGACATATGGCATAAGAGTTTTTTGGGTTTATTTGTAAACTTGAAATTTCAAAGGCTTCATGTATTTCACATGTTTCGAATCCATGAGAAGTAAGTTAGTCTAAAAACAAAAACTGCATTGTGTACTACTATAATTTTTTTTATTTTTACTTTTTTATTTTTTGAAAGACAGCACTAAATTTCAAAGCAACTGTTACATACAATGCTTCTTATTTTGTACAGACTTCTGAGTAAAACTGCCACAAAAGCATGTTGACACAAGAGCCTTTTGCTGAGCAAGATGCAAGTTGAGTGTTACCTCCACTAGTGCTTCTTGTGTGTAAATATATCATTAAATAGCCTATAAAACTCCCATTATGATAATAATAATAAAAATAATGATGTACTGTGGACAGTGGTGGAAGCTTGATTTACTAATCACTCTTTGTGAGAAAACTTGAAACATTTCTTGGTCTCTTGAACAAATTAGTCAAGCAGAGCATACAGTGAAATAAATACTGCCTGTTCTTTCATGATATCATTAGATTAAAACATTCTTGAGCAGAACATTATAAAACCTAGGAGCTATGATATAAAGTTTGCTATGAAAGTGAAGTTGTCTGTCATTATGTTAATTTTACACTATATATACATCGAAATTGTAAGGAAACCCACTTCTTTTCATGTAGGTTTTATTTTAATGCATGCAAAATCAAAATGATAGAGATGTCTTCACCAAGCTTAATACAGTTCCCTTGACAGAAGTGTGGCCACAAATACCTACTTAACTTAAACGCTGTTATTTTTCTCAAATTAAGAACTGAAATAGGCAAAAGGCAATCTCATGCAATACAAGAAAACTATATACTACAAGTGCCAGACTAGACAGGCTGGAGTTTAGAAAAGTCCCTTTTTTTAAAGATACGAATAACAAAAAACTGTTTACATTTTACACAATTAAGTTGAACCCTTTGGTTTTTTCAAACTTCTTTGTAAACAATTATTCAATATTTAAATATAAAAGTGATATAAAATTTGCACAGATGTGTCTTCATACTTTAAAAATCTAGACATTTTCAAACATTTCTTAAGTTTATAGACTTTTTTTACAGTAATTATACCTTTCACACCGACACTTAAGTCTTCCTTTCTCCAGTTCTCTCAATAATTATAGAGTGCTGTTTCTGCAATATGACAAACGTGTCATTTCAAATGCCATCTTGTTTGGGGCAGTTAACATAGACCTATAAGGCTGAACAATTCCTGTTATTTTCTTTGTCATAAAAAACTTATATTCTAGGGTTCTGTGCTGACACAGTTTTCCTCTGTCAATGATAATAAACAGAATAGAATTATACACACTACACAATAAACATTAAAAAAATTTTGCTTTAATGGTTAAATTGACATTTTAGTTTGTGGTGTCAAATGAGGAGTCAATACAATGGGCCCTTTTAGACAATGACAAATGTGTCCATAGGACAGGGATGCCTCCACATTCCACTGTATTGTCACAAAAAAATCCTGTACAACTACAGGTTTGTATAAAGTATAAAAATGCTACTTTTTAGCTGTATAAGGGGACATAACTCTGCTGATCTCCAGTAAATTTTCATCAAAATACCTAGCTGCGTAGGTTCTCATGCTGTCAACTATTCTTAGAAAGTTTCATGGCTCTAGCAGTTATACGCAACACAAACCAGTCTACATACTGACAGACGGACAGTGGGACGGATGGACAAGGGCAAATATGTATCCCCCTCCACCTCATAAAAAAACAGCAACAAGCCAGTCCACATGATGTTAGTTACCAGAATCAAGTCTGCCAATATTGCATTACCAGAATCAAGCCAGTTAACAATCCATGAACATTTCCATAAGTCTCACCACCTCAGCAATTCTTTATATGTGAAATATGAACCTTAGATAATATTAATAAACACACAATACACAGACCATCTAAATATTCAAATTTTTATTTTTGGAAACCTCAGCTGAAGAAAAAGGACACAAAGGTAGCGTAAACACAAAAGGGTAACATCAAGGAACATGAAAGGGTCAGCTCAGCTATAATGACAAGGGGTCTAGATGTATTTCCTGCTTCAGGTGTCTGATAATTCATCTTCCTATCAAGTCAATTCAGTCTTCTGTGTAATAAGAAGCAACAGATCCCTTCATTTTTTTCTCAGGGCTGTTTATTTTAATCTCCCCTTCTCCGCTCAATAAACCATTGGGCTACTTAAATTTGATTTTAATTTATAATGAAGGTTTTATGGGTACAGAAATGTTGATAGCTTTCACAGATGTTATTCTGCCAGTTAATGGTTGACTGAGCACACTGGTCACCAAGGTGATTCAAGTACTACCTTCAGCTAGCGTTTCATCAAGAAAAAATCTTAATTCAACATTAAATGTAAACTGAATATTTTAAATTTTTAACAAATTCAAGCTTTTACTAGAATCATAAAACCCAACCTAGTTATTTTTCTAACTAGCTAAAACCAGCCAAATTTCAGTTAAGCTATGGTCAGTTTTTGAAGAGACCCGAGCTTAGACAAAAATCACTGCATTTCAAATCACTTATTATCAATCAATTTTAACAAATTGTATTACTTGAACAAAACAGCAGAGGAAAAAGTACAAAAACAACTGCATGATTTTGTGCCAAAACATGATGATTCTGAATTTCTCACCTCTTTTTTGAAATCACAAATGCAAAACTTCATTTTTTTCCAATAATAAAAAAATAAGCTCAACTGACATATGCCTTCAAGAATTTAAATTTAAACCAAGTCTCTATAGCGCGAAAATACAAGAAGCAACTACACTAAAATAAACTGGGCAGACTTGATTTGTGTCTATGTGACATGAATGGACACAATCTTCCTGCCAACATTACTAAGTATTGCTGCTTCTTGCACCTAAGATTTCTCTGAAGATTTCTTACTCCTTACCCTTATTTTATAAATTATGGTCGCTAAATTTTCTAACAACTTTCTGCATTCTTTGTACACACTGCTGTCTTTGTTTTGATGTCTAGGAGATATTTTGTACGAGTACAAATATTGTATTGATACATTCACGGCTTTCCTGTTCAAATTCTTATTTAACTTTTTGTGTTATTTTTTTTGTAACTTAGTTTTATTTAACAAAAATAAAGATTTTAACAAAAGATATCTTCAAAATAGTTAGGTATGCTATGACCCAGTTGCCGTAAATGTTTGATCAAGGGCAGTGAAGTGTTTCCCTTGATGGAAAACATTTTGTTGTTTATCAGTTGTTTCAGTCTTTTGTGAATCATTTATAAAATCATTTATAAAATCAGACTGTTCATAAATGTATAAATTATACAAATACGAAAATCTCACATCTCTACCAATAAGAGTATGAGTCAATCAAGCTTTGGACAAATGGACAAAGAATTATCAAGAACTCAAAAAAAAAAATCAACAGCATTAGAAACTTAGTTTTACATTGATTCATGATAGAAACTAAGTTTCACAGTGCTTCATGATAGAAACTTAGTTTTACAGTGCTTCATGATAGAAACTGAGTTTTACAGTGCTTCATGATAGAAACTGAGTTTTACAGTACTTCATGATAGAAACTTAGTTTTACAGTGCTTCATGATAGAAACTTAGTTTTACAGTGGTTCATGACTAGAAACTTAGTTTTACAGTGCTTCATGATAGAAACTGAGTTTCACAGTACTTCATGATAGAAACTTAGTTTTACAGTGCTTCATGATAGAAACTTAGTTTTACAGTGCTTCATGATAGAAACTTAGTTTTACAAGTGCTTTGTGATAGAAACTTAAGTTTTAAAGTGCTTTACTACAGAAACTGAGGTTTACAGTGCTTTATGATAGAAACTGAGTTTCACATTGCTTTATGATAGAAACTGAGTTTCACAGTGCTTCATGATATAAACTAAGTTTTACAGTGCTTTACTATAGAAACTGAGGTTTACAGTGCTTTATGAAAGAGACTGGGGTTTTTACAGTGTTTCATAATAAAGAATGTGAGTTTTATAGTGCTTTATGACAGAAACTGAGTTTTACAGTGCTTCATGATAGAGACTGAGGGTTTTACAGTGTTTCATAATAAAGAATGTGAGTTTTGTGCTTCATGATAGAAACTGAGTTTCACAGTGCCTCATAATATAAACTAAGTGTTACAGTGCTTTACTATAGAAACTGAGTTTCACAGTGCCTCATAATAGAAACTAAGTGTTACAGTGCTTTACTATAGAAACTAAGTTTTCCAGTGCTTTATTACAGAAACTGGTTTACAGTGCTTTATGACAGAAACTGAGGTTTACAGTGCTTTGTGATAGAGACTGGGGGTTTTACAGTGCTTTATTACAGAAACTGGTTTACAGTGCTTTATTACAGAAACTGAGTTTTACAGTGCTTTGTGATAGAGACTGGGGGTTTTACAGTGCTTTATTACAGAAACTGGTTTACAGTGCTTTATTACAGAAACTGGTTTACAGTGCTTTATTACAGAAACTGGTTTACAGTGCTTTATTACAGAAACTGAGTTTTACAGTGCTTTGTGACAGACATTGAGTTTTACAGTGTTGCATGACAGAAACTAAGTTTCACAGTGCTTTATTACAGAAACTGGTTTACAGTGCTTTATTACAGAAACTGAGTTTTACAGTGCTTTATGAAAGAAACTGAGTTTTACAGTGTTGCATGATAGAGACTGTGAGTTTTACAGTGCTTTATCTAAGCTCATCAACAATGTCTGCAACCCTCGGTGTTAAACATCATCTTTTCACATAGTATTTCAAAATACACTTCCACCAACATCTCGTGTGAAGATTACGTACATTTTAATTACCACATTTTAACAAGATTTATTTGTAATTTAAAACTTTTTTTTTCTAAAATCTATTTGGAAAGTCTCTTTTCAAACATCAACCTCTTTTTAAAAATATTGCAACAACTTAGGTCAAGCTAGTTATAATATGAATATAAAATGCATCTCCCATTTACTGATTTCAGTGCAAATAAATGTAAATTATCTACATTCATGAGAAAAACTTGACACTTTGTTAAAGTAGATAATTTTCAAATAACCTTTTCAAGCATAATATTAATTTTATAACTGATACATAAACTGTACTTCATAAATACTGTGGGAATATTTGAGTAAAGCATACATTTGTATGCAGAACTTGAACTGCTGCTGAACAGATGCATAACTGAATATACTGTTTCTGTCTTTGTTCCCTAAACTGTTTAAATTTCAAGACATAAGTTTCAGCCATGAGAATTTCAAAGAATCTGGAGGGTGGTATTTTTCTCAAGACATGAAAGGCATATCTGAGTAAAAGTTAATAACAAACAGTCATGTAATTAATGTTAATAACTTCATCAACATGCACGCACAGGTGGGATAAAATCTGCAGCACTTCAAGCCATTATGAATGCCAAAACATGGCTCATTGTGTCAAAAACCTTGACAACACTGTGACTAGATGTGATCTAATTTCCACATGTATAGAACATAAACATCAAAATTTCTTCATCAGTGCCCCTCAGAACAACTTTCATTTCTTGATAACAGCTTTTTACAATTTTATGTTGAACAAGGAGCAACGCTTATGTTTTTTGTTTTAACATTTATGTTTAGCTCTTGGTTCCCACGCTCCCCTGCCGAGCGCTACTTGCACTGACATCTACATGCTGGAACTTTTCACAATCAGAACCGCAGACAAAGTTTTTGCCCCAAAGACCTTGATGTAAGAAAGATATTAATTTTAAACAGAAGGGATTTACAGTTAGAATGTGTTGCTCAGATGTAGCAAATCTGAATTTTTTTATCTTCTTAGTAACTGTCATAATTATACACAGGTTCTTTTAACTTTATATTAATTAACCCTTTATCAATATAAAGCCTCATTACAGTTTTTGTAAAAGAGTTATTTCTATGTTTTTTTGTAAATCAACTGTCACTATTTTTTACATTTAAAATTCTCAAAAGATTTTCTCAGTTTAAATGACAGTGTGACCTTCCTTAAACTTATTTTATAGGACAATACAAGCATTCTTTTAAATTCTACAAATATTAAACTGGTCATTTTCTCACAAAAACTGACCACTTCCTTTGGAGATAGAGGCAATTTCATTCACTTGAAAATAATTGAGTTTGACTCAGTACATGATGTTGTGCCTAATTTACATAGAAATAGTCTGAAATGTGATATTTTCTGAGCACCTTATTTCCACGCTCAATATGGCACCAATTACTATGTCCCTAATGCCAAGACCTGTTTTTTCAATTTATGCCAACATGTATGTTCATAATGCAGACATTAAAGTACTGTGCCATGTTTAGTGTTTTATATATGAGAAAATAACTTACAGACTTATGACTAGAACACTTTACAAAGAATGTTTCCACTGCACTCTTTTGTGGCCATATTTACTTTTGTAACCCGGTTTAATGTTTTGGTGGGAACTTTTTAACTATCTTGGCATCCTGGGTAAACAGTTCTGCCCTCTATGTAAACACAGCTTTTTCTGCATCATCAAAGAAATAGTAAAATATTAGCTCAAGAAAAATAAAGGGTCAGTCTGGTCAAAGAGGGTGAGATTTAATCCAGGACATCTGGGTAAACAAAAACACAAAGGCAAACAAACGATGTATCAATGTCAACACAAGATAGAAAATTGTTTATTTTTTCAGAAATACATTTGATACCATATATTTTACCATTTAGCATACTTGTGCAGACTCAAATGCAGAAAGTTCAAGCAACACTGACATTTTTTTTGTCCAAAACTTCTTCTGAATTGTAAATTTTAACATGTAGCTGCCATTTTTCATGTAAAGGATGGCTCTGTAAAACACCTCATGCAATTTGTTTGAATCCCATTATTACTTTTCTTTAAGAAACCAAATCTAGTGAAAATTTTCTGCTCAATGCTCAACTTATTGTTAACTTATTTTGCAAAACATTTTTTTTTTTCTTATGAAATACTTCACATGTCTGGACAAAGATGACAGTCAATTGTCCTAACATTTCAAGTACCACTTATACTTGCTCTTGGGCTACATAAGAATCTCTGGGGATTACCCACAATCTTCATTATACAATAAAATTATGTGCACCAACTCAACATCATGAAACTTTCTAAATGCCTGAATTAATGTTTGTTGTGAAAACATAAACTGAGCTTAGAAAGATATATAACTGTAACCAGTTCACAGGGGGTGATCAATGTTAAGATTATCAGGACATGACAACCTGATAATGCATCTAAAATAAATTGTAATATAATAGAAATTATCTTGTACATTACCGGGTGGGGATTTAACTCCTGTGGAAAACAAATCCTCAAACAACCGCCAAACAACATACGGGTTTGACTAACATCAGCGCCTGCAGCAGCAAACTAAATGATTATCTGTACACAGTGTTTAGGACAGGATCACCAAGTTACATATGGGAACATCTTACAGAATTATACCAATGGACCTTAAGTGTAATGATTTGAGAGGGATTTAACTGGTGAAGATTTCAGGACAATAACTGTAGTTTTAATCCAGACTTGCTGCACACAACGTGTACTGACCAAAAACATTTTTGTTGTAACTGTGTTTTATTAGTTCAGTTTCAAGTAGTTTTAGTTTGGATTTGGTCAATTTGTTTATATAGTACAGAAAGTTCTTTCAATTTATGACTATCTCCGGAATGCCTGACCAAGAGAAATGGAAGTCTTAATCAAAACCTACTGACTTGGTTGAAACCTACCACCTCCAAGCTCCACCCAAATACAATGGCTCATTCTTTAGAATAATTGTGTGTTTATTGACAACTGCATTTAAGTCTTAGCCAATTCAAAAAGAGGAAAGCTGTTCTGGTAAAAAACATTGTACAGTTTCACATATTTTCACACAGCCACATTACCTATCTGTCACAGCCTATCTATCTACATGCAAACTTGGCATTAAATTATGCTTGCCTGCAATTATACAAGATGACCTCTTCAGTGTTCATGGAATTAAATCCAGATAAAACTACTCTCATATTTCAAAATTTATCTCCAAAAAACATAGCAAAGTTACAGAAATACATTTTGCAGCTGTTCTAAAGCTGAAGTCATTTTTATGTAAGTAAACTGCCTCTCTCTTACTTTTGTTCTTTATCATCATTTCAATGCTTAAAAAAATCTCTTCTTTTTTTATAATATTTTCCAAACTTCCATAACCTCAACCCAAGATTTAATACTGGTTAGTTAGAAATCTGTTTTAATATCTTAGATATCAAAGATCACCCAACTATAAAATATTTCTATCCTGTAATATGGCTTGAATGGATTTCATGTTTTATTCTCGCTGCTATTGTTTCCCACCATCAACTAAAAGCCCATCACAGGTTTTTTTTCTGCAAGGCTCGGTGCCTCTATCACTGTAGTAAGAGCCCATGTGGACAGCAAGGCACGTGGCCATACTCTTTTAATATCCACAGATATTATAAGCTCTGGCTGCAACTATCAGTGTCTAATATGGCTTTACATGTATATAAATGATTGCACTTCCAATAACTACACTGTACAATATAAGGAAATGAACAATAAATTGCTTCTATCTAAGTTTATCACCCAATACTAACTGATCAAAGCCCCCTAAAAATTTTAGTTAAATTAGGATATGGGGGATTATTTTATGTCTAATATGCACTTTGTTAGTCAGAATGTAATCAAATCACTTACTGGGTTTTAATGTGTTATGCTGAAATGTCATCGTTAACGGGTGGCTACTAATCACATATCTACTGCCATCAGTGCTATGGTTCAAATGAGGTTTGAGTATTCAGGAGGCTAAGGTGCGCCAAGAAAAATGATTTGAAGGTACCGGGTAGGTGATGTTCACCTACCTTCAAATCGTTTTTCTTGTTGTACATAAGCCACCAGACAACTTGTCATGATAACTGTAGCACCGCTGGCAGCCACCAGACAACTTGTCGTGATAACTGTAGCACCGCTGGCAGCCACCAGACAACTTGTCGTGATAACTGTAGCACCGCTGGCAGCCATCAGACAACTTGTCGTGATAACTGTAGCACCGCTGGCAGCCACCAGACAACTTGTCGTGATAACTGTAGCACCGCTGGCAGCCACCAGACAACTTGTCGTGATAACTGTAGCACCACTGGCAGTTCATGTGCATGTTTTGTAGCCCAACATTTTGCCATAAAAAAATAAAAAAGTATCTGCAAACATGTTATGTTATGGTTACTATACATGTACATCTGAAATTCTACATGTCAGAGAACATTTCAAGATACAGCTTTTAAAAACTGGCTAGATCTCAATTTCAATTAATTGATTCTTACAGTGTTTGGTTTTTCATTGTTTAAGTTTTGTTATTCATATTGGTGATGAATTATACAATACTGCACAAATGGCAGGCTAAATATGAAAATATTTCTTTCCATAAACATACAGCATATTGTTATCAAGACTGAAGACATTATAAAAAGATTTATTTTAGCAATTTGTGCAATTAAACATAAATCTTAAGCTGTTTTCCGATAATTACATTCTATTGTTTTTATTTTCATATTGGGACTATGACACTTAGAAAACTGTCATTTCTGTCAAAATTTTATGCAAACTTAATGTGCTACCGCTTATATCAAAACCAAGTGTGGTACAAAAAATGTAAATAAATTTTATCGGGGAAGTATAAAATGGGCATAATTTGTGTTTCATCGAGCGGAAACAAAATGGAGCAGGTGCAAAGCAAAGTGGCGACACTAAAATACCTTAAAAGTAGGAGTTGAATTAAAACACCATGTTCTTCATGTAATGATGTAAATATATACTAAGCATACAAAGATCTTAGTTAAAAAAAAAAAAAGTTTAATTTTTATCAAAATCTAGAACCTATTACTATTAAAGGAAAAAAATCTAAATCAACTTCAGTGGAACCATGTACAAAACTTTTAGTAAGATATTTCAACTATTATGATAATTGTTGTTGTTGTATTAATAAATCTGACAATCTAAATACACATTTTCCAACTTGATTTGAAAGTTCTACTATACACCTTTAAGTTCACTGTTAATGTGCTGATTGGTAACAAATCCAACAGTTTCTCTGACATACAAATACAAAGTTTGATTTTGAAGTGCACTTAAACTTACAAAAACTGTGAAAGGTTTCAACATTCATAACAAACCATTTCTGACTAAACCTGTGAAAAACTGGGCATAGGACAAAGCAATGCTGTGCCAACAGCTGAAAAACTTCCACAGCTTTTTTCCCAACCTAATGACAATTGACATCATGGGACCTAATCAGAAAATTGTTCCACTGTCCCATAATTCACCAGTGATCCTAGAAACAACTCGTATGCTTGGGACAATGCAGTGACAGGGTTCCATCACCAAGAACTGTCTTGTAACTCAGAGCACTTGTCTTCAAATTTAATCAGTTTTATTCAATTAACACAATCAATGGAAAATTAGCAGTCTTTAGTTCTCAGAAACGAGCTATAATTACAGCCGACACATGGGCAGAAATAAAGAGAATATAGAGGCATTTTTCAAGAAGCTCATATGAAGTTAATTTTCACTTCATTAAGGAAAATAAAATCAATTAACATTACAGATCTTGTAAAGTGGTAACCCTTTGAGGGGTTTAAGACCTTCCATTTTGTGTCAAGTTTCCCAGCAATCACTGATTATTATCAATTGTATAAAGCTGTTCAAATGGATACTGCAACATTCAGTTATACTAAAGATTTTAATGTTGCCCAATTTTTTGTATCAAACTGATAAAATCTGAAACACCTGAGAAAATATTCCTCTAAATACCAGACATGTGACAAAAATTTCTGTAATGAATTATCCAATTAATAAATATGACATTTTGCTCTTTCCACAACATATGAAAACATTCAAAATTCATAAATATGAATACAGTTTCTCCCTGAATTAAGACTGACAAATTACATATCTAACTCATAATGAAAAACAAAGAAATGTCTTTTTCGACAAAAACGCTATCTCACTTGTATGACTGTAAAGAAACACTATCCCACTTGTATGATTTAGTCTGTAAATTATATTAAATTTCTGAGCCTTTTCAAAATTATCTTCGGAAAAAATCTCACATTTTTTCTAAATTTATTAAATTAACCTCCTGTCATGCAAAAGTTATAAATTGCTCAAGGTAGGGTTTTTGTAATGAAAATAAGCTAAACAAAATTGCCAGCAGGAGTGAAAAGGGGTATTACAAAGTAATCTCTGACCCTTTACTGTAATTGTTTCACCAATACATTTATCTATGTTATGACTTTGACATCAAAGTAATGCACTGGTTTGCGGATGTACCTGGATAGAGGCAAAAGATAACAGACAAAGAGACGAAAAAATGTAAATAAGTGATAAAAAATTTAAATTAAGGAAAAGTTAAACAGAATTTCAAATTAAGTTACTCACACCTGACCTATTTAGGGGTCAGATGTTATATTACATTACTTTCAGGTGGAATTTTAAAGAGTCAAAACAATAACATATTCTCTTCATTGTATCAATTAAATATAACACTATATACTTTTGTATATCTAAATATAAAATAATATCTTCCAACATCATTATAATTTATGCAACATACAAATCTTACATTCAGCAATAGCATATTTTATCATCCAAGTTTTTGCTACACAAAACTTATTAAAACCCCATTTTCTTTATGTACACTCTTTTTATTAGGATAACTATATTCTATCATATCTACAGTATTAGCACTAACTAAGATGGAGTTAAGTGAATTCCTTTAAACTCTTAGAACATAAAAGATATTTCCATCATATTAAGACTAATAAAATATGAGATACTATATTTATGTACTTCATGAAAGAAAGAATAAAAAACAGACAAAGTCTAAGAACATACTTACCTAATACATAAAGAAATAAATAAATCCGTACTAAGGTTTGAAACTTCTTCATTTCTTTGTTCTTAATTCCAACACATCACAGAAAAAAACTTATATATACTTTATTTATTAGATACAATATATCACTTGTTAGCGGCTGTAAGTGATGTCCATGTTTAGATGTTGTTCCCTAACTGTGCAATATTTCACTGCACACATATCCCCTCTGTTACTGTCACTGTATGTCAGAGAGAAAACTGTGAACAAACCACTACATGTGTTATAAACTGTAGCACATTCTCCCACATTAGTCACTGTGTGTATAAGGTAGTACTGAAATCTATTAAACCACTTTAGTAACCATTTAATCTCTACATTCAATCTTTGTTCTAGTTCTCTTTAATTAATAAATTTTCCTAAACTGTTTCTACTCTTTTCACAACTTTGTAAACTTTAAAACTTTTCTCCATGTAGTATTTTTAGCTGTCCCGATCTGGCTCAGTTGGAAGCATGGCTGTATAAACACTGATCACAATCTGTGAAACATGAGCTTTTCAGCAACCCCATTCCCACGCTTTTTACTAATCCACGCTAATATCCAATATCGTGCAACAACTTTTTGTTTCAAACTTTAACAAATCCTGTTTTCTTCTGCTGTATAGTACACCATTTCCCTTCCTAATAAATCCTTTAATATCACAGCCTGTCTCTAATCTAATAACCAAATATATCCATAAACCCTTGTTAAATCAGAACACAACATAAAGTACCTGTATTTGGAAAAATTCAGTATTCAAATAAGGTAAGGTTGTTATTTGAAGATCTATTCTTCTCCATCGTTGAGCGACTCCAGCGTGTACAGGTAGCTCTATTCATTGCCATCAATTGGTGTAACTCTCCGCTGTCATAGCGTGACAGACAAACAATCACCAATCCTGACCCCAGGGTATTGAAGATGTTACTATACTGGACTGCAGTTGTAACAGTAATGCAGGGAAAAGAATTCAGTAAAACAAAGAAATTAAATAAAGATGTCCCAATTAGATCTATATTGTTAAGAGATTATCTATTTTGATCATAGTTTATAACACATGCTGATGTCCCATTTAGTTTTTACCACTATTTGACATATGTGTCAGTGTTGTAAGATTTATCTGACATCATTTCAGTATCTGTTTCTGCTATTTTTATAGAATGACAGCTGAATCATTGCACATACATCTGAATAACTGATCATTTTTAAATACTATTTTGTGAAAAATAAATTACAATGGTATGACTAACTTTGGTCTATTGTTAGTAAATGTCTCTCATTAAGGAAACTGAAGGTTTCATTCTTACATTTTATTTCTGAAAAGGGTCATATACAATAGGGTCATAAGGGTCATAACTACTTGTATGGATTTTTAGAATGACAATCTTTAGAACTGCAAATCAAAATCAGGTATCAACAGATACATCAACATATATTACATGTATATAGTTACATAATTTTAAAAAACTTTACTGAAGTCCACCAGACGATGCTAAAAACCAAATTTCTGTAGTCTCAGCCTTAGCCGTGTGGTCTCTGACAAGAAGATTTTCAAAAGGTTTGCATTATACAAGTCTATATAAAATATCTGACCCCACCAGGCTTAGCCAAAAAATGACCCAAGGAGGAAAAAGTTTGAACAATCTTGGAAGAGGACCACTAGACAATCCTTTCACAAAATTTAGAACTCTAGGCCCTGTGTTTTCATATTTAAAAAATCCAGCATTTTCCTGTATAATTCCATGTAAAGCATCTGACCCATCAAGCAGGACCATTATTTGAGCAAACTTGATAAAGATCCACTAGATAATATTACACACCAAATTTCATAAGTTTCTAACAAAAGGATTTAAAGAATTTGCCATTATGTCTATGTAATAGACACCAAGGGCAAAGCTAAAAATGGCCTCCGAAGGCAATGTTTGAACAATCTGAGTAGAGCCTACTAGACGATGCTTTGTGCCAAAGCATTGTGGTTCCTTACAAGATTTCATATATATTTTAGTACAAAACATGTGGTCCTGTGAACTAGGCCAATAATTAATGGAATGGAATTCTTTGAATAACTTAGGAACAGCTTCATACAAGGAACATACAAGCAAAGTTTCATCTATCAGCTTTGACCAAGTGGTTTAGGAGGAGTTGAAAGTTGATGATGCATGATACACAATGTACACAAGGCAACCACAAAAGCTCACCTTGAGCATATTGTGCTCAGGGGAGCTAAAAGATTGCTACAGTTGTGTATGTTAGTTAAACTGTCTTACTTCTTTTTTACTTTTTGTTTTCATCACCCATTCAAAGCTTGCAACCTGATGTTCAGTACAACATTCCACATAACAACAATAGAAAACTGAGATATTACTTAAAGAAAGTGATGGTATCAAATTTATAATATAACCATGTCTTATATAATAAGTATTGTTTTTGACAGATCAAGTTTGCCAAGTTTCACATGTAAGGAAATTATACACCTTGGGAAACTTTAAAGACAGCCGAAATTCTATCACCAACAAGAATAAGTTTTCTTTACTAAACACTTAAAACCACATGCATCAGCTGTACTGAAGTTTCAGACATGTACAAAAACTATACACTGTAATTTCAATGTTAGTGCTGGCTCCTTTTCCAACTAAAAGCATACAACTTGCGCACAGTTCTTGTTTTACTTACTTGAACAGCTCTGACAGAAGAAAAACTTAAGCAATGCTTTTGTTAAGTCATAGGATTTCTTTAACTTAAAAAAAATACTTAAGTTCAAATACAGCAGGCCTGAAAATTCTATTTACTTTAATCAAGAGTTATCTTCTGTTATTGCCTGATATTAAAATCAGTCCTGTTAGAGATTTCTTTGTTATGTATAAGCATCCTGTATGCAAAGATTTACCTGAATGTGAGGTTTGGTGATAATTTGCACAGGGTTAAAACAAAAGTTATCTGCATGGTTATATCATATAACTGGTGAACTGCAAAAGTTTCAGTTGAATGCCACAAGCTGTTCCTAGTTTGAATAAGATGTTTAGCAACAATTCCAAGGCAAAAATAATTAATTCGCTACATCTGGCAAGAGTGTACAATATACAAACAAAATGAAAGCTAAAGGACACTGTTTAAAATGAGCACACTGCATCAGTCAAAAATGTTTTCTCAAAATGAGTAAATAAATTGTACTGAAGAGTTAATACAACCTTTTATGCTGGGTCACATTACCCAATAAGAACTGGTAGTTAATTACAGGCTAGGCCTCCCAATCTGTTAATTGCCTTCCTAATTATAGAGAAAGGGATAAATAAATAAGACAATCTAAGCCTTGTATAGTTTGAATTATTTCATGAGGGGTGTCAAAATGCCTTAAATATTGCAAATGTTCATCAAGTATTCTTGTCATATCTCTGAAACTATGACTGTAATTATAATATTGTCTGTCTCTATCATGATTCTAAGTTACCTGTCTGCTAATACAAGAAGACTTTAATATTGCCAGGGATATAAAAGTACAACATTTCCTTGTTCTTAGAACAGTATCTTTTTCCAACCATGTGTCTTAATGATTTTGATACTTACCTTGGTAAAAGAACTGAGGGACAGATTTGCAATATACATCTATTACACTGGCTATTCTTGTCAAGATCACCATTCATTTACAACTAAATTAAGTTCTAGAACAGTTCTTTAATTAAAAAGTTCAATAACTTTTATCAGTCCATAAATGAAAACCTCCTTGACTTTTTCTAGAAAAATGCTCTCTCAATTACTTAATGAGAAAAATCTACAGCTGCCAATCTCTTCATCTGTTAATTTTGTCTATAATACAAAAAGTATTGAAACATGAATCATTTTTCTAAATAAACATTAACTAAGGTCTAAATCAGGACATTAAAAAATCAACAAGATTCAAGGGAAAAAGTCATACATTATTTTGTATTTTATTTAAGTTACAACATTATTGCAATGTAGCATCAAATTTTACACTTCTGAATTAGGAAGCATAACATATTTGAATTCCTTCTTTTATTTATTTAGATTTTCCATACCGATAGATTGGAATATTTCAATACTCTAAATCCATTTGAGTTGTTCTGTCAAAACAAGATGTTTATCCGTGACAGTTGGTAAACTTACACCAAATTTAAGTTAAACCACATGCAAAATCTACAATCAAATGCATTTTATTTAGCAGAGAGATAATGTGCATATAATCTAACTCTACAGTCAAGCAGAAGACAGCTGGCTGAGAATGCCTCTAAAATAGGACAATCATGATGAGACACTTGTAAATGCAAGCTCACAGACAGCTCTGTTCATTCTACCTGGTTAACAAAGGTGGTTTCTTTACCAGGGTAAAGGAAGAATTTGACTATCAACAAGGTTGATAAAATATCCCTAACAAGTATGCCTAGAACAGGAATAATAACAAATAATCAAGAACAAAGGCCTCAGACATCAGAAAACTGATTTTCATGTAGAATTTTATCTAGTTTTAGTTGTCAGATGACTGCAACAAAAATGTCTTGATATTAAAATTGAGATATGTTAGCTCAAATAATGAATTCTTCATAACCAATAAAGTTTTATAATGACATGTAAAATTGAACATCTAAAACACAACACAAATCAATAAATTATTGAACATCAGATTTGCAGTTGATGACTTGCAACAAGTGAAATCCTAATCTTAAGATAAAACAGATTTTGTGTCCTTGCATTCAATCATTTCATATCAATATGACACACGCTAATGGCAAACCCCCGCTATGCAACCAACAACCTTGATGACTTTTTTTCTTTATTCTCTAACCCAGTCTTATAATTCAATGATGACTAGCCACATGTTGGAAGTGCACAGTCATGGTGATGAAAGATTATATATAGTGCACATAGAGGGATGAAAGACTAGCACACATAGATTGATGAAACAGACTAGTGCACACAGAGCAATGAAACACTAGGGCCCAAAGAGCAATGAAACACTAGTGCCCATAGAGTGATGAAACACTAGCGCCCAAAGAGCGATGAAACACTGGTGCCCATAGAGTGATGAAACACTAGTGTGCATAGAGCGATGAAACACTAGTGCGCATGGAGCGATGGAACACTACTGTGCATGGAGCAATGAAACACTAGTGTGCATAGAGCGATGAAACACTAGTGCACATAGAGCGATGAAACACTAGTGCGCATAGCGTGATGAAACACTAGTGGGCATAGAGTGATGAAACACTGGTGCGCATAGAGCAATGAAACACTAGTGTACATAGAGCGATGAAACACTGGTGCCCATAGAGCAATGAAACACTGGTGCACACAGAGCGATGAAATACTAGTGCACATAGAGCAATGAAATACTGGTGCCCATAGAGTGATGAAACAAAGGGATAATAAAAGTGAAAAGCAACAAATCTATGTATAGTTCAACCATGCATTCATTATAAGTTACAGCTAGAATATCCAATACATAAAAAGTAATGAAAGAAAAAACATCTCACACTTTGTATACAAATACATTCTAAGTTCACAATTTCACTTATGGTCTGCACTGAATATCAAATAGGGAGTTGTGATAAATTTTTAATACCTTTTAAGAATTTAAAAGCATTCAATTTCTTTAAAGAAGAAAGCTTATTTTAAGGTGTATGTTACTGCTCATGAAAAGGTATGTTGTACACCTGGTTATACAGTGATGAAGATATTTCTTTTTCTAAAGCTTCATATTTCTCAAACTATGTTTAAACACTGGCTACAACACTGGCTACAAAGGGTTGTAAAACCAAACGGTATTGTACCATCTCAAAACTTCAGATTTAAAAAGTGTTTAACACAGAATTTCTGCTATACTGTGTTATACTTTGATCAAATAAATGTTACAACAGAATTGGCACCTTTTCTATAATCCTTTTATAGGGAGGTAATGGACATGTCACTGACAATGGACCTCAGTGGACATTTGGGCTTTAAATAATCACTTGGGTCTAATTGCTAAATCACCATTACTATATAATTAAGGAATTAGCACAGATCACTTTAACAAACTGAATAATAAAGGATATTGACAATCTGTTTTAATAATTCTAGTTGGTCTACTGGTCACACATGCGGCATCTTTGATCATAACACAAAACTGTAAATATTTATTGTTGCTTTTCCAGGATGTCTTGAACATGGACTGTAATATGCACTAACATGTAGTGCTTTAATTAATGGTCAAATTCTACATTAAGTTCACATTTTCAATTCCTTTCAGTGCAGTCAACAGACAAAACATGGTCTTTTTCAAATACTATTTCACAAAGATTTAACATTCCTATTACAAATCAAAATCAAATAATAAACAATAATAATTCTATATAGTGAAAAGGTTGTAAAAATATTATCAGCTACTGTCAGATAACTTCAGATTACTTGGCAATAGTGTTACAGGCTACGACCATTAGACTGCCTTGAGGTGACAGTAGATTCCTGTAGATAAGTGTGATGTAATGTATAATAGGTGTATGTCAGCCACAATACATCTCTCTGTCAATAACTGTACATGATAATCACTTAATGGGCCTATTAGTGTGTCAGTATGAAAAATCCTCTGATTTACTGTATCTACAATTTTCACCTAAATTGGGCACTGATATTTGTACCATTTCTTATTTCTTCCTCAGTGAAAGTACGTCAGTAAAAATGTCTACCTAATGCTTCTTTTGCAATATCTTCATGATATGTCAGCCTTGTTTGTGCAGAAAGAGAGCTTTGAAATCTCTGGATATGGAATACATTTCTAACTTGAACTAGCTCTAAAAATCTTAGAATAAGCTAAAAACTTTTATATTGGGTAAAAGTACCTATGTTGAACAACAAGTGGATCATGATGGCCATCTCACTTGAGTATAACTGCTAAGTAAGATGAGCGCCATGTAATAGATTTATCATCAAAATAAAAATAAAAGAACTGAACATGGAGTATAATTAGAACAATATTAGTGGAGATACCCAAGGCAATGTTCATGCCAAATGTCAGAACTCTACAACATGATGTTTTTTTCCTATATATTTTTTTAAAAAATAAAACATGTGACCCCTCAGGCAGGGCCAATAGGGACACAATTTGACAAAAAAATCACAAGAGGTCCACTAAATTTTTTCACAGCTCTGGGCATTGTGATTTTTAAGAAGTCTTTTAAGCTTTCTGTTCTGCATGGAATGGACTTCTTTGAAAAACTTTGGTAGAGTTTCATGTAAGGAACTTCCTTGCCAAGTTTCATCATCTTTGACCTAGTGGTTTAGGAGATGTCATTTTAGGTATTACACTGGGGGATCCCATAAGCTCACCCTGAGCACAATGTGCCTAGGTGAGCTAGTTAATACAGTTGAAGATCCCTTGCACTGGAAGTGAGAGTAATTAAAACTATGGGGCAATTCTTCAATGCATTGTATTAATTAACTATTAAATTGTACAGAAATTAAATCAAACAATTCACAAATGCATGAAAAAAGGCAGTATTAATGGAAGACACAGAGAAACTTGCAATTTCAGCACAGTGTTATTTTGAAAATATGTGTCTTGCAGATTTAATATGAAACAGCTCAAAGTTTCAAGTCTAGAAAATTTTCCCAGGATTCCAAACAACCCCTACAAACAGTTCTCCACTAGCAATTACATCAGCAACACAGACATATGGCATACTTAAATACCAGAAAATTAACACATCTTTAAACTCAAGTCTGCCTATTAAACCCAGATCCTTGATTCAGTAAGGAGCTAGGGGGCAGGTACTACTGGCAATCTTATTACTGATTACAGAATCCAACCACAAATATGTTAGAAGATTTCTCAGTGCAGTATAATATATGGTCCATTTAGTAACTGAACTCCCTCTGTATGCTTCCCCTCCTTTATTTTTCTTTCTGGTTTAAATGATTGAATTTTTTTAATGATAATATTTAAAGACTGTATGTATGTCTCAGACCATAATACTGACACTGGTAACTTTATATTCGTACCTATGTCACTAGGAAGGAACAACTGCAGTAATGTGAACCACCTCCATCACCAATGGTTCATTTTGTATGGGTCATCTAGACACACCCTTGTTAATAAAATACATGGTTAATCATTATAACATGACCATGGTACATCTAAATATATCATCCTTAAGTGTCCGCACTTCCTACACATCTGTGATATTATGAGAAATCCTACTAAGTGACAACTGTCAAAGGCACTTATAAACAATTGAAACTTGTGTGAAAAGCTTCCCTAATAACAACTTGAGAAAATATTTGTCACACGAGAAAAAATCTTCATATGGATAAGTAGGGATACAGGGATCATGATAATTATGTAAACCAGAACGGTCAACAAAGATGACAAATACCCCCAAAACTATGCATTGACTCAAAAGCAGAAGCAAAATCTGAACTCTCATAAAGCTATGATGCCAGTATACAAAGAAAACTGAAAGACTAGCTTGCCCCACAAGCTACAAGCTGACTTAAATCTGCATGTAAAAATGATACAAGTTCAATGGGAGATAACTCTGGGATGTCTTGACAGATATGAATCAAGTATTATGTCTTGCACATCTACACTGTGTACTCACTATGCCTGGCAAGTTTCAGTTCAATCTGTTGAAAAATGATGGAGGAGTTTGTGTTACAAGGTCGATTGTGACAAAAAGTCTAAGTTCAAGAGCAATAATTGTGCCTGGATAGGTATGCATCAGAAATACGTCTTTCACATCTTCATTGCCTAATTACTATCTCTGCCAAGTGTCATTTCCGTTGGTTGAAAAATGAAGGAGTAGTTTGTGCCACAAGGTATATATTAGTCAAAAAAGGGAAAAAGTATAAGTTCAAGGGGCAATAACTCTGCATTGCCTTCATGGATTTGCATAAAAAAATATCAAGTACATCTACATTGCCTGGTGACCATTTCTGCCAAGTTTAATTTCAATTGGTTAAAAACTGAAGGAGGAGTTCGTGACACGAGGTATATAATTTACAATCCTGGGAAAAAGTATAAGTTCAAGGAGCAATAACTCTGCAATGCCTGTATTGATATGCATCAAAAATATATCTTGCACATCTACATTGCCTAATGACCATTCCTGAAAAGGTTCATTTCCATCAGTTTAAAACTGAAGGAGAAATTGGTGATGGAAGTTTATGATGTCAATATTTACAAACATGGGAAAAAGTATAAGTTAAAAAGGCAATAACTCTGCAATGCCTGTATGGATATGCATCAAAAATATGTTTTGCACATTTACATTGCCTAGTGACTATTCCTGAAAAGTTATGATCCGTTGAAAACTGAAGAAGGAGTTTGCGACGCAAGGTTAAGATGACAAACATGACCGACCAACTGACAACTGCCAGGGTGATTCCAGTAAACCTACTTCATTTGCCGAGGTATAATAACATTAATATTTCTTGTCTATTTCTTCTTTTAATCTGAAACTGTGTCCCTTTCTAAACTGTTTAAAGCTTTATTTTACCTTAGTTTTATATCAGTCAAATGCTTTGCTGTAACTGCTAAAGTTTTCAACAGAGATGATAGATACTGCTCTGACAGTTGTGACTTATATTTCCTTCTTTTGAAAAAGTTGAAGTCCTATAGAAGCTAATAAAGTACTTTTTCTTGCCTTTCAGTCATTTTTCAACAACTGATGGTAAATATGTAAATATTTCAAGTACCAAGAACAGCCTACAAACTTCAGTCTCGTACATTTTCTGTATTTAGTGTAAGATGATTAGCACTCATTTACTTTAAAACTGTCCAAGTAGTTCAAAAGATACATATATAAATGGGGTGCTGCTTTACTATTTAACTGAATTTGTAAAATCACCCATCTGAATAGGTGACATCAACTATCTCAATATCACTTATTCAAGGAACAAGTGATATCATCTGTTCTCATAGGTGATATCATCTGTTCTCATCGGTGATATCATCTGTTCTCATAGGTGATATCACCTATTTGTAGAGGTCTGTTGCACTTTGCAGATCCTCTCATGATGCTTGAGGAAGTTATGGCCAAAACAATTCAAATGGATACTATTTTTGACCTTTAACCTCTTTGTGTGACCTTGACATTGGTGGTAGAAACCTGGGTGTTGAATGGGAGATAACTTCTGAATGGTTTGACAGATACACATTAAAAGTCAACTTGCACATTTACACTTCAGGACAAAAAAGATTAGCCAAATTTGACTTCACTCCCTTGAAAACTGAAATACTAGATTGGAACACAAACTTTGTATGTCAAATGTGACAGACTGACCCGAACAACAGTCGGACAGATGAACTGACCACCATGGTACTTCCTTTGCACGGGCATAAAAAATCAGCAATTTAGAAACAGACTGCAGTAAGATACAGAAACATTAACTGTTTTAACTTTTTTTGTAATATCTAAACATAGTGATGAGTTGTGCAAAAAAAAACGAAAACAACAAGAGCTATGTTGACATGGCCATCCCCCACCGAATGTGTTTGCTTAGTTATCATTCTTGTGCACTGCACTCCTCCCCAATGAGATCTATCAACCTATGAAGTTTCAAGTTGATACCTTAAACACTTTTTGAGTAATTGTCTGAACAAAAGTTAAGCGCGAAAAATAACAAAGGACAATAACTAAAAAATTATGAAGGGTAGAGTTATCATTCTTGTGCAATGTACTCCTTCTCGATGTGATCTATCCACCTATGAAGTTTCAAGTTGATATCTCAAATACTTTTCGAGTTATGCCCCGGACAAAAATGAGATGGAAGGACAACAGACAGATGGACTGAACAGAGACTATTACCCTAACCCCCCACCACCTTTTTTGGTGGAGGATGAAAAAAAAACCAGTTTATCATCAACTGCTTCAGTTTGAAGGTTATATTAAGTTGTCATCTTGTCATTTTACCTGATGGGCATGTGCACTGGTATGTTGTAGCACTAGTGGTCAAACACGTTCCCTTGTTCTGACAGGGGTCTGGGTAGCATGGGACATACGGCTGCTCACACAGCTGACCTCTGTATGTTACTGGACAATTGCAACTGGAAATGATAGACAATCATGAAATTTCAATTAAAATCACCATGAAGTCTAAACTGAATAACTCTGATTTATTCTGGGAACCAACAAAAACATCAGTAGAAAAAGTTGAGTTAGTGGGAAACAACTTTGTTCTAACTTAATAAAAGGATTACTTACAAAAAAGAACAAAAAAACACTCAAAGGTTACTTTCCTTACCATATGGCATGCTAGTCAATTATTAATAATTGAAACATCTTATTAAAAATCTTAAGACAGTTTTATTAGAATATCTTTAGGAGAAAAGCAGTTTGCAGCCAGCTAAATAGAAGGGAGATAACTGCAATGGAGAATGCATCACTTAAATTCATTTCTGAGAGCATTTCTCTCCCTTGCATTAAAAAAATCAAACTTGATAAAAGACATCACTTACAAGTAGGATCCGTACTGATTCTCACAGGATCCGCCATTCTGACAGAGGATTGGATTGGTTGAACACTCATCTATGTCTTCCTTACATGTGTCCCCTGTGAACCCTGACTTACAAGTACAGGTAAAACCAGAACTATGAGACAGGCAGGTGGCCCCATTACTACAGGGCTGGTTCACACAGTAATCTATAGTCTCACAGTGCATGCCTGAAAGATTGTTTGAGGAAATTTAGTTCTTTTCATCATAACTGAATCTATCCATTATGTTTTCAGTATATACAAATGAACTGTATCCCCAAAACCATTTAGTTTCTATATTTATACAAAACAAGTATAGAATCAGTTAGTAGGTAAGTGAAAAATATATAAACACTCTTCTTTATATACATGGCTAGACATAATGCAAATCAAATGACACTTGAGCTGTTACCCGTTAGTGATTTCAACCATTTACATATTTTTAGAGACTTCACTTTCTAGACAGGTGAATGTTTACTCTTTTATATCACAGTAGTTTTTCTACTTATTGTAGAAAGGTATGCAAAAATAATCTTAAATAACTGGCTCAGCAGTCTAGTGTCTGGCAGTATGGTGTCTGCTGATTAATTATGCATTACATTTGTTTACAGAACATCTCAATGAGACTGGAATGTAACAGAATTCCAAGGTTACAATTCCAGTCGATTACATGTGTTTCATAATCTTCAAGTTGAAAATCTTCTATTGTAGAAATTTGCAACACTTGTACCACCTGGTTTAAAACTGACTGGAAAAAGATACACTGGTTATAATTACCAATTTGTAAACCTGCATTATTCTCTCACAACTAAAAGGGTTCGAGACTTCTTCCTTACACTTGCCAGATCATAGTAGGCAGAGTTTAACATATCTCTTCCTAGTAAGTAGGTAAGTTTTGTACTTGCTACTTGCTACACTAGCAGATCACTGGTTTAGTGGTAACCTTTTAAACCTATGTTTTATGTATATGTGAAAACACTGAACTTTCAACAGAACCTGAGATATCTATGGGATTGGAACACTTTTTGTATTCTTCTAATAAGCATGGGCCCATTACTCTGAAAAAACTTGCATCTCCACTCCATACTGGGACTTCCTATCAAGTTAAGAAACAACCCAGACAAGAATGTGAGTTGTGGAACAGACGATCATACACATGACCATGGATAATCAGTTTTGTGCATAACTACCTGACTGAATCAACTCCCAAGTCCCTATATATTCAAATAAGTTTTATAAATTTTAGGAAACTAATACACTCACTTTGGCTTCTGACCTAGGAACCTCAGAATCAGTAGTGGTCATCTATTGGTAATGCCAAATGTTTGCCAGTTACTGATTGGACAAGGATTTTACACAGCTGGCCACTGTGATCTTGACCTTTGAACTAGTGACCTAATAAGGGGTCATTTGCTGGTTATGCTAGTTTCATGAACCAAGGCCCAAGCAGTTGGCAGAAACTAAGGAGACAAAATGATATGACCCCATATATATGGACTGCACAGACAGACAGACAGCAGGAATGGTAAATGCTTTCCACTTTTCAAATGAAGCATAACAAAGCATCTGTCTGTAAATCAGAAATTTATAAAGCATACACTATAATGTACCTGGAAGTTTACTACTTACCCATAAATCCTGACTTGCATTCACACCTGTAGATGGAGAGATCTCTTGCATTGCTGTTGATACATGTACCACCATTTTTACATGGAATGTTGTAGCAGGCACTGGCTGGGTTAATGTACTCACACTGAGTTCCAGCAAAACCTAACACATATTTACAGAGATGCTTTAAGAACAAACTGCAATCAACATTGATCAGGAGTAAAATTAAAATAAAGTTAAATACAGTAGGATCATGTGTGAAATATTGAACAGAGACAATCTTTAAATAAACACAAGGTTTATTTGAGTAGTGTATTTAACTACTCCATCAATCATTATATATGAAATGACCAATATAACATACATAACAAGCAATAAAATTAAGGTAGACTGTGCACGAGAACCTTATGCATAATTATACAGTATAATCCATCTAGTGAGTTAATCGCAGAACAAAATGTAGAAAACAATATTAACCTTCACATGTTTTCCAGTTAGTCCTATTGTACTGGCAGACATTTGTCATTCAGTGTTTTGATTATATGTCCATTTACAATTCAGTTCTATAAACACACAGTCATTTGTCCCTTAGTCATCTTAAATTTGTGATGAAAAGCTATATACCTGGTTGACATATACATTGTGCTGAGTACTGATGGTTGGCCTGGGTAGTGATCTGGCATGTTGAGTTGTTCTCACATATTGTATGTAGACAAGGGTTCACTTTCTGGCAATATTCTCCAATATAGTCTGTACCACACCTGAAAAACAGTATTCGCAATATTAAACATTTAATCACCATAATAATTAATAACTTTTATCATTATCATCATAAATCCATTTTTTGTTATTACTGGCATTCCAAACAGGAGAAAATGTAAATATCAGCAATTATTTTTTCAAACCAAGGGAGCTTACTGCCTAGGTTAAAACTTTTAATAAATCTACATTTACCTCCCTTGACTTAAAGAGTGTACAGCAAAATATTTACATGCTAACAAGTTCCTGACATTTTCCTTATCAACTGCATGGTTATATTTTTTCTGACTAAGTGTCTGTAATTGACCTATTAAAGAACCTTTTTTCACAAATTGCTGCTCTTAACTGCCGTCTAACTGATCCATACAATGCATACCAGACAATACACACCATGCTATTTGACACATTTATTATACATAATCTATTATAGTAGTATAAATTAGCAGTGAGATTATTAGCACACACAGAATGTACATTAATCTAGCCTTCATTGCTATAAAATCCATCAGACTGTCTGAGCGGTTCTGCCAGATTTCAAAACACTTCTGCATCATTTGTTTCCATAACTGTACTTAAGGGAAAATCTGTATTTAATACTTGATAAACAGATGTTGAACAGTTTATATATAGTCATTCTGGGGAGAATAACACACAGCACTGCAAAAAGGATCTCCACATACACACGGTGCATAACCATATCAGCAGTCTGTTTGCAAAAACTGTTTTACAGGTGGTCACTCTGCATCAGCACCGGTTATTCTCTGCTGTAAAAACAGTTTGCAATGGACGATTGGCAGACAATTTTGGTCAGACATCAGTTCAAACAGGTGAGATGCTTAAAATTAAGAAGGGCACAGATCATTACAATATCTTTATTATGGATACCTGTCTCCACTTTTCAATTTTCAGACACTGCACTCCAAAATTTGGACAACTTGTTTAGTTGTGTACATGTACAAATTATTGTTTTGATAACATAATTATATTATTATAACAATTACATATAGCAGCTCAACCAAAGTTCAAATATATTTTGGTCGAATTTTTTTCAAAATTCTTATTTATGTTTTGTTTTGTTAATACAAATAGTTTTTACTATACATTTGTGTTTGAGAAGGAATTCTTTTTTTGTTCATCATACATGTGTGAATGAGCTGCTTTAAGGGGCCAAAGTATGTTACTTAACTCTGTCACCCTAATTAGATTCACTGCCTTGTGTTTATAATGTATATACAAGATGAACTACCCTAGCCTAAAAGGAGTCTGGGTTACAATGGAGGATGTTTATTTTACTAAGCTAAGATTGTAAGCTTGTTAGTTAAAGCTCTGTTTTGCTATTAAGTTACATGATCTGTCAGTGGGCCAATGGAGTCCAACTACATATACCTGATCCCCTAATTTTAGGGCCCCCATCACCTTAAAACATTTAACTCCCTTTTGAGATTTCGCAAATTACAAGTGTCTTGAAATTCAATGTCTTTTACAAGAGGCAACCGATGTGTAAAATGTTAAATTCTCCATTCAGTCATGTACAAGGATATGTCCCACCTCTTGAAACCCCTACAAAGTACTATGCTGTAATTATTCTACAATTGATTTCACGCTTAACTGGCAGCCATTCATGCATACTGCATTCTTCATCTGCTAACACAAAGCTTATAATTGTGGACAAAAGAGAAACTCCTGTAACAGAAATACTCCACACCTTCAATGAAAGTACAGGAATTAAACAAGCTTCATATAAGTTTCCAAATGTCAGCTTCAGTAATATTTTCTGTTTGTTTTTTTTTACTATAACTGATTTATAATTTAGTTTTATCTTTGGTTTCTTTCTGTTCAAATTGATATTTAAAACAAAAAAATACAGACAGACTTTTTGCAATATTTCAATCTGGTGAACATTTTTCTGTAAAGCCTGTAATGTTCAAATGAGATATACTGAGCTGACAAAATAATATAGTTTGGCTGTATTCTATAGTATACAGTTAGGCTGTATTCTATAGTATACAGTTAGGCTGTATTCTATAGTAAACGGTTAGGCTGTATTCTATAGTATACAGTTAGGCTGTATTCTATAGTATACGGTTAGGCTGTATTCTATAGTATATGGCTAGGTTGTATTCTATAGTATACGGTTAGGCTGTATTCTATCGTATATGGTAGGCTGTATTCTATAATATATGGTTAGGCTGTATTCTATAGTATATGGTAGGCTGTATTCTATAGTATATGGCTAGGTTGTATTCTATAGTATACGGTTAGGCTGTATTCTATAGTATACGGTTAGGCTGTATTCTATAGTATACAGTTAGGCTGTATTCTATAGTATATGGTAGGCTGTATTCTATAGTATACAGTTAGGCTGTATTCTATAGTATATGGCTAGGTTGTATTCTATAGTATACGGTTAGGCTGTATTCTATAGTATACGGTTAGGCTGTATTCTATAGTATACAGTTAGGCTGTATTCTATAGTATATGGTAGGCTGTATTCTATAGTATACAGTTAGGCTGTATTCTATAGTATACGGCTAGGCTGTATTCTACAGTATACAGTTAGGCTGTATTCTATAGTACACAGTTAGGCTGTATTCTATAGTATATGGCTAGGCTGTATTCTATAGTATACGGTTAGGCTGTATTCTATAGTATATGGTAGGCTGTATTCTATAGTATACAGTTAGGCTGTATTCTATAGTATACGGCTAGGCTGTATTCTACAGTATACAGTTAGGCTGTATTCTATAGTATATGGCTGGGCTGTATTCTATAGTATACGGTTAGGCTGTATTCTATAGTATATGGTAGGCTGTATTCTATAGTATACAGTTAGGCTGTATTCTATAGTATACGGCTAGGCTGTATTCTACAGTATACAGTTAGGCTGTATTCTATAGTATATGGCTGGGCTGTATTCTATAGTATACGGTTAGGCTGTATTCTATAGTATATGGTAGGCTGTATTCTATAGTATACAGTTAGGCTGTATTCTATAGTATATGGCTAGGCTGTATTCTATAGTATACAGTTAGGCTGTATTCTATAGTGTATGGCTAGGCTGTATTCTATAGTATATGGTAGGCTGTATTCTAAAGTATACAGTTAAGCTGTATTCTATAGTATACGGCTAGGCTGTATTCTACAGTATACAGTTAGGCTGTATTCTATAGTATATGGCTAGGCTGTATTCTATAGTATACGGTTAGGCTGTATTCTATAGTATATGGTAGGCTGTATTCTATAGTATACAGTTAGACTGTATTCTATAGTATATGGCTAGGCTGTATTCTACAGTATACAGTTAGGCTGTATTCTATAGTGTATGGCTAGGCTGTATTCTATAGTATATGGTAGGCTGTATTCTATAGTATACAGTAAGGCTGTATTCTATAGTATATGGCTAGGCTGTATTCTATAGTATACAGTTAGGCTGTATTCTATAGTATATGGCTAGGCTGTATTCTATAGTATACTTTACCTTACCTTAATTTGGTGAACACTGGTACCAAGTTATTTCAAAATCCTGCAATGAACCAATGTTGGACAGATGGATGGTAGACAGATGGATGTATAGTTCAATTTCTTTAATATGCCTTGTATCAGTGGGGTGGGGGATAAAAAAAGCTACTCTTCTTTATAATTTGATATTTCTACATAGGTATTTAACAGAAAAATGTAATTTTACAAGCAGTGCTTTAGAATATTGTAGGGCTGAAAAATGTTCACTAAGTACTTGTCATAGAAGGGTACAGAACAAGAATACACATATAAAACAACATACATACACTCTGTTATTGTCTGAGCTAACAATGAATGAAATCTTTCTAAATCCTATCTAATTAAGTAATTTTACATGCTTTTGACCTCAGCAGACAGAGTTATCAACAACAAAAGAGTTTTTTACCATACATTTACTACTTGAAAGATAAAACCTAAGGTATAAAGTATTTGACATGAACTAAAGATTTTAAACTCATTCAGTAATTACTACCTATCTACAGAAGTTATCTAACTGAAATGATAACACCTTTTAAACAATTTATAATGATAATCATACAGTATGTCCCACATCTCGATAAGAAGACATTTATTTCAATCAGTTTTATCAAAGGACAAGGGACTACTGAAAACTAATACCAAAATATATCAAGATTTCAAAACAATGACAAATCATTTGATTAAATTGGCAACTAATAATTAACATGGGCTTTACAAAACCTGTATTGTCAATTTAAGTTTAATGAGAATTCTCAGGACCTACAGAATACAAAGGCACTGATGAAAGATGATCAACATTGTTTTAAATCATAGTGCATACCACAACAGTTATACTGTCTCAAACAATTATAAAGTGTATATATAATACATAAAACTGCTGATTGTATCATGATGAATCTATTAAAATCTGATAAGCTGCCCAAAGATAGATTTTGTACTGAAATGAGATAAGCTAGTTATTGTTCTGACACTAACACTTTGGATGTTGCTTTGTGGTAAAGCTACACATGCATGTATAAAAGGCACACCCAGCAAGATATTTTTAACCCTCGCAGATAGCCGAGGCTTCCATGACATCAAGCGTGGGTTGATTATTACCAGCATAATGTAAAACATGTGTGCATATTTTTTAAAGGATTCCTAAGAACAACCTTGAAAAAAACCAGTTCCTGAATAGCAACATAATCAGAAACAGAATGCAGAAAAAACAGCTGTAAAGCGGGAATGTTGCAACAAACCACGAAACAACAATCAGCTGGTTATTGTATCTTTTTTCCAAATTGTACAACTGACAGCTTGCATCATTCCAACAGAATGAAACAAAAACTTCCAGCTGCCAATTAAGAGTAATTTAAATGAAGTCTCCTTGGTATATTCATACCTGCCATAATTTTTCTGGCCATTTCCAGGATTTTGATATCGAATTTTCGGGATTTGAGCCGATTTTACGGGACATACAACTATTCATATACTTTCAATGCCCTACCATTGGCAGTACACAAAATTGGACGGGATTTCGTTTTTGGCGGAAAAAGCCGTGCACGTGTTTCAAATACACATCAGTACCATCAGTTTCATACCTTTTATTTAAGTTGCAAGAGCATAGTAATTGTGTAGCAGTAATCATAAAATAATAACTGTGTACCATTAATTTATTAACATCATTAACTCGAATTCAAGTTGAATCATGGGCGTTTGATGACGGCGTCGTCTATGCTTCGTATTACAAGTATCGGCGCTATTTATTCGAACATTACAATATTCATCATGAATACTTTTTAAACTTACCTTTTCTTTGTCGGACCGATATGTGAAAAACTCAGAACAATTTTAAGCAGCATCTCTATTGATACCAAATTCCGACGGCAGCAAACAAACCACAAATAAGTTAATGATTTAAAAATCATAGTCTTTGTCGGAAAGGTCGATGCACATTTGCATTAAATTTAATTTTAAGTAGCATCTCTATTAACACCAATTACCGCGGCGACAGTCTTTGAAAGGGGCAGATATCTTACAAATTAATTAATGCACCGCAAGTCAATAAATCGATAGCCGATAGCGGTCATTTGTTAATTGGTTATCAATGACACGCGGTGTATTCGCCGAATTGGAACATATTATCATAACGAATAATTAAACAATTAGCAATTGTCAAAAATTTGACTGGTCTGATCAAAGGTATGCGCGTTTTTCATGTTTTCCGGGACATCGGGTGTCTTTTCGGGACTCTGGGAAGGGCCCTCGATTTCCATGGCAGGTATCGTATATTTAAATAGGGACTGAAGTGTGCAGACTACCACCATAAATAAGGCATAACTATGTTATAGGACCTAGACTAAAGTTAGGTTTCTCTATGAATAATACCGTCAGATCATACAATACTCCCCTTGGCAGCCCGTACATCAAAAACAACCATGAATACTCAAATAGCAGTTCATTTCGATTTCTATACTTGATTCTAATCACTGTAAAAGCAGTAAATATTTCACTCAAAATCAAAACCCTGACCTGTTCTTCTAGAAAATCAGGCTCTAGAACAGTACAAAATTAGATATAATGTCTGCCAGTTCTTTGAAATCTTCCACCTCATTCATTATATTCCTGCCCATATCATTGACTAAATGCTTTTTTTTTCATGTAGTACCAAATACAACAAAATCTGAAAATTCCCACATCCCCTAAATCACAAGCTGTCCTCAAGTAACCCCTAATTGGATTGGAAAAAGTCCCTAATTAAATGTAGGGAGCTTTAATTTGATGAGCCACTATAGAACACAATTCCCAAACTTCTTTAAAACTCTGTCTTCATTTAAAAGTCAATAAAATATTTTGGTGGATTTCATGAAACACCGTTTTTCAGAAGGTTAAGAAGCCTGTAGTTTTCTCCATGTGTGGAACTGTGCTGAGGAACTTCTCGATCTAACATCAATATTCACTGCAATATTCCAGGCAAGGTCAGTATTAGCATCAATATTCCATGCAAGGTCATATAAGGTGCTATATTCCAGGCTAGATCATATAAGGTGCAAGATTCCATGCAAGGTCATAGAAGGTGCAATATTCCAGACAACGTCATATAAGGTGCAATATTCCATGCAAGGTCATATATATATAAGGTGCAATATTCCATGCAAGGTCATCTAAAGTGCAATATTCCAGGCAAGGTCATATAAGGTGCAATATTCCAGGCAAAGTCAAAATGAGCATCAATATTCCAGGCAAGGTCAATATGATACAAAGTCATATCAGGTGCAGTATTCCAGGCAAGGTCAATATTAGCTTCAATATTCCAAGCATGGTCATATAAGTTGCAATATTTCAGGTAAAATAAATATAAACTGCAATACTCCAGTCAAGGTCATATAAGTTGCAATATTCAAGGTAAGGTTACGGAAATAATATAAGCTGCAATATTCCAGGCAAGGTCATATAAGTTGCAATATTCCAGGCAAGATCAATAATAAATTGTAATATTCCAGGCAAGGTCATATAAGTTGCAGTATTCCAGGCAAGATCAATAATAAAATGTAATATTCTAGGCAAGGTCATATAAGTTGCAGTATTCCAGGCAAGATCAATAATAAATTTTAATATTCCAGGCAAGGTCATATAAGTTGCAGTATTCCAGGCAAGATCAATAATAAATTGTAATATTCCAGGCAAGGTCATATAAGTTGCAATATCCCAGGCAAGATCAATAATAAATTGTAATATTCCAGGCAAGGTCATATAAGTTGCAGTATTCCAGGCAAGATCAATAATAAAATGTAATATTCTAGGCAAGGTCATATAAGTTGCAGTATTCCAGGCAAGATCAATAATAAATTGTAATATTCCAGGCAAGGTCATATAAGTTGCAGTATTCCAGGCAAGATCAATAATAAAATGTAATATTCCAGGCAAGGTCATATAAGTTGCAATATTCCAGGCAAGATCAATAATAAATTGTAATATTCCAGGCAAGGTCATATAAGTTGCAGTATTCCAGGTAAGATCAATAATAAAATGTAATATTCCAGGCAAGGTCATATAAGTTGCAATATCCCAGGCAAGATCAATAATAAATTTTAATATTCCAGCTAAGGTCATATAAGTTATAATATTCCAGGCAAGGTCAATAATAAATTGAAATATTCCAGGCAAGGTCATATAAGTTGTAATATTCCAGGCAAGGTCAATATTAGGTTCATTATTATATTCCTGGCAAGGTCAATAATAAATTGAAATATTCCAGGCAAGGTCATATAAGTTGTAATATTCCAGGCAAGGTCAATATTAGGTTCATTTTTATATTCCTGGCAAGGTCAATAATAAATTGAAATATTCCAGGCAAGGTCATATAAGTTGTAATATTCCAGGCAAGGTCAATATTAGGTTCATTTTTATATTCCTGGTAAGGTCATTTAGAAAACAACAGAGTAAATTTTACTGTTTCATTTGTAAACAGATGATCATCAACAAGATTCACCAAATCACAAGGCAATACATTTACAAAAAATTGCTGTCCCATCCTTGGAAATATTTTGCTCACCTCTCGTCAGATAACAAATCTGCAACTTGTAACCTGTGCTGCAGCACTTACCACTTACAGAGAAATTGCTAATTACTGGTTAAACTCCATGAAAACAGGGTAGGTGGACTGACTGCCAACATAGGACTATGATGATGTTGAAATCAGTGTACTATTAAGCAATCCTTCACAAACATCTTCAAGAAAGTGAAGTCATTAAAAGACCGGAAGTAATCAAGCGGACTTAATCATGAAAGTCATAAAATTTAATTTAATTATTTAATATAACTTGATCATATTATATTGGTATAAGAACAAATTTAAAATATGATCTGATGAATTAAACAGAATAGTTTCAATAAAACAGAACCAGCTATGTCAGTATTTTAGCTAGTGTATTACATGTTTGGACCCCAAACAAGGGGGCCATGATAGCCCTGCATCCTTCACCTGAGAACTACCATTCAAGGTTAATGAAGGAATCAAGGTAAGTTTGCCAAATTGTGAATAAAAATATAAAAAAAATATCTTGAGTTATTATAGTGAACACTATAATTTTTACTGACAATACTCAGTTATCATTCTTGGCTATAATGACTAAAAGAGAATATCATTGCTGCTTTAAAAAAAAATTCAATACACATTGTATACATTTACTCTCTTTATACTTTTCGCAAACTTTTGTTCTTTTACTAAGAGCTAAATTAGTATTACAATTCTGAAGAGACATTAAAAAACATAAGCAAAAAATCCTCTATAAATAAATAATGATATCTATATATTCCTGCAGGTTTGTTATAAATTTCTAATAGAGAATATCTTGAATTATCTCCATTTAAGTTCAGCTGCTTCTAATGAGTAGTCATGAACTACAACAAATATCACTGCAAACTGAGTAGTCATGAACTACAACAAATATCACTGCAAACTGAGTAGTCATGAACTACAACAAATATCATCACTCCAAACTGTTGCGTTTTTTTTTATGTCTACTGATTGTCTTGGTTTCAATGGCCAAATGTGCCAATCATTACAGCATCAAAAGAAATCTTTTATGAATATTCATATTATTACCTCCCCCCCCTTTAATTTCAGAATTTTATTAACAATCCTTAACCTTTGGTGGTTATATTTTTTAAAAAATCAATTGAAGTTTCACAGTTCATATGGAAAGTAACACAAAGAATGTTTGTGCCAAATTGTACTCAAAACAAGCCAAAAGAAGAAGTAGAGTTTGAAAGAAGATCTTTCAATTTTTTTATTTAGGAAAGAAGGGAAAATAAACAAGTGACCCCCACCGCAGGGTTAATTTTGGCCCCAGGGACATAATTTAAACAAACATGGTAGAGGTCCACTGCACAATGCTTAAGTGCAAAATTTTAAAACTCTAGACCTTGTGGTTTCCGAGAAGAAGATTTTTTGAAGTTTTTCCAATATATATTTCTATAAATATAAGCTTATGTAAAATCAAATGACTCTGGGGTAACTTTGACATGGTGGTTAAAAAGAAGATGTTGTTTAAAGGAAAAGTTTGAAGCCATCAGACACAGGGTCATCAGAAAAGCTCACGCTAAGCACGATGTGCTCAGGCCAGCTAAAATCAGATATTCAGAAAAAATCGCATTCCCTATATGAATATCCGAATATATTCAATTATTCCATATGAATATTCACTGACATCCCTAGGTGATACACACTTCATGGTAAAATTTTAATAAAGTCAAAGATTTTTTGAATTTTCTTAAGTGTATTTATGTGTTGAAAGGTTGAAACTTAAGTATAGATATCAAAATTATCCAATTATCGTTGTTGTTTCTTGTATTTTTATTAAAAGTTCAAAACTGAATTCCATGAATAATGATGAGTTCTAAAGCTAACAAAACATTTGGTTTTTTTTTATTATATAGGTATGAACTGTCAGACATTCATTTTTCCCAGAATGACTGTTACACTTAATATGACATGCTCTGGAAAAGAAGACCCCTGCAGAATGGAAAATTAATATAAAACTTCATAAAATTGATAAACCAGTAGCACAGACAAGGGAGTAAAGAGTTTAAGACAGAGTGAGTAGAAAAATTCACATCAGTGACTGTAAAGAATTTAGTACTTAAAGTTCATAAGTTAATTCCAATAGCAGACAGACAGGTGTACTGTAGCCATTTGAGATGTATAGCACTACATAGCTATCTCATCAACTGTAACCCTGTAAAGTGTAATCATCACATTTTATACCTACACACTGTATCAGGACTTCAATTATATTGTCAGGGTATCTTTTACTAACAATATGTCTCCAGGAGTAACATACTGTATTCTATTTCATCTTTTAATAATCTAGAATGAAAACAATGCACATGGTATATACATGTGATTTATCTTACATTAAAAAGCTTAATATGTAAATATTTTCCTAGCTCAGTCTTCAATCCCCTGTCTGGACTGACGAGTGCCCTTAATTTGCATACAGGTGGCCAAGTTTGACAGATGGTCGACAATGTCTAACGGTTTTCCGGTTTCCTCTACTGAGCAAATAAATACCTATACACCAGAAAATCATTGTGACTCAAACAACAGAAATATTTTCATGCAATTTCAACAGTCTAAACAACATTTTATTAAGACTCATTTTTTTACAAATCTAAATTCACCAGTTTTCTTGTAAGGTAAACACATCAAACTATAGGAAAACACTGACAAAACTTTTCAATTTGACCCTGAATGCTGTTAAATATTGATAGAGGGTTTATAAATCCCTGATAAAAACAGATAAATCACTGACAATCCACACACTTCATGATAAATGCAGAAAGTAGTCCGGCACTGAAGTAATTGGACATTTAACCAAAGTGTTATGATTTTGAATACATTAAGTACTTTTATAATAATAATTATATAATTTTACTACTTTAAGAAACTCACAGAGGCATGTACACCAAAAAAGATGATATGTCTTTAGTATTTTTGGATCAGTCTCAGGGGCGGATCCAGGATTTTGGGTTAGGGGGGGCGTAACTTTTAATCACTCTAAGCGGGAACGTTTAAATTGCGTGCACTCTGTGTTGTGTACGAGTACATCTCAAAAGGCAATGTTGTATAAAGATACGCGAGCGAAGCGAGCGAAGAAAAAATAGGAAAATATAGTATATTTTATTGTTTCCATACCAAAGAACATGTAAGCTCCGGGAATTTTAGGGGGGGCGTGCGCCGGGTGCGCCCCCCCCTGGATCCGCTAGTGAGTCTTGGCTCATGCATGTATTATATGATAGAGCATATTTTAATGGATTTCTCCAATGCTGCTGTTAATTAACCATTACCAGTACTCTTTTCAGCTTTTGTCTTTCCTGAAATTATCTCAAAATAATCTTCCCACATGTATTTCTGAAAATTTTGGAATGTTTATATCAGATGACTGCTTTTACAGTATATTCTTACTTTTACTTGCAGTTTCATGTTGTGCTTGTACTGAATTTATACTTCACTTTCTACATAGTGTCATTTACTAATGAAACTACCTTCAACTCGAGTCTGCATATAATGATATTATTCATCGGTCTGTCTGAAATGGTAATCAAAGTAATGTGTTTATTTAAACTATTTTATTTATCATGCTTTTTATAATTACATCTAAAGGGAACAACCTAGTCATTCCGTATCAATTCTCTAGATCATACACTGCCTTTTATGGAATTTTTACCTTAACAAGTCAATGTATGAATTTTTAAATTAAATAATTAAACTCTCATGACAATAACCAGTTTACAATTTGTAATTAAGCAGAATGTTATTCTTGGCTCACAGCATTTATTTACATGGTTTGTTACGTCCATAGACTCTTCTTACCCAAAAGCCAGTTAATAGCACTGATACATGTTAGTGGACAGGTATATGGGATCAGGACCTTTGGGTTACAAGTCTAGTGCTTTATGGTTTGACTCTAGGTCTGCTCAAGTACTTCCCTTTTATTTAAACAACCCTGAATGATTAAAACTGCAATTTAACTTTTTAGCTGGTTTTCAAATTGGACTGCTTTTATTTTCATTTATGTTACACCTTTGTCAATATTCACTTAATGTGTGAAATAAATTTATATCCTTTGGACCAGCATTAATTGATTCATTCACTGAGTTATTCATTGATTCGATCTTCCTATTTTCAGCTGTCAGTTGATATGTTACTCAAAAATTTTCTATGCAAATGAATTCTATAATTTAAAAAGAATGAACATTTCATAAATAACATTATGAAAGTGTGATGATAACAAGGAGTATGCCGAAAATGATACTGGTAATGGAGAACTGATACTTATTGCAGAGTTCAGATATCATTAAAATATAGCTTGTTATACCCATGGCAAACAAACTATAGTATCCTTGCTCATTAAGTAGTCTGGTAATTATCCTGACATTTTTTCACATATTTCATACATATGATATCAAGGAAAAATACCAGCTGCATACAGGTTCTGGGATTGATCCTCGACTGTTAAGGTTGTCTAGAAAACTGCTTCAGATGCCCTATACACTTCTAAACTTAAATGGGAAATCAGTCTGTAGCCATTCTACAAACAACTAAAAAATATGCAGATTCCATGATCAGATTAAAGAAAGTAATACTTATTTTTAAGAACATAATATCAAACCCTGTTAACAGAAATACTGCTTGCATTTATTGGTGATATGCAGATCTATCATTTAGTGATCTGCATAAAGCATAAAACAGACCTGACTTAGTGTTAAATGACCTAGAAAAGACAGTAAATGTCCGCAGACAGCACGCTCCACTTTTCTCAGTGCTGGATAATAAAGTGAAAACAATTGAGGAAATGAACCAAATGAGGAAATTAAACAAGTTTGAGGAAATGAACCAAGTGTGAGGAAATGAACCAAGACTTAGTGAGGAAATGAAACAAGCAAAGAAATGAAACAAGTGTGAGGAAATGAAACAAGACTTAGTGAGGAAATGAAACAAGCAAAGAAATGAAACAAGTTTGAGGAAATGAACCAAGACTTAGTGAGGAAATGAAACAAGCAAAGAAATTAAACAAGTGAATAAATGAACCAAGTGTGAGGAAATGAACCAAAACTTAGTGAGGAAATGAAACAAGCAAAGAAATGAAACAAGTGTGAGGAAATGAACCAAGCAAAGAAATGAAATAAGTGAATAAATGAACCAAGACTTAGTGAGGAAATGAAACAAGCAAAGAAATGAAACAAGTGAATAAATGAACCAAGACTTAGAGAGGAAATGAAACAAGCAAAGAAATGAAACAAGTGTGAGGAAATGAACCAAGACTTAGTGAGGAAATGAAACAAGCAAAGAAATGAAATAAGTGAATAAATGAACCAAGACTAAGTGAGGAAATGAAATAAGCAAAGAAATGAAACAAGTGTGAGGAAATGAACCAAGACTTAGTGAGGAAATGAAACAAGCAAAGAAATGAAATAAGTGAATAAATGAACCAAGACTTAGTGAGGAAATGAAACAAGCAAAGAAATGAAACAAGTGTGAGGAAATGAACCAAGACTTAGTGAGGAAATGAAACAAGCAAAGAAATGAAACAAGTGTGAGGAAATGAACCAAGACTTAGTGAGGAAATGAAATAAGCAAAGAAATGAAACAAGTGTGAGGAAATGAACCAAGACTTAGTGAGGAAATGAAACAAGCAAAGAAATGAAATAAGTGAATAAATGAACCAAGACTTAGTGAGGAAATGAAACAAGCAAAGAAATGAAACAAGTGTGAGGAAATGAACCAAGACTTAGTGAGGAAATGAAACAAGCAAAGAAATGAAACAAGTGTGAGGAAATGAACCAAGACTTAGTGAGGAAATGAAATAAGCAAAGAAATGAAACAAGTGTGAGGAAATGAACCAAGACTTCGTGAGGAAATGAAACAAGCAAAGAAATGAAATAAGTGAATAAATGAACCAAGACTTAGTGAGGAAATGAAACAAGCAAAGAAATGAAACAAGTGAATAAATGAACCAAGTGTGAGGAAATGAACCAAGACTTAGTGAGGAAATGAAACAAGCAAAGAAATGAAACAAGTGTGAGGAAATGAAACAAGACTTAGTGAGGAAATGAAACAAGCAAAGAAATGAAACAAGTGTGAGGAAATGAACCAAGACTTAGTGAGGAAATGAAACAAGCAAAGAAATTAAACAAGTGAATAAATGAACCAAGTGTGAGGAAATGAACCAAGACTTAGTGAGGAAATGAAACAAGCAAAGAAATTAAACAAGTGTGAGGAAATGAAACAAGTGAAGAAATGAAACAATTGAGGAAATGAACCAAATGAGGAAATTAAACAAGTGAAGAAATGAAACAATTGAGGAAATGAACCAAATGAGGAAATTAAACAAGTGAATAAATGAACCAAATGTGAGGAAATGAACCAAGACTTAGTGAGGAAATGAAACAAGTGAGGAAATGAAACAAGTGAAGAAATGAAACAAGTGAGGAAATGAAACAAGTGAGGAAATGAAACAAGTGAAGAAATGAAACAACTGAAGAAATGAAACAAGTGAGGAAGTGAAACAAGTGAAGAAATGAAATGAGCGAGGAAATGAAACAAGCAAAGAAATGAAATGAGTGAGGAAATGAAACAAGCAAAGAAATGAAATGAGTGAGGAAAAGAAACAAGCAAAGAAATGAAATGAGTGAGGAAATGAAACAAGCAAAGAAATGAAACAAGTGAGGAAATGAAACAAGTGAAGAAATGAAACACATTTAGAAATGAAATGAGAGAGGAAATGAAATAATTGAGGAAATGAAACAACTGAGGAAATGAAACAATTGAGGAAATGAAACAAGTGAGGAAGTGAAACAACTGAGGAAATGAAACAAGTGAGGAAATGAAACATTTAGTGAAGAAATGAAATAAGAGAAGAAATGAAATAAGTGAAGAAATGAAACAAGTGATGATATGAAACAAGTTATAATATGAAGACCGAAAGAAAATAGACATGAAAGCTAAAAGACAAAGTATTAACAAGTTTTTACTTTTAACAAGAGCTGTTAGAATGACACTGCAGGATGCCCCAGTTACATGCATCAGAAATCCTCAAGATAAATAAAGAACATTGACCTATCACTTTAAGTCTAAGAGTTATCTACTTATAAACTATGCTTAAAGTTCCTGGATTCACTTGTTCTTGAGAAATTTATAAAGACCACTTATGAAAGACAGGTCCCTTTGAACTTGACATGATGCAGTGAGCATAAAAACAATAGGATTTATCTACACCAGCCTAATATCCTGTAAAGTTAAGGGATCTATGTACAGTAGTTCTAACTATAGATAAGAAAACATTTATATATTGCAGGGCCATCCAAGCTTGACCTTTGACTCAATGCCATCCCCCCCCCCCCCCCACCCACCCCTGAAAGCAGCGTTAAACAGATATCACGAATCTGGATACAAGACTCATACATATTTATGTCATGGAATTTTATGTTTCATGAAAAACATGGTGATCTTGATGTTTCAATTTTGGTTTTATTTTGTTCAGAAACAAGTATGATTTACCTTTGTGTACCGGTAAATAGAATGGACTAGTTTATGATGGAAGAAAGTTGATAGTAACAGGGTCAGGAGGTAATAAAATTAAGATTAAAAATCTATCTGTAATGTCAATAATGGAAACTTTTGTTGTTGGTTTGTTTGTTTAAAAGTAGGTACATTAGAAAAATATCATGAATATTAACTTGGGAAAGCAAATAAAGAAAGAATTTAAAATTGACATCCCCTGATTTGAAGACTCACTTGATTCCAAATAAATGTCTTTCAGCTCTTTGAACGATGTGTGCCACTCTGAGCTTGATGCCTAAAAACTATAGGGTTCATCTACTCATCATGCACAAATAATCATTTTTTAGCCTTTAAGGTCCCTGAAGCAGTTGTTTTTTTAATAATTGATCAGAAACTGTTTTCAACATGTGTGAGCTTGACCTTTTACCCTAATGGCCCAAAATAATAGGGGTCATCTACAAGGTATACCATTCAATAGCATTAAACTTGAAATTTTATGTAATAGGGCTTAAACTTTAACCTCAGATCAGCCTGTCGCTCGATTTAATTTTTTTAGGCTGGTTATGAGTGTTCATATACACTGGAAATGTAATATCCACACTTAATTCAATTTTTACACCCTTATCACTTAATTGGAGTAGTTATAGATTTGACCTGGTTTTCATTTTGACAAAAACTGAAATTTAACTATTCAATAGTCCCTAGCTTTTCAAGGGAAGTAAAGTGTCAAAATTTGTTAAATTTTTCTATTTTCTATATGAAATCAAGCATGATAAATGACCAGCATGGACAGATGGCAGTCAACAGCAGTGGGGAACAACTGACAAAGGACAATAGACCTGCCTTAATGACAACACTGGCAAATCAACCGTCTCCTTTCAACAGGTTGACTACAATATTCTTCTCCGTTATAGAAGATTGTTATATCAACAAATGACAAAATTCTATTTACATTTGAGAAGCAACAGTCATCTTAATACTGTTTTTTTTAAATTTCATCTGAGAAATTCTAGTTACAAAGCTGTTTACCATATTCCATCTTGTATATAAGATATGACAAGATCATTCATACCATCTGTTACACACAAAAAAAAGAAAAAAAATTATATATACCACCATGCATAATCAATGACAAAACAGCTGTAACTGTGTAAAAACTGCAAAATCTCTTAATAAATCTATCTAAACATTTAAACTTCAATAAATAAATCTATCTTTACATTTAAACTCTAATACCAACTACAATAAAAAATCTTAGCATTCAAATTCTAATACTAACAAGAGATGTTTGTGAAACACAAATGCCTGCTCCACCCCCTTTCCCCCCCCCCCCCCCCCCCCCCCCCCCCCACAAACACTAATGGCCACAAACAGTCCTGTTACATCAATTTGACCTTGACCTTTGCTACTGACCTCAAAATCAATGCGGGTGATCCAAAGGTCATGTCCTACCTCCTCACCAAATCTAAGGAAAGCATTCTTTAGTTATTGATCTGACAAGCTTTTTGTGGTCATGGTCACAGTGACCTTGATCTTTGACCTCAAAATCAACAAGTGTCATCTACAGGTCATGAAGATCCTCCATACCAAATCTGAGGATTGTTAACCAAAGCATTCTCTAGTTATTGGTGGGACAAGCTTTCTCTGACCTACTGATGACAAAATCATTAAGGGTCATCTAGAGGTAATGACTAACCTCCCAACCGAATCTGAGGATTGTAGCTAGCCAAAGCATTATCTATTTATTAAATGAAGTGATCGTGACTTTGACCTACTGACCCAAAACTCAATACGGTATGGATCTTTAACTTAATAAGGGCAACCATCCTATGAAGTTTGAAGGCTGTGGGTCAAATGGTAACTGAGTTATTGAACAGGCATGGTTTTCAAATTCAAGATGACAGTGACCTTGACCTTTCACATACCTATGGGCATAGATAATATGTTCCTTAAGATGTGGAAACTTTTCTGCTAAACAGTTAAAATTTTCTTCAATCAAGTCAAGAGATACAGAGCGGACTCAAAATTTCACAAATTATACAAACAAGACCTGTCAGCAGACAGCACGCTCCACTTTTCTCAGTGCTGGATAATAAATTCAGACAAGAAATTCAGATAAGAAATCTGACATATTCAATCATAATGACTATATGTGAACTTGACCTTGATCCAAGAAAGCTAAAACCTTCGCTCTGCATGGTTAACATTTCTGCCAAGTAGTTTCAATTTCCTTAAATCTGTTAAGAGATACAGAGTACAGGGGCGGATCCAGGATTTTGGGTTAGGGGGGGCGTAACTTTTAATCAGGAAGGCGGGAACGTTTAAATTGCGTGCACTCTGTGTTGTGTACGAGTACATCTCAAAAGGCAATGTTGTATAAAGATACGCGAGCGAAGCGAGCGAAGAAAAAATAGGAAAATATAGTATATTTTATTGTTTCCATACCAAAGAACATGTAAGCTCCGGGAATTTTAGGGGGGGCGTGCGCCGGGTGCGCCCCCCCCTGGATCCGCTAGTGGAGTAGTCTCCAAATTTGACACATTGAATCATAAAGACGAAGTGTGACCTTGACCTTGGTCTCAGGATGTTGGAACATGTACTCTGCACATTGGCTCATTATTGTCAACATATTTGCCTAGTAGTTTTAATTTCCAACAATCATTTCAAGAGATACAAGGCGACACCAAACTGCTAATGGATGGACAGACGATGGCAGATGACCAGTGGCATAACATAATATGTTACTCTGCACATTGGCTCATTATTGTTAACATATTTGCCTAGTAGTTTTAATTTCCAACAATCATTTCAAGAGATACAAGGCGACACCAAACTGCTAATGGATGGACAGACGATGGCAGATGACCAGTGGCATAACATAATATGTCCTTTCGGGCATATAAAAACAAAGAATAGAAGGACTGTATATGCCTTTGAAAGCTTCTTTAAATTGTTATTAAATCAGTATAAATTTATCATTATTATCACCCTAATTATATGAAAATGTTTTTACAAGTGGCAACACTGCAACATTCTCAATGAACACTGCCGGTTCTTACCTTCCCTGAGCAATCTTTTTACCTATGACCACCTTTCAATAAGCATGCATATCATCTGGAGCTGAAAATACTCTGGCTGTAGATTCATTGTATGTGAGTAACTAGACTCAGAGAGGGAAAATATTCTGAGAATGAGACATTATTAGCTTCATTTCAACTAATTATATCAAAATGTTCTATCAAACAGCAGGACAGCAATAAAATCTTGACAAGCATCTAGTTCAAAACTATCAAGAGGTGAAGATTTCTTTGAATTAAGTATCACCTTATCAGTTTGTTTTATCTCAGCTTTTTCATAATTACAAAAGTGTTATACTTTTTAACAGATCAGTCTAAGCTTAAAATACATGGTTATTCTTAAAGAGGGAGTCTTTTTTCTCTCTGATTCAAGTCTCTCATGATGTTAAATATGACAGGTATTCTTGTGTAAACTGTTCTGCATTGCATAGGAAATATTCTAATTACAGACAAAGCAAAACTAAGCCAAAGGTTGTAAAATACCAATAAGATGTTGACAAATGTCACCAAAGCTAAACAAATCTTCAAGTTTAAATATTGACACAGTTTTCTCTTTTTTGTTACTTCAACAATATGCATTTTAGTAACTGCCATGCAAAATAATAAAGGGTATTTAAGTTTGGATAAATAACATTAAAATAAGAATTGTAAAACAAACAAACAAACTTTACAGGGCAATTATTCTGTATAACATTAATAGGTATCATAGTAAAAAGAAATGTTTGCTGCCTCAATGGCTTGTTCTTTCTTCTTCTATATTCAGCTGAGATCAAATATTGACAGGTTCGCACAACCTTACCTGCCCAACAAACAACAGTGTTCAAGTTTTGAAATCCTTTTAATTCTGCCGGATATCGATCAACTACAAAATACTGAATGATGTAAACTAGGTTGTGATTTTCTTAAAGAAATCAACAAAGGAAAAAAATGGGATAATATAAATTCGAGTGTTAAACATAATAGGTACTAGAATTTTCTATTGTAAGATTTTATGTGAAATGTGGTTTCCTTTACCTTGCAAAAAGAGCAAAAGGTTCATTCTAATAGAGCTTGGGAAAAGCCAATATTAATATTTCACTTTATGAAGTTCTTTAAAAATATGTATACAATTTGAACAATTTATTAGCTTCCTCCAGGCATAAGATACAGTTTGATTCTAATAATCATTTCTTTTTTATTCTTGAAAGTTTTGAGAAACATTTTCATTAGCAAGATGTTTTCTGACTTTGTCATCTACAAGTATGTTTGCAGGTAAAACTCAAGAACAGATCTTTATCATGATTCTATGAATCATCATTTTATATTTTGCATGTGAAAATCCAAGAAAATGTCAGTGAAGATTTTATCCAGGTAGAGAGCCCTATTTGGCTTTTAGTCAGCTGAAACCATGGTGAGTGATTGGGTTTCTTCAAGTATGTGAATCAATGCATAAATAAACTGGCACATCAACAAATGCCTGCACATTCCAGTGACCTACTTTTTTGCCCATGATTTCTGCGGTTATTGAAACTTAACTTTAAAGCCAGCCTTGTCTATTTTTACTGAGTTTTTGAAACACATCCTTTGAATATAGTGTCTGTGACGTGTACTTTAAGTCAAGAAAATAAATGGTTGTAACCGTCAATGTATCCTTCATAATTAAGAAGATATCCCAGGGATATGAATTTGAAAAGTCTTAACATAATTAATATGATGCATCAGATTTTGAGACCTGTAACTTTTCAGAAATATTTTCAGTCAAAATGTTGGAGTAAAGCAACTAACAAGTGGAATCCCTTGAAACACTATTTATTAGGCAATATAGAGAAAATCTGAGGTTTTCCAATGTACATGGAAATGAAAAATTAGTTACACTAAGTTTGAGTATTATACCACTTAGGTATTGAGACAATTCCCCTCCAGGACAATTCCTCAGTCCTTTATTTTGACAGATTTTTGTTACCCCCTTCATTTTGTAATCCTGGCCAATTCCCATTCAGCATAACTTTTGACACCGTGGAATATCCCCTCTTGTTTTTTTTTTATCGCAGTGGACAATTCTCCTCATGGTATTTGTTTTAAGTAGTAAAGTCTTAAACCTTGATTATTATTTAAACCATTTTTAAATAAACAATACACTTGATATATTGTTGTCATTTTAATCAAATTGAATTAAAGAATTCTCAACAGAAGTTCTTTTTAGATTGCTGCCACATACTGATAAACAAACAAATACTTATGTAATTTTCTTCACTGCAACAGCATGAGATAATCATAAATTGTTATCAAAGCATATCACTGTACCAAAATTTAATAAGATACATCACAAATGATTCCAATTTAGCCACATTAACCCTTAAATTATATTTTTATAAAGGATATTTATTGTCCGGGGCTGGAAAAAAAGTGGGGAATTGTCTGGGGTGTCAAACTGACGGGAGGGATATTGTCAGTAACAAAAAGGGGCTAGGAATTTTTTGGAGAGGGAAATGACATCAAGTATTCTTTTGCTTATGAATTACTAATAAGCAAAATTTTCTCACTTGACAAACAAGTGAGTGTATTTAAGTAGGAATCTGACCAACACTTGCAATGCTTTCACCTTTCAGCAAAAGTACAAGTCAAAACTCTTACAGAAGGTAAGTAGCAATTATTTTTTCTAAAGTCTCTGTAAATAAATACATTGAAAGTAATAACAGATCAATTTCTTGGCTTTTTTATTATTGACTGTAATAATAAATTATGACATTCATGTCACATTCAATATAAGTGGCCATGGTTTATCCGCTGTTGTCTCAATTGTTTAAATTTGTATCAAGTGAGACACATTTTTCCTTTCTTTGATTGATAATCTGTGGCTAAGACACTTAAATCAACAAACTGATTGCATGATATCTGGGGCTTTATGGGAATAATAACACTTTGCTCCATTTACTGGCACCATAATAAAATGTCAACAATTTTATGATCACTGCTTCCTATGTCAAAATCACCAATAAACTGTCTACTAGTTTTGTGTTAAAATTACCTTTAATATAGAGTTCTCCATTTCACTTCTTAGAAATAATATAAAAAGTTTAAAGCAAATATTTTTTAAAAGAAAATTGTAAGAGTAAATGCTAATTACTATCATGAAATGAACAAAGGCATTTTTCATAACAAAGATACTGTAACTTTTACAGGTGAGGGACTTGCAACTTTTCTTGTGGTTCCCAATAGTGTTAAACTGACTACTGGTATTAGAGTATAAACCACAGACCCTCAGGAATAAATGGAAAAAGTGAAAGACTTTATGCATTAATTTTTCTGTATGACTTCCAAACTTTCATATCGCCCACCATCCTAAACTTCAACATGATAATCAACATCTTTTTTCCTTGCAAACACACAAGATATCAAGGTACTCAAATGTAACAATGATCCAGTCACAAATGCCATACATTCATATCAGGATCATCCAGGATTGTCCCAGATATTGAATGCCCACCCTGTGATAAAATTGCGAAAAATGCAGCAAATTTGTTAAAAGAGTCGAAGGAATGAAGAAAGAAATCATGACATGTATAATCAAGCATTTACAGAAGTAAACAGTGAAGATCATAATCTTCTACATCTTATGGTGCACAGCTTGACAAAATTGGTTAGTTTTTCTATTACCAACATAATAAACCATTTCCATGAGTGAGGCATGTAAAAGCTTTATATACCTTTCTCCTGTAAGTTACTTGCCTGGGCACTGCTTTAAGGCTAAGTCACAACAAAAGATTCTTTTGAAGGAATTTTTTATTTTAATAAAATATTATATTTATGTTTGAGTTCAGCTTTGTACAGAAGTTGTAACTGCAGCTAGTTTAAACACTGTACACAGATACAAGACCTGGAAACTGTGATAATTTTCTTAAGAGTAAGACATGGTCTAGACATCTGTACAAGGTGTCTGTCTCCAGCATTATAGTGCCTTTATTACAGTACACTATTTACCAAGGCTGACCAATTACCTCACTAAGATACCATCTAGTAAATAGGATATACTGGAGACTTTTTCAAGTGCTGTGAGACATTTGATAGCCAATGCATGAAAACCAAAAAATTGACACTACTCAAGAAAGACTTCTCAAAACTTTCTCATCAAAACTAGTAACCTTGAGACTGTAAGTAGTGCTAGAGACCACAACCAGTCCCCACCCAAAGAAATTCAAAACAACTTGTGTACTACTTTAGGGTCTGACAATGGATTTACTAACCGAAAAAATGTGAAAACATGTCAGTGGCCAACTTTTTAAGTTTGATCTTATTTATTTCACATGAACTAAGAATTAAGTTCTTGCAACTGATATTAATCCCTACTCAATGAGTCTGACTGCTTTCTGAGTTCAAACCAGTTTGTGAGGAATTCTGAAAGCCAATGGAGGCTCCCATTCCCTGTGGGTGAAAAACAATCCAGCCCCCATTGGATTCGGACTGTCAAGCATTCTAACCCATGACCACTGCTCCTTTACAGCTGAAAAAGATGGTCAGAAGTTTTCAAGAAGTCTTGGCAATTACAAGAAAAGATTTATGTCTCTTATTTTACTGAACACAAAATCAGTGCTTCAGTTTCAGAACTGATCTTCTTACATAACTGCTTTGATTCCTCTGTCTTATTTTCCATTTCTAATCATCATTATAAGAAAATCTGAGAAGATAATTGTGAGAAAATTGTAAATATTTCATAGAATTGTTTGACTTAGTTACAGTAATTGATGTATGATAATGACCTCTGGGATGTATCAGTTATCCATAGCTTATTTCATGAAATATTTCTTTTTTTGTTATAAGCAGACCAAAAATATAACACTATTATCGTTTTTGGTAAATGCAGCCCAAAAATATCAAACCATTATTGTTTTTGGCAAATGCAGCCCAAAAATATCAAACCATTATCGTTTTTGGTAAATGCAGCTCAAAAATGTCAAACAATCATCTTTGGTATATGCAGCCTAAAAATATCAAACCAATATCTTCATTGATACATACAGCATAAAAATATCAAACCATTATCTTCAATGGTAAATGCAGCCAAAAATTTCAAATCATTATCTTCTTTGGTACATTTGTACATGCAGCCCCGAAATATCAAACCATTATCTTCTTTGGAACGCCAAAAATATATCAAAACAGTATAATCTTCTGTGGTATATGCAGGCCAGAAATATCAAACCATTATCTTCTGTGGTATATGCAGCCCAGAAATATCAAACCATTATCTTCTGCTGTACATGCAGGCCAGAAATATCAAACCATTATCTTCTTTGGTATGTGCCAAAAATATCAAACCAGTATCTTCTGTTGTAAATGGAGGTCAGAAATATCAAACCATTATCTTCTGTGGTATATGCCAAAAATATCAAACCATTATCTTGTTTATGCATGCCAGAAATATCAAACCATTATCTTCTGTGGTATATGCAGCCCAGAAATATCAAACCATGCTACATGGCCAAAATATCAAACCATTTTCTTTTTTGGTAATGCAGCCTAGAAATATCAAAGTACTGAAAACTTAGTATATCTGTTGACAATGTTCTGAAAATGTAATGTTGATCAAAGTGCTTTGTAGCAGAAAAATCTAGAAACAGAGAAAAAAAATGCTTACAATCCAATAAAATCATACTACAAGTACCATTTCATAACTGTCAGGATATACTCTTCATTAAAATCATTATATAATATCGCACTTAAATATAACATAACATGCAGAAAATAGGTAATCACGTTCTGTATCTTGAGGTATTCATGCAGCTTATATATGCATATTTCTATTTTTCCCACGGTAATCAATTGCAATGCGTAGAAAGTTGGCTTTTTCTACAAAAACATACAAAGGACTACGCAAAAAGGTGAGCAGGTAAAAAGAAGTTCACTGTATTATTGCATAGAAAGAAACATGTAACTTTCAGGTTTCATCACTTATATTTCAAGTGAGTGAATGAGCGGACAATTAATACAGCTAAACAGCTGGAATCAGGTTAATAATGAATAACAAGTAGATCGAGCTGTAATTTTCTTTTTTTCCGCCAAGTTATGTGAGTAAACAACATTCTCAGATGTGTCTTACATAACTGAAGAGAATGCTTGCTCCATTTTCATTCCCCCTTTTCTATTACTGTCAGTGTGATGCTTCAGGTATCTTTAAAGTTAAACATTACTTATATCCAACTATATATCAGTGCCTAAAATAAAGTTTTAGAACCAAAAGGAAGTTTTTCTCATTTGATATGCCTATCCATTGCTCTACAATATCTACATGCAGAATGTTTTAAACAAAGATATTTTGTCTTGTCCTAAGCTTGATATGAACTTCGGTACCCTTGATCACAAAGTTGAACTTCGGTACTCTTGATCACAAAGATGAACTTCGGTACCCTTGATCACAAAGTTGAACTTCGGTACCCTTGATCACAAAGTTGCAATAAAAGCTAGCTAACAGGTAAGGAAGTAGAAGTGCCATAATACATCAACTACATCATGTTCATCACTGTTTCTTAACATTCTGGTGTCAACAGCTTTTAAAAACTGAAGATGAAACTGAAGTTCATTCAATGACCTACCAATGGCAACATATAAATATCTAAGATCAAGGAGGAAATAACTCTGCAATATCTTGATAGGTATGCACTAGGGTAATTATCAATCTGGCATGTCTTCAATGTGTGAAGATTATGTGAGTCAATCTGCACTAAGATCACTGGAAATCTCAAGTAGATCATACTGTAAAACCACCTATATGGCAGCAAGTCTGTGAAACATTGGTCAGGTTCAAAGAAACAAAATTCTGCAAAGCCTTTTAAAGACCTGCACCCAAAATAAACTTAAAACATAAACAAATGCACTTCACATTTACAGTAGTAAATACACCAAGGTCCTTAAGGTACAAATAAAGGCTCTATGACAGAAAGTAAAAATATCTATTATTAGCTATGGTGACCTTGACCCAATGACCTCAAACCCAACCTACAGGTAGCTGCCATGCAAGGAATACATATATGAACCAAATATCAAAGATACTGGTCTATAAATGAAGGCTCTATGAGGTAAATTAGATAAATCTATGTTTTGCCTCGGTGACCTTTACCATAATCTAATAATTTTAAAAAGCTTGATAAAGGTCCACTACACAATGCTTCAGGCCAAATTTTAATATTTTAGGCCTAGTGGTTTCAGACAAGAAGATTTTTAAAGATTTTATTCTACATTGTCATGTTAAACTTGTGATCCCTTAGGCGGGGCCAGTAGTGGCCCCAGAGATATTATTTGAATAAACTTGGTAGAAGTCCACAAGACAATGCTACGAACCAAATTTCAGACATCTGTGCTTAGCAGTTTAAGACAAAAAGATTTTTAAAGTTTTTCATTTTTGTTGCCATAACAACCAGTCTTCATGGAATGGAATTCTTTGAACAACTTTTGTAAAGCTTCATGCAAAGAACAATCCTGCAAATTTTTATCATCTTTCACCTGGTGGTTTAGAAGGAGATGTTGTTTAAAGTAAAAAGTTGACGATGCACGACTGACACTGGGTGATCACAAAAGCTCACCCTGAGCACAAAGCACCCAGGTGTGCTGAAAAAAAACTAAAGCTTGACTTGTGCACACACATCTATTCTACATTGTATGTCTCATAACTCTGTCAAAATTTCCAGCACTGGAAACAAAATGAGTATGCACAACTATGCTTGTTACTGAAAACAAGCCTTTGAACTTTTAATGAATTTTGTGGGTTTTGAGACAAAGCACACACAAGACTTTTTACCTATACATTCTAAATGCTGAAAAAAGTTAAAAGTCCCATAACTCTGTCAAAATTCATAGCACTGGAAACAAAAATGAGTGTGCACAACAACGCTTAATGGTGAAAAATGTGGTCGCTTAACTGTGTCAATATTTATAGTACTTGAAACCAAAATAACTATGCACAACTAGTCTTGGTACTGAACAATCCTGTGAAGAGTGGAGAATTCTGGCCATTGTTTTTTGACATTAGGTGCACACAAGATTGCATCTACAGACAGATGGATAGACAGACAAGCTGAATCCAGCATCCCCTCCTCCATCTACTTTGGGAGTATAAAGATATTCATGATTTTACACTTTGTGGTTAAACTTCAACTGGACCAGCAGAATTCTGCAAAAATTACCTGCCCACAAAAATAACAAATTATATAGTACTTGATCAAGCTCTAGTGAAGTAATTGAATTCAGCTTTTTATCTTTGTTGTTTAAGTACCAGCATGATGCTTCTAATTTACAGACTTTAACTTAACCTCTTCATCATAATCAGAGTAAAAATCTACATGAAGACACTACAGAGCACTTACACAGTTTTTACAACATGATCTTTGCTCTCCATATGTTTCTAATGAGTGCTAAGAACAAGGGAAACACACAAATAACTTGATAAAAAATATATTATTAACAAGTAAGAAATGATGCAACTGGCAACAAAACATCTTCAACATAACTGTTGCCCATTGTTGTATCATTTTATACAGCAGTTTATCCACAGATTACATCTTGTTTATGTTCTCTTTGTTACACCATAACAATTAATGATGCGCTCTATAATAAACTTAACTACACAAAACCTACACATTTCTCAGGTACGGTATTTCTTTAAGAAAGGTATATAACAAAAAATAAATAACAATAACCTAAGAAAAAAATCTACAGAGAAATTTTCTACAACTGCACAAATCATCCCTGTTGTGTATCAGTTGAGCTGATCAGTTTTCAAATTTATTTATGTATCAGTCATCTATTGTTTATATTGTTAACAGGACTATTACCTGCACTGGTGTTGATTGTTGGCCCCAGATACACATACAGCTCCATTTAGACAAGGGTTGGGATCACATGATGGTATGCCTGAAAAACACAAACATACAAATTTTGAACTAAGCAGAGGTATGAAACTGTGAGAGATTTCTTATTATAGAATTGGCACATCTTTTCCACACCTGCCCGCCCCCCACTTGCCCCTACCCAGAAAAATGAAATGAGTTTTCCCTCCACCTCAACCCCTAACCCTGGAGAAGGTCATCTGAATCTTTGTTGTTAGGTTCCATAAATAATACTTGCATGATTAAATCTAGTATGGTGGCTTAGTAAAGTGGACAGCACTGGGATACCTTTAAACAAAGACTTCACCAAATCTTGAATTTTTCAGCTCATTAAAAACAGACAGAGTTGCAGGCTACAATTGTAAGATTAAATAGTTAACCATGAAAGAATACATCACATGTACACTGGTCTTGAACCATGACATGTTTATTTATGTAACTATACATAAAATATCAATCCTTGTGGCTTGTGCCACACATCAGTCCATTTGTTAACAGTAAACTTCTGTTTTGTTTCTGTTTGTATTATGACAGAAATACTCATAAAATACAGGTTTCCAGGATTACCTAGATTTGCTGAAACAAAGAAACAAATCTGTTACTACATTGGCATCTTATCTTTGGAAGCCTGTGCAATTTTGATAACATAAACATGATTTAAACAACTAAATCGTTTTTTATCTACCCCCATTCACCTCTGCTGACACTTTAATCTTCTTTGTGCAAACAAAACGTATTAACCTGAATTTTTAACCAAGAAGATTGATCAAAGGCAGCTGAGGTATTTTAGGGTGAATGCAGATGCTTTTCAAGTGGTTAATTATTTGATATGGGCCTTATTTATTCATGTAAACTGCTTTATAAAGCAACCACACTGCATTTTTAAAGTGACATACATGTACATGTAGAGATGACCACAGAGTGCATACATGTATCAGTATTTGAAAAGGAAGTAAGAAACTAGGATACACTAATGCATTCTGGGAAAGCTTGTCAGCATATCTGGAACTTTTTCAGCATGAACGAAAAAAAACTGAAAGATAATCTTCAAACATAATTATCAAAAGATTAAAATACAGTCTATTCTATGATTGTCAGACGAATGGCAGATGTCCTGAACCTAAAGAAACTAAACTGCTGTATAACCATCAGTATTTACTGCTATATATCTTTGGCCATCTTTAAACAGGATGCAGCTTCATTTATGCTTCATTTACAGAGAAGCTCTCTAGTTTTTTGCAATGACTTAGGATTACATGATGAGTGTTACCTGTGAAGAAACTGCTCTCATTCTACGAAGATGATGCAGTCTCTATTTATAACATGCCGATTTTCACATGGAATCATTATGAGTCATAATGAAATATCAAAGGCGTTCTTACCTACAACAACAAAGTCTCTATCAAACATATTGTGTAATTATTACACAACAGTAATTTCTGTTTGAGGAATAAGAAAAATGCCAGAGACAGTGCAAAATAAACCGTGGTTCCAAGAGCATTGCTCCAACCTTAAACTTTAATATCAGAGTTTTATAAAAATTCTGGTGTCACCGGGATGCTGTAAATTGCCAGACAGTTGAGCCTGGTTATCATTTGGGTGTTGTCTAAAGGTAAGTACCCCTCTAGTACCCTGATGTTTGGGTATTATTACATATTATAATGTAATGCTTGTTAATTGTTGCAAAATGCTATTATTTATGTCATTTAAGCAGTACAAGAGTTCTGGATATAAAAAGGTTATTAAATCAAAACAATGTTTTTAAAAACCTTTAAAAACACTGACATTATACAGCCTCATTCAATGTTCAACTCTATTATGACTGACCAAAAAGAAAGGCAACAGTAAAATGAGCTAATTTAAGGCTTAAATGAAATTTCCCCTTGACCTTAGGCACTGACAACAAAGCTTACAATTTCTGATGATGCTATACACATTTGATGAATGCTTCTTACTTTCACACAACTACCATGCATTTCCTTTACTTCTTTTGCTGAAGTTGTCATCAGTAGAAATATGCCCATTTCTAAACTGTCTTATATTGGAGTCCTTTATCATTTTTCATATTTCTGCTGTGTATACCCTAACCATAAACAAAATCTGATAACAACTGTGGAAGTGTTGCTAAAATAAAATCTTCGAAATCTAAGCAATCAAGATTTGAGAATCTTGAGTCATCTGAGCTGGCATAACCTGACCATCTAAGATGACTTACATGTAACTACTGACAGTTTAGGGAAAAAAGGAAATGGTAAGCCTTTAGATTAATGACAGTTTTTTACAAATAACCTCCTCTGTCTTACGGACGAATGTGGAGACAGGCAATATAACATATGGAAAGATTTTTTTCAACTAACAGGTAGAATTCCAACTGTTTGTCCACTTGGGGGAAATTTGGTCAGAAAAACAAGTACACCCTATGCACAGCTGATTTGCCTTTATTGAGAATGGAATTCAATCTAGTGATAACCGAAAGATAAAGGGGTAACATTTTCTCACTGTGTTTAAGCTAGGAATTGGTGACCTTTTTGTTTTATTGCCTAGTCAGTATACACTGCAGTCTGGTGCAATTTATATTCTGGACACTTGATTAATTCTGTAAGGTTACGTACAGTAATACAGAATTGCAGCTACACCTTTCTAAATCAGCCATTTTTTATTCATAAATACATAATCCTTACAATGTAACCAACGTCAACCAACTTTTTTTAAAAGACATTTTCTACTATCCGGTTGTAAGAAAATGTATGAGCAATCAGAATTTTATCTTCAGTTCATGTTATATCTACACTGCCAAATTAAAAGACTCTTCTTATCTTAAGCTAGCAGAAGTCAGCCGGCTGCAGTGTTAAATGGATTATGGGTAATCTGAGTATTAGTGACAAATATAGCATTGATATATTGCATAGAACTGACAATGCAGCAGGGGAACTCCCTGCCCCCACCCCCAGCATCTCAATAGTCATAAACAAAAATTATGAAATCATTGTCCCTTTTCTATCTTTATTTTATTATTTTAAAGGTATCATTATCAGCAAACTGTATATTTTTTCAAGAGTTGTTCTTTACAAGAGACTTAAGCATGACATTAAATTTTTATGTTATCATACATATCTCAATCAACCGTGTTATAATGAAAACAAAACTAGCAAAATTATATCATTTAAAATGAAATATTTAAAAAATCAGCAAACTAAAGTATGGCTCAAAAAGTACCTTGGTTATTAAAATTCAGTATGAAGAAGATGCAAAAAAATGACCTACTTTATTTCCCCCTAGCTTTGAATTTGAAAATAGTGAAAGAATGCAGTTTTGTACTGATCTGGCACCAAGTGTATCTCTCTATGATACCTTTATAAACTGTTTACCTGTTGTAAATATATCTCACCTTGCCTTCCACTTTGATGTTTCAAAATTATTCTACCATTCAGATAACACAATGATGAAACAAGCATACATGCCAATTTGTGTTCATCTAATTAAAATGTAGCAATTGCAGCATAATACAAAGGGTCTGGCCTAGGCTCAATACCAAGGTACTGTAGGTCAAATGAGAAATGTCCATGATCAATCCTCAGTGAACTATAATAACTTGCAGAATATAATAAACATATAAAATAAGGTATGATGAAAGTTTTACTTTGAAGCTATGAATTCAAAAAAAATATTTTTATGAATGTACTTCTGCCAACAAATGTGCATCTTAGTTCACATTTTATGTAAGAGACATAGTTATTTGCAAATTAATGCACTAGGCTCCGTCGTACATACCAGTCTATGCAAAAAGGCCATATGAGGGAAGGTAATTTTAAAAGAATAGTCATGACTTGTTTTTTTGGCAATTTAAAACAGCAAGCCAGACAGATTCATTTTACTTATAATACTAAAAAGTAATCCTTTTTCCCCCACAAAACTCTCCAACCCCAAATTCACCTTGTGAGTACATCATCTTGACTAAGCCCCTGCTGGCAGGTATACATGTATTTGTTAATTAGTGCAAAAGCATATTGCTGGAAGTATTTAAAAAGTATTCATACATAAATGCATTCAGGAAGTATTGATAAAAGTATGCTTCTTCTAACTTTAAAACATGTGTGTTTTTGAAAGGCTAAAGGAAGTTAGTAAGTTAACTTCCAGCATAAAAACGCAGTGTTTTTCTTTCACCAGTACTGACAATTCCAATTCTTTGGATCTTAAGAAAGTCTGTTTATTCATCCACAAAAAGTTACAATATTTTTTATACTGGCAATAATCTAGAAATGAAGACTAATAGCAGAGAAGAGCAAACCAAATGAACAATTTTGGTTAAACTCTCTCCTCGACTGTCACATCATGATTGTTTTCTCAATTTTCACTTGAAAAAGTTAATTAATCAATGGAACATGTAATTATTCTGTCATTAAGTCCCAAATGTGCAAGGAATCAGGACAATTAAGTTTCTCCAACACTGGCCCAAGGTGTGAAATTCAATCCCAGACATTGTGTGACCACATAAATATTTGTTTCTATTCCACTGTAGCAATAGATGACTTAGAGCTGAAAGAGTGTAACTACTATATGAGTTACAATTGTTTGGCAGTGTATCACTGTTAATATTTGTTCTCTACATTCTGATGCTGGTATGGAACTATTTAAAATTTACCACAAACAATTTGATAAGTTCATTTGTAAGTGATGATGCTGATCTATTAATGCTAGTGATCATGTGATCTAAATGCTAGTGATCAAGTGATCTAAATCCTAGTGATCATGTGATCTAAATGCTAGTGATCATGTGATCTAAATACTAGTGATGGTGATCTAAATGCCAGTGATGGTGATTTAAATGCTAGTGATCATGTTATCTAAATGTCTATGATCTAAATGCTAGTGATCATGTGATCTAAATGCCAGTGATCATGTGATCTAAATGCTAGTGGTCTGAATCTCATTTTTCTCTATACATCTCTATCTACAAAGTTTATTGCTGATGTCATTTAACCAGTTGCCCTTAAATATAACTGAAGCCCATTGAAGAGTGTGATATTTTATGTTCTTGGGGATAGTGTAAGATACAGAGAGCAGATATACTTTTATGTGATATTTTATGTTCTTGGGGATGGTGTAAGATACAGACAGCAGATATACTTTTATGTGATATTTTATGTTCTTGGGGATAGGTGTAAGATAAAGAGAGCAGATATACTTTTATGTGATATTTTATGTTCTTGGGGATATTGTAAGATACAGAGAGCAGATATACTTTTATGTGATATTTTATGTTCTTGGGGATAGGTGTAAGATAAAGAGAGCAGATATACTTTTATGTGATATTTTATGTTCTTGGGGATAGTGTAAGATACAGAGAGCAGATATACTTTTATGTGATATTTTATGTTCTTGGGGATAGTGTAAGATACAGAGAGCAGATATTCTTTTATGTGATATTTTATGTTCTTGGGGATAGTGTAAGATACAGAGAGCAGATATTCTTTCAGTTCTTTCACTGGCTCAGTGCATATAGCATCAGTACATAGGACATCTGTAATTACCATTTTGTAGTTCTAGCTTAGTGAAGGAGTTGAGGATTTATTGAACTAGCCTCTCCACCCATGGGTTTCAACTCCTGTGCCCACTTATCCATTTTCTTTTTCTTATTTCATGGACTAAATGACAGATTTTTGGCCAAGGGGCACAAAACACCCTGATGTATAAGATAATTTTTCCCATTTTTCTTAAAACATTTCACTTCAGGTCATTATAAATTTTGTTTTGAGGCAGTGGCAAAAATGCCAACATTTATTACAATGTTTGTTTATGTCAACAGACTATAAATCTTATCTATCATAACCTGAAGAACTTAACAGATCTCAAAATGTCCTTTTTATTATGATATGTCATTACTTAAATAATGGCAATTAAATATGTTTCACAGTAAACCCTCACAACCTGTCCCATTTAGGCTCTGTTAGTAATCTACTTAACATACACCTTTCTACTTCAAACAAAATCATTAAAGAGATCATTTTTAGAAGATACTTCAGCCTGCACAGCATGTCACAATATCAAACCATCATTTAGTTTTAAGTAGAAAATACTTTTCCGCTGTCCTCTAAGTTTTTATTATCAGATGTACTGTAAGTTTTTTTTTTCACATGCTCATTGACTTAATATGATTAAAATTCAGATTTTCCTCATCATGTTGTTAACAGACAACATGCATATATCAATTCATTTCATATATATTTTCAGCATTATATATAAATAAAGTATTCTACATATAAATGTAAGGTCTGCTTTCAAAATGAGATAAGAACTTGAGGGAAACAATCTATAGAATAAATATTAATACATATATCTGTGTGTTACAGTGATAACAAAAAATGTTAAAAGATGGTTTGTGTAAGAGGTAAAAGATGGTTTGTGTAAGAGGTAAAAGATGTTTTGTGTAAGAGGCAAAAGATGGTTTGTGTAAGAGGTAAAAGATGGTTTGTGTAAGAGGCAAAAGATGGTTTGTGTAAGAGGTAAAAGATGGTTTGTGTAAGAGGTAAAAGATGTTGTGTGTAAGAGGTAAAAGATGGTTTGTGTAAGAGGCAAAAGATGGTTTGTGTAAGAGGTAAAAGATGGTTTGTGTAAGAGGTAAAAGATGGTTTGTGTAAGAGGCAAAAGATGGTTTTATGTTACAGTGATAACAAAAAATGTTAAAAGATGGTTTGTGTAAGGGGTAAATCTATTGATGATAGTGTTTTTTTCACTGTCAAGTTTAATTCACAGAATTTTATGTAATTCACTGCAATTTGTAGCATGCATTATCTTACAACAATGTTAGTTTTAAACAAAAATATTTTGATGTAGAAAACAACAATACTTAAAAGATAAAAAGTTAAATGGTCAAATAATAATGACCATGACCTGTCATTAGGTTAATTTATGTTTACCAACCAACCCTGCCAAAATATATAAATATATAAAACATAAAAATACTACTTGTACTTCTACTACTACTCATTATGATAATAATAAAATAGCCAACTTATTTAATCAGTTTTTAAAACCTTCCATACTAAAACCTAACTCTGGTCTTTTCACTTTTGATTAAATAACAGCACGGGAAAGGCCAGTAACAACTCTTAATAATATTTAATATTCTATTTATGAAGAAACTAAACATCAGTTAAATATATTACTTTGTTAAGTGTATAGTAATTATGAACCTTTATATGCGACGAATATTGCCAATATAAAGGACGCTTGGACTAACTTCTGATGGACCTGTCAAACTTTAAATGTTCGATGATACAAATATATTGTGATATAATGAAAAACGATATTTTCATTCATTTCATCCCGTTATCAAATTTCCCAGTAAATAGGACAAAACAGACACATGCTTCTACACAAAGATATTAAAGATCGCACACAAATTTCATGTCAGTTTACGGTAATTGAATATTACCTTTCGATGTTCCGATGCTAATTAATACAACTGGAAAATAAATCCAAAAGTGATTCTTCATCACGGACAGGCAATTCTTTCACTTATATAACATCCTTAAATTCATGGTATATCCAAATATGTCACAGGCTTTGTTTTCCATCAATATTTCAATTCACTATCTAAATCCTCTATGAACTCATCATTAACGTCCTTTATAACTTTTTACTCGTGCCGATACACCGTAAACTGGTGCAAAGATATTCATCCGCAGATCGCAAACACTTAAAGTTTTTTTAACTTTTCGTTTTTAATGAATTTTCAAGAAAGAACAACTGAATTACAAAACACAAACTAAAATGCATGAATCTGGCATAAGAGTATGCGATTGTAATGCTGTTATCTAACTTTAGATGTAGTTTATGAAGAACTATATTATGTTCAAATTAATTGGCAGCTGGGTGTGTAAAGCGGTCAATTCTTTCACTGTACTAATGAAAGCGCGCATATTCTTAATGAATTCATTATCAAGCGTAAATAATTTTTCAAAAAACGTAATATTTTATCGTTTATAGTGGAAAACCCTTCTTTTGAAAGATTGCATTGTTGTTCATATGTTGGTAGACCTATACACGATATATGCGATAACATTGTCAAGTTTAATGGGACAAAAGTATAAAATGATCTAGTTTTTTTGTCGGCATTTGTTTCTAAAGAACCACCTCCATTATCTAATTAATTAATGAAGGATTTAACGATATGACTCTTATCAAGTCTTAATCAAAACAACATAAGACTGTCTCGGAAAAAATGTACCTTTGTTTAAAGAGACATAACTCAAACAACGCACTGTACAGATTAATCTCTGACACGGTTGTCTCTTGTAACTTACAAATAACGTCAGATACCACGATAAAAAAGTTGAAAAAGCTTAATTTGTAAAAAAAATATAAAGGACTAGGAGATGTGTACGTTAAACATCTAATTTTGCATGGTGCAAGAATGTGTTCACATGATCCATTCATATGTATGATTTAGAGCTTGTTATTGGATATAAAATGCGTTCAAATTGATAATGTTTAGACCTTTCTTTGAGATAGCAGCAAGAACTATCAACATTGTCACAGGGATATAAGATGCAGTCGACTGGCAGTGCTAAAACAGCAATAAAATACATGTGTATTAATAAAAAATAGGTAATACGTTTCCGGTCGACTCTATGCTTCAAAACTCTTAAATCATACATCTAACATTATGACAAATTATGCTGCCTGTTTTCAGTACGGAAATCATGTTTAAATAAAGCTAGTCATAAAATAAAATATCTGTTTAAATCTTCGTTGAAAAAGCGTGCAACAGCTTGTGAGTATCAGATAAAACTTCTGGATAAAAAAAGATTCGACGACCCGTGACAACCGAGTAAACATTTATTTCATATGTAGACATATTTCTCAAGGGAACACACACATTGATACAAATAAGTGTACCTACATCATACATTTTCAAATATATATATTGTTAAAAAAAGCAATATTCCATGGCACTGATACTGGTACTGGTAATACCCAATTAATACTCTAGAAAAGATAAACCGTGTAGCTATATCCACTGTTGGTAACCAAGGACTTGACGGCACTAGGAAGTAAACTTTATCCTCCGCAGATGGTTCAGAGACAAGAGGGGATATGCTTGCAAGAGAAGGATGATAGGAGGGGAATGCAATAGCTTTAGGTGTCCAGGATTGATGGAAAAGATGGGCAACAACAGAAAGGAAGCTGCCATGGACAGATATATCTTTTGCGATGAACTTCTCCATCTTAGATTTTTGCTCAGACCTGTCGTGACCTGTTACCGTCACCAGCAAACTTGTACAGATGATAAATGCCAGCTGTGTGACAACACAGACCTAATGCAATGCAGCTACAGTCGGAGACATGACTGTATTCTACGCGGTCTGACTGACACTTTTGAGCGTGAGAGAACCAGAAAGAGAAAGTAAACAAAGCCAAATAATTATGATCCACTTCATCAAGGAAGGACAGAAGGCTCCAAAACAGCACATGTAAGAAGATCAGTGCTCGAGATGAGTCCGACCACTGAAAGCTGAACGGGGACCTTCGAATGAAGTTTGTCTTTCCAGGCATTGTTCAGACAACACTGAGACCGTCGTGATCGGATCAGAAAAACCCAGATGCCAAGCAATGATTGAATTGTCAGTCCTCTGGAAATCTCGGTGTGATGAAGCCCACGAGTGAAAGGGGGCCAAGTACTCCAAATTGCAGGTACAGTGTAGAGAGCGCGGCTGCAGACATGACTCTCTCCAGTGGAGTTAGGAAAGGTAAAGGCTTCCCGGCACATTTGCTGCAGAAAATGTTCAGTGCCATGGATATCATTGGAAGAAAGAGAAAGCGAATTGTCTGAAAGTTGACTCTTAAGGTTGAACGGGCATCAAGCCTAGTTTAAACCTGTTAATTTTACATCAGTTGGGAAACTTATATTAATCCCACTCGATGACTGTCTCCTGGATTTAAACCTACTCGCTCTGAAAGCTGTCATTGTAGAATCTCATGAGTTCTAAGTCTTATGACTTTATTGGCATTCCTTTGCACAGCAATCACTAAAGTATGCTAATGTAAATTTAAGCATATTCAAGGACTAAACCGATATATTTCCTGTGATAGACATATTTCGAAATTATCTACATGATTATAAAACAAGGTGGCAATACCACGTGGTAAATGATGTCATTGAGGCTGTCGCATATGGCACGCCAATTGTCCAATTATTACGTGAAACTATGTTTACGGTCGAAAAACTAGGATTTACGGTTGATAAACCAGGTTTTTCAAACGTAAAACTTAGTGTTTCGAATATTAACTTATTTTTCGAGCGAAATTATGGGTTAATGTCGTAAACCGTAGTTTACGCTAGTAAACCATAGATCACGTTTGAAAACATAAGTTTACGGTCGAAAATAAAGGTTACCTTTGTAAACTATCCTTCACGAGCGTAAACCGGGGTTCAGGAGCGTAACAATAAGATAGTGTCCGTAAACATAGGATAACGGCTGAAATCCGTTGTTTAATTGAAAAACAGAGTTTAACGTAAATATAGGTTCAAGAGCGTAATCTAGGGTTTACGACGGTTATCCTATGTTTACGCTCGAAAATATAGGATAAAATTCGAAAAACCAGGTTTTACGATTGAAAAACCTGTTTTATCGATCGTAAATCCTAGATTAACGGGTGTAAACATAGGTTCACGTTATTTTGGACAGTTGACTTCCCTTGAAATATATTTTACGGAATTTAAGCAGTGTTTTCGAGCAAAAACGTAGGATAACAGTCGTGAACCATAGTTTACGGACGTGAACCTAGGTTTACGTTTGATAAACTAAGTAACTGAGAAAAAACATATGAATTTACGAACGTAAATATAGGTTTACAGTCGTTAACCTATGTTCACGGTCGCAAACCCAAGTTTACGGTGGTAATCTTAGGATAACGACCGAAATTCTAATATTATGTGAGAAACCTAGTTTATCGAACGTAAACCTAAGATCACGAGCGTAAACAACGACGGTGTAGGGTCGTTATCCTATGTTTACGCTCGAAAATTGATGTTAAAAATAGAAAAACCAGATTTTACGTTTGAAAAACCTAGATTATCGACCGAAAATCCTAGTTTCAGGAACGTAAACATAGGTTCACGTAATAACTGGACATTTGGCGTGCAATAGTCGCAAGCAGCACTTTTTGCCTCAATTCGGAGGAGAAAACTGCTGTTAAGTATTTTATTTCTTCGTCAATTTTAGTAGTATGTAGCGCATGCGAAGCGGAAAATATGTCCCGCATTGGCCGTGATGATTCTTTTTTCAGATGTACAGAATTTTCTAACATTCGGGAAAACTGATGCGCTTTTCGCGATCTAGCAAACATATTTTTACGAACTCGGCTTTTGTTTCCCGAATGTTAAGAAAAATCAGTACATCTGACAAAAGAATCTTTGGGATTTATATGTAGGGCACAATTTTCCGCTTCGCATTCCATTAAATTGATGTAGAAATAAAATAGTTATAGCAGTTTTCTCTTCCGATTTGAGGCAAAAATTTCTGCCTGTGGTCAGGTATGGCCACCTTAAAATGTGACTGTTTTATTATGTTTATATGTAAATGTGTTATTGTTATGCAAGAATAAATACTATCTATCTATATATGACCCGTTGTCGGATTCGAACTAGCGTTCCCTGATTTGCAGTCCGGGGCAGTATGCCTAAGATCTGTTCTTTGAAATCAAAAGCTGCATTCCCGACCAACTGATAATCTCAACATTTTAATGTAGCTATGATCAAAAGCTTTCGTTAATTTCGTTTACTATGATATGATTATTACAGCACATTTCATAAAAATTCACAGTGGATCAACCACTTTCCGTCTTTGTGTCGTACAAGATTTAGTCTGGATTTACCTGCTCCTGACACTACGCGTTCCAAGGAATCTCTACTTACCTCCCCTGTGTTGTTTACTTCCGGTTTATGGTACAGAAAAACGTGGAAAAATGGTCAGAAAACTTAAATTCCACGAAAAGAAATTACTGAAAAAAGTTGATTTTATATCATGGAACGTGGACAACAATCTCCATGAGCTGAAAGTGATGAAAAAGTACTTTATCCAAAGGAGGGAAGACTATACTAAGTAATTTTGTCCAGAATCTTTGAAAAAAGACTAAAAGACCCCACCAGAGACATATAAAACAAGTTTTATATGTCTCTGACCCCACTGGATACTTGGATGCAGTAGAGCGTTTCTTGTCCCAAAATGAATCTTGTACACATGCTGTGACCCCCCTACAGTTCATAACGAACATGTTTTGCCCATCAAACAGCACCAGAAAAATGCCCATTTTTCACTATATATGGCTATTATAACATAAAGATGCAAAGCTTCTCAATCGGGCAAAACATGGGTGCCCTGTTTCACTCGTCATTTCAAGACAGTTACATACACCTACCTCAAAATTTCCAGTGTCAATCAAGAGGCCATACATTAATCTTCATGCAGAAATCAGGACTGCTTAGAATTCCTGCTGTAACTAAGAAAAATCTACTCTGATTTCCCAATTTACACATTTCCTACATTCGGTTACTGAATCGGGCGAATGGATACCAGTTTCCTCCGTGCCCCCCTATAGCATTCCGAGCCAGGCGCAAGTTTTTTGAGACGCTGACCAATTAAACATTCATTCTTAGATAAAGGGCGCAATTTCAAAATACAAGGTGTGAAAAATCGATAGATAAGAAATCCTTGTTTTTCTCCTGATTTTATTTCGACAACATTTGAACAATATAAAACAACATTCAGTGGACCCAAACCGGCTTTACTTTAAAAGATGCAGCTGTTTAAAAATATGCACCCAAAAAGGCGATAAGGTACGTTATATCGCCTATCTTACGAAATTTAAAATTTAGTCAGTATATACATGTATGTAAAGACTACGTGCTCTAAATTGTAACTAATTCAACAACACGTAAAATCCTTAACTTCGAGTATCACCTTATTATTTTTGGTTGTCTGCACGAAAATATTACAGCGAATATAGAAAAAATCGGTCTTTAATTTTTTATGCTCGTTCTTATAATTATATCTTTATTAAAACTCGTTTATTCTACCTGAAAAACGTACTAAATTCGACTGTTGTTTAATAGCAATAAAGTGCTTCATTCTTAAATAAGTTGGCCAATGAAATCTAAAGGACAACGTCACTTTATTTAAACCGTAAAATCATAACGTACCTTACTCCCTTCTGGACACAACATCTGAAACTATTTTAATGTATTTTTCATTTTTATTATTCATATTCAAATAAATATTTTTTTAAAATTGAAAAACATATGAAACTTCGGAGTCAAAACAGTAAACGTTATCCTTTAAATATATATTTTTCCGATATTTTAGCATATTAGTCCGATTTTATTTGAATAACTTTAAAAGCTTAAACAAATATATCAAAGAAAAAACGCTTAATAAACGAAATCAATTTTATAGGTAGACAACCGTTAAACAATGCACATATTTACAGTTTATGAGACGATTCATTGTCATAATTTAGTATTAAGGTATCGTAACGTACCTTTTGCAATTTTTCTGTACTCTGTAAATATCTACAGAAACTGATTCTTAACATTATAAAAACATAAAAAAATATTAATTAAAAAACCCCTAAAATATCAAACTGTTACAGCGTGCTTACCACCTAAAGTACTTGTAATGGCTTACCACTAAATAATCTTTTAGTAAAATGCTAAAGCAGAATAACTACGTGATTTTAACACTATATACATACACTCCTACTAATATTTTTTCTTTATAAAACAAGGTAACTGTCATTTAAACCGGTCTGCTGACAAGTATCTGGTGCAAAACATTTACTGAGTAAAGGATTTAATGCGTACAAAAGAAAGATACAATCAAAGATATCTAGAGTGTGATCTATGTAACGTTTCTTATCCTGTTTAAGCGAAAACAACTTGATATAAAAAGAAGACATTTTCGACTGCAGTTAAAAACCTTTTAACTACAAATAAAGCAAAAACAGTTATATAACTATTAGAACAATTAAAACTCTCAAAACGCTTAAAACATTTAAAGCAGAACTTAATTTCTGCAAATATATCTGATTTTCAAGAGTTTAAAAAGTTATCAATTTCACAATTTGCTTTAGTATCAATGCTTCGTAGCCTTAATACAGGTCTTCACTTTTAAGTTTGTCAATCAATATTGACTTGAGAGACAAGGCAATGTATGCTTTTGACATCTTCATCACTAAGTTTGAACTGCCGTTTTGTTCGCCCGATTGTCTCAGGCTCGCTGACTGGACAGATAATATCTTTGACTGTTATCCATAGTTCATCTTCTTTGGTTGGCCACCTAAATGTTTTATTAATTTGTTTCACTTTTGAACCGTTTTATCTGTTGCATCTACCTCTTGTATCTTACCGACATACCATTTTTTCTCATATATGGCAGCCACAAACATACCATTTTGTAACTGTTCAAATCTAACCCCTTTTTCATTATCAGCAGCACTTATTTGTATTTGATTCATTTCACTTGGCGTTGCAAGATCGGTTTCGGTAATACTTCCGGGTGCATTGTTAATCTTCCAAGCGCTACAAATGTTTGTACCGTTAAGACATCCGTCACAGTAACAAGAAACGTCGCTTGATAAAATTTTATCGCCTACTGGGAAAATAGCATGTATTTTCATTGTGCCTGCTAGCGGCTTCACTTTGCTATTTTTATCTTCAACCCTTTGAAGAATTTTGATGAAACTTCAGACAAATGTTTACCACATCAAGATGACGTGCAGAACGCATGTTCCGCATGGCTGGCTCCAAGGTCAAGGTCACAGTGACATTAACATTGAAAATCCTGTCCGCTCTGTAACTCTTCAACCCTTTGAAGAATTTTGATGGCTCCAAGGTCAAGGTCACAGTGACATTAACATTGAAAATCCTGTCCGCTCTGTAACTCTTCAACCCTTTGAAGAATTTTGATGAAACTTCAGACAAATGTTTACCATATCAAGATGACGTGCAGAAATTGTTGTCTCATTATTAAGTATACTCCTTGCAGACAGTATTGTTAGCCGAAATTTACATCCTACTCATTATCATGTATTCTCATGAATATTATCTTTTCCTTCATGTCATGTTATAATCTTTTGAATATTCATAGCAATCTTCATTCCAAAATTCATACTATAGTATAGAATCAGAACAACATTTTTGAAAACCTGGTTTCGTGGCATTGCCATGTTTCTTGTTAATGATTTCATTGGTTTTCTCATAATCAGCATTTGAGTAGAACCTGTATTGAATCGATTTTTGATTTTGTACGGCCTATGTAAAAAAGTCAGTGGCGTCTTGAATATATGCTTTATTTTGTTTAATTGCCTCTGATGCCTGTCGTTTAGCTGTTCCCCCAAGCCCGTCGCAGGGACCCTTCCCGTGACCGGCTTCAAAATAGTTCCACCTGGCCTTAAATCCAAATCTAACGGCGTGGTTCACTACGGCATCGAAAATGTACCTATTACGATATTGTGAGGATGGACTGTCTGTCCAATAATGGATAGTATCAGTTTCTGGATACATTTCTTTTATATCATTCATCAATTTTTCTATGATTGTTAATACAGCAGTTGCATTGTGTTGATTCACATCAGATACAAATATAAAGTTTTTATGTTGTAATGAACCATCACTATTTTTGTGGTAAACAACAACTGGATGGAGTGTTACATTAGTTGCATTGAAATAAGCGCTTTGGATTTCGTCCATAGCAGAGCATGTAAAATTTTCAGCAAAGTCCATTTGGATAATTAAATCGTTATTTCCTAAGTTTGCTTTCAAATCATGAAGTGCATTGTACTGAGATCTGACGCGACTAACGTGCTCCAGAAACTGATGATATTCATTCAACATTAATTCAACGAACTCTGATTTGCTTTTGTGTGTTTTTACTATTCTCATTCTCTTTCTGCCATCAACTTCTACGCGTTTCCATTCGTCAAATACTATTTCTGTTTCGTCTAATGTGTTCAGCATTTCTTTCATTTGATCAAATGATATTTTCTTGCTAGCACTTTCAGAGTTTTGGGTTACATTGATACCATTTGTCTTCAGACATTTAAGCTTCATAGACATGTTTTGATGCCTTGTGCAAAGACAAGTATTTCTGGATATGCATGATGTAAGTTTAATATAGCTGGGCCGTAACATACAGAATACGGAAAATGAAATTTTCTCTGTCGGATTTTCAGTGCGAAATTTAGCGAATATATTTACCAAATAGTCACATAAAACCCTTGTCTGCCGTTTTTCTTTTCCGTACTTTGATGCGTCTTTTTTGCCTGGAAGCATTACACTGACGTCATCTCTTTCCAATATTGGACAACTTTACTTTTCAGTGCAGTTCTTTGTCTGGAAAGCCTCTCTCGTCTACTAGTTTCGATGGATTTTGATTTTGTTTCAGATATAAGTCTTCTACTAATACCTGTTTCTTTGTGTAGCTGAGACGCTACACAGTATTTCTTCACTGTTTTGCCGCTAACCAAATTTCCTATTGACCTTTTCTTGTTACTGTTACTAGCTTTTGCCTTCTTTATCTCATCTGTTACTACGTTAGCATATAATAGTTGTCTCTTCAGCTTTTTCTTGCTGTGTGGCGTAGCGTTTATTCCTCGTAGGTCGAAGTCTGTTTTTGTTTTAGGTGTCATATTCAAAGGGTTACTTTCCTCTTTAGCATCATTTGTCTTTTCAATCAGATTTTGCTCTCCTTGGTTTTCAATGTTTTCATGTTGTACAGCCATGTTTTCACACTCTTTGTCTGTGTTGTTATTTTCTGACTTTCTCATCTCATTCTCTGTCGCCACGATTTCATTTTCTTTATTCATAGCTTCTTCCTCACTATGCAACACAAGCGTTTTGTTAACAGTCATATCATTTGGTTCCGATGTAATCAGTTTGTTTGAATCATCATCGGCGTGTTTCGCCTTAAGTCGATCGTACCTTTTTCTCCATTTTGTAGTATTTTTTTTTGCTTCGGCAAGGGCTTTTTCTAGCTCTTTTATTCTTTTGTTTGCTTCTGTCAGCGATGTCTTGTATCTCGATTTTGATGGAAATGACATTTTTACAAGCATCGGTTGGTCGGATGATCGTGTTGAACGTTGCTGTTCAAGAATGTTTGGTACAGCCTCTGATCTGTTAACATTAAGGTTTTGTTCCGATTGTTGCACAGTTATATGTGCAATCTCTCGCACGGCGTTTTTTTCCAGTTTCTTCTTTTGTCGGAATTTCTTTCCATATTGTCTATTTTTTTCTCGGCGTAATTGCAACTCATGTTCTGAAAGTTCTGAAACCGATCGTTTATATTTCTTAATGCGATTCCTTTCACGTTTTGCATAATTTGGATCAGACTCCTTTTTTCTCTGCCTATACTCTTTCTGGCGTTCTTTCTGTGTTTTTGCCATTTCCTTTAAAAGAAAAACATATATTGAGTGTAAAAAAAATAATATCACTTTTTTTCTTTGCGTGACATTGACAGTACTAAAGGGAAAGAAGAGTTCGTAAGGAACCTTATGAAAAGCAACAGGTACGTTACACTTTAAATGCAGATTTTGACAAAAAACTTTACAGTATATCCGGCTTTGCTTTTTTTATTTCATTGTTAATCTACAGGACCATAAAAGAAAATATCATTAATGCCAGTGAATGACTATTTTAGCCTTACACTAAATATTCGAAAAGGGCAAGGAACATTATTTTGAAAAGGGTACGTTATGCGGGTTAAATCAAGTTCAAAATCTTCAAAATTCTTTATTTCTTCAAAACTTTTATTTTAAATAAGTTATAAATAATCAACAAAACATACAAGACCGAATTTTATTGGATATCTACACGGATAAAGTAAAAATCTTACCTTTTACCAAAACTCTACCCTTCCGATTTTTTTAAACCAAGCGCGCACTCCAAACTTTACATTGACAACAATGCCACGAGGTAGCACATGCTTCCGCCGGATATTGGGAATCGTTTTTAATGCGTTTGTGCGGCTTTTATTTACACGGACTAGAATTTAAACACCTTCGTAAATCGATATAACGTTTCTTTTAAAAAACGAACCTTTGTTAAATATTTTAAATGCTTTTAGCTAAGTGAAATATTGAGGAACAAATGTGAATTTCGAAATATATGAAAAAAAGATTAATGAGTTTTCATTCATACCGGTATTTTTTTAAAGACTTCACAACAGTCTTTAGAATTTTCAAAAATTAGTATAACGTTTCTTATGAAGAAAAAATAAGAAACCCAGATGATGTCACTGAATGGCTTTTTTGGCAAAAATTAGTTTAATAATTGAGCTCAGTCTTTTTTTATTGTGTGAAGTGGTTATTTATTGAAAAGTTAAGAGAGTTAACACCGTTTTTAGTAAACACTGATTAGCATTATGTTTTAGTTAAGGCAGTATAACGTATCTTATTCAGTCAGAAAGGACAAAGGAATGATATCAACTGATTTTTTTCCAAAGTTGGAATTACAAGAAAAATGCTGCTGAACACAAAATTCAAGCCTTCCCCTTCACAAAAGGCAATTTTTGCATGCTTTGTATTCGTAGTTTCCTCAGATTATGTCTCCAAACATACCTACTGTGTGGTAGGACAGAAAATTTTATCTCATTCTGTATCACTCAGGCTTCTATCTGAACATAATTTTTTCAAATAGAGTGAACGTTTTGTCTAAGTCTTTTACATATCTACCAACTGTTTGTTCTGGTATGTTTTTAAACGAGCTGTACGCCTTTATAAGTAGAAGCACTTCGAAGGACAGTCAAAATTTGTAATTGCGCCCTTTATCTAAGAATGAATGTAAAGTCTTGCCTGTTGTTGGATGTGAATTTAATTGGTCAGCGCATAAAATAACTTGCGCTGGCTCGGCTAAAAGCAAACGCGGAGGAAACCGGTATCCATTCGCCCGATTCAGTAACCGAAAGTAGAAACGTGTAAATTTGGAAATAAGAGTAAATTTTTCTAAGTCAAATGGCAGGAATTCGAAGCGGTCCTTATATCTGCGTGGAGATTAATGTACGGCCTCTTGATTGACACTGGAAGTTTTGAGATAGGTGTATGTTACTGTCTTGAAATGACGAGTGAAACAGGGCACCTGTGGGTCACAGCATGTGTACAAGATTCATTCTGGGGCAAGAACCGCTCTACTGCATCCAAGTGTCTGTGAAAGGCCCAAAGATCTAGTATCACTTGAAGTTTTGACCCCCTCCCCTGATCTGCCCCTGCACTAGTTTTGTTGCATAAAAATCATGGTAACACCTACACGCAAGTGTTTCTACTGATATTCATTTCTGATTATGACCTTTTAAAAACCCAGACACACTATCCAACACTATCAGCTGCTCTTGACAAAGACTCACCATCTACACCCATCATGAGTTCCAGTTCTCTTTTTGCAAGAACCTACTTAAAACCTGTATGTTAAATATCGCTAGGTTCAGTTATTTCGAAAAGGTATATTAATTACAATTAAATCGGGAAAAAAATCAGATTACACTTACAAATTTTTATAGATTTGACAGCTATAATGAATTGTAAGAGAAGAAATAAATTAAAACCAAAATTAAAATAGATGAAATGTGTCATTATAGTTCAAAGTGTCTTTTAACTTTCAAAATCTTAATAACATATAAAAAATTATCTGATATACATTAAATATTTTATGATGTGAAGATATTAATTATTTCCGCAACATTATTATATTATTTTTATATTTGATAGTTATTTTTATAACTTTCCAGACTCTGCAGTTCAAATTATGATATAAAGATGATCTGTGGTCTATCTTTTACTTGATTTTGGTTATCTAATATATATTTCCTGAAATATTATTATGGATATGTTATTTCAAAATATTTAAATCAGTGTATATTGGGGGTGAAAAGTATCAATAAGTGAAACCGTTTCACTCCCATTTTCAGAGTGAAATGTCTTCGGAGGAAATGTATTGGGAGGAAAAGTCTTGGGGGTGAAATGTCTGTCAACCGACAGAAGATAGTGTAGCTATATATGTATCTGGAAGGAATATGTAGCAACGAGTAGATAATGATGGTGAAAGTCTTTATTAATTTTCTAAGTAATTCTTTGACTGACTATGATGGGACTGACATTGATTTGAAGCATATATTGCTAAACTGATGGACACCAGCAGTATGTTCCAAAGAAATCCAATGAAAAAAATGGGCAGTTTAAGTGATTTGCAGCAGAATGTTTCATAACTTGTGTATATTATAGTACAGGATAGTAGGTGTGAGCAGTTTTTAAAATGGCCATATTTGTAATAGATAACAATAGAAAAAGGTGTATGTAGATGTTATCATTACATTTGTGCAGGGCAGATCAGGAGACGGAGCTGGCTCCAACCTTCAAAGGAATATGCAAGACTTTTAACATAAATTTTTGTCAGGAAGTAATCTTAATTGATGATATAAATAAGAAGTAAATTCATTTTTCAAGCTGGTGGAGCTGAGGCAGCCACCCCAATATTTTGGCCAGCAATGAAAATTTCGATGTATTTTGTTTTTAGCTCACCAGTCACAAATTGACAAGGTGAGCTTTTGTGATCGCAATCCGTAAACTTTAAATTCAAACAACATCTCCTCTGAAACCACTGGGCCAAAATTGATGAAACTTGCCATGGATGTTCCTTGCATGAAGCTCTTCCAAAGTTGTTCAAAGAAATCAATTCCATGCAGAACTCTGGTTGCCATACCAACTTAAAGGGAAAACTTTAAAAATCTTCTTGTCTGAAACCACAAGGCCTAGAGCTTAGATATTTGGCATTTAGCACCTTCTAATGGAACTCTACAAAAATTGTTAAAATTATTTCCCTGGGGTCAAAATTGGCCCCGCCCCAGGGGTCACTTCATTTTACATAGACTTATATAGGAAATCTTTAAAAATCTTCTTCTCAGGAACCACAATGCCTACAGCTTAGATATTTGATATGTAGCATTGTCTAGTGGATGTCTACCAAGTTTGTTCAAATTATTTCCCCTGGGTCAAAATTGGCCACGCCCCAGGGTTCTCTTGGTTTACATATAGTTATATAGGAAAAACATGAAAAATTATTTTTCTCCGAAACTAATAGGACTAGACCTTAGATATTTGGTTTGGAGTATTGTGTAGAGAACCTTTACCAGCATTGTTTATATGTTGGCCCCGGGGTCAAAATTGGTCCCGTCCCGGGGACCCTTAATACATGTAAAGGCAATCTTTAAAAATCTTCATACTGGAAACCTCAATGCCTACAGCTTAGATATTTGGTATGTAGCATTGTCTAGTGAATGTCTACCAAGTTTGTTCAAATTATGTTCCCTGGGTCAAAATTGGCCACACCCCAGGGTTCTCTTGGTTTATTTAGATTTATTTAGGAAAAACATGAAAAATAATTTTTCTCCAAAACAAATAGGTCTAGACCTTAGATATTTTGTGTTGAGTATTGTGTAATGAACCTTTACCAATATTGTTTAAATGTTGGCCCTGGGGTCAAAATTTGCCATGCCCTCTTGGCCCTTAATATGTAAAAAAGGAAATCTTTAAAAATCTTCTTGTCTGAAACCGCAAGGCCTAGAATTTTAAAATTTGGCATGAAGCAAGCTTTATCAAGCTTTTTCAAATTATTAGATTAGATTAAAGGTCATAGAGGCAAAAAATAGATTTATCTACTGTACCTAATAGAGCCTTCATTTATAGACTAATATCTTTGATATTCAGTATATAGGTTCCGGAGATATTGGTACACTTTCAAGTCCATTGTAAAGGTCAATATCTTAAATCTACTGTTGATAAAGCAACAGGGTGCATTCATATAACTGCTAAGGCAGCATATGGTCATTTTAATTAGGTCATGGTTCCTTTTTTTATTGTCCCCAGCCTTTTCGAAGAAAAAGGGGGATATAGAAATGGGCTACGTCCATCCGTCCGTCCATCACTTTTTCATGTCCAGTCCATAACTAAGCCATTTATCAACAGAATTTGAAATAGTTTGGCACAAATGTTCGTTATAATAAGACGATGTGTCATGTGTGACACTCATACCCCTACCCCCAAGATCAAGGTCACACTTGATAATTAAAGGTAAACATTGTTGGAGTGTATATGTGGTGTCCAGTCCATAACTTTCTCATCCATCAAGGGATTTTGAAAATACTTGGCACAAATGTTCACAGTAATGAGGCGACATGTCGTTCACAACACCCAGATGCCTACCTCCAAGGTCAAGGTCAGTCTTAAAGATCAAAGCTTAAAAGGTCTGTTATAGGGTATATTTTGTATCTGGTCCATAACTTTTTCATAGATAAAGGATTTTGAAATTACTTGGCACAAATGTTCACAATAATGAGACGACGTGTCATGCTCAACACCCTGACCCCTGAATTCATAAGCATTGATGAACAAAAGCCATTAAAAGGAACAGTATTTCTAGCTCAACTTTTTTCGAAGAAAAAAATTGAGTTATTGTTAGAGTCATTGTGTCATTGCCGTTGCCGCTGCCATTGCCGTTGGCGTTCCCGTCCGAAAACTTAAACATTGATCATAATTTTTTTATTAGTTAATGGATTGTCTTCATACTTAGACACAACAACCCTTTGGACAAGACCTTCAAGTAGACCAGACTAAACTTGACCTTGACTCATATATGACCTTCACCTTCAAGGTAGAAATATTGAATTTTGCTAAAATTGGCCATAACTTTTTTATTATTAGGTGGATTGTCTTCATACTTGGACACAACAACCCTTTGGACAAGATCTTCAAGTGAACCAGACTGAACTTAACCTTGACTCATAAATGACCTTCACCTTCAAGGTCAAATTATTAAACACTTATGACAAAGCTGACATGTTAAATTATTCAAGTGTGACCTTTAACCTTAAAATGACCATAAGCGTGAAAGTCAAATAATTGAATTTTGCTTAAACTATCATAACTTTGTTGTTTATGGTTGGATTTTATTCATACTTGGACAAAACAACACTTATGACAAAACAGACATGTTGAATAACTCAGGTGTGACCATAAGCTAAAAGTGACCTAGACCATCATGGTCAGATAATTGAATTTTGCTTAAATTGTCATAACTGGTTCATTTATTTATTGATTTAATTCATGCTTGGAAAAACAAAACAAACGACACATCTGATATTTTGATTCTTTCAAGTATGACTTTGACCTTTAAATGACCTTGACAGTCAAGGTCAAATTTTTGAATTTTGCTAAAACTGGCCATAACTTTATTATTTGTAGTTGGATTTTAATCATACTTGGACAAAACAACACTTATGACAAAGCCGGCATGATAAATTATTCAAGTGTGACCTTAACCTTAAAATGACCTTGACAGTCAAGGTCAAATAATTGAATTTTGCTAAAATTTTCCATAACTTTGTTATTTGTTGTTGGATTTGATTCATACTTAGACAAAACAACACTTATGACTAAACTGACATGTTGAATAACTCAGATGTGACCATGACCTAAAAATTGACCATGACCGTCAAGGTCAGATTATTGAATTTTGCTTAAATGGTCAGAACTTTCTCATCTTTATATGGAATTGATTCATACATGGACAAAACTATACTGATGACAAATCCGACATTTGATAGGCAAGATCAAATTATTGAATTTTGCAAAAATTGGTATGGATGAATTTGATAATTATAATTCCAAATGATGTTTCATTTGAAATCCCTTCACCACAGTGTGCTTCCTCTGATGTGTTTGCCTTTGGAAATAGGAAAATTCGAGCATGGCCCCCACTTACGGTGGCTCTTGTTTAAGTTTTCTGATCCAAGCATTGGAAGAGAAAGTATAAAGAGATGCCCACAACATTTAAGAGATTGTGTACCAATCCAGGCCATCACTGTTACATTCTTACTTACATCTGAATGTCCATTTCCTGTTGAGAGAAAAACCTTTAGTTTTAGCATTTGGCTTAACTGCTCACAAGTCTCAGGGAAGTACCTACACACACTGTATTGCTAACCTCAAACCTCCAAACATGAAGTCTGGCATGCAGGGTCATGCTTATACAATGCTCAGCAGAGCAACGTCACGTGATGGTTTGAAGTTAGTCAATTTTACTACAAAATCAAAGTAAACAAGTCGGCTCTAGTAGAATTGGACAGGCTGCGTGAGCACTGTACTTCAGTTGGGAACATCCATTCGAAAACTTGGACCCTAATGCAAGTGTGCACATAGGTTTTCTCAACATTAGTTCCCTTAAAGCCCATCTCTCAGACTTGGCTGCCCAAAGACATATTTCAAGATTGAATGTTCTTTGCTTAAAAGAAACTCACTCTACAGAAGAATGTTCTTTAGAAGGATTCTGCGGATACTTTAAGCCTACACAACATGGTCTAGCCATGTTCACTAAAAGAGAGTCAACTGATTTTGAAAATAACAGTTCCCTCCAGTTTACATTGTATGTCTAGAATAGTTTCAGACCAAGGTAGAAACTTTCTCATAGCTGTTACTTACAGACCACTTCAATTCAACAAAAATGTGTTTTTTACTCTCCTCATCTGCCGTCAATGCTATACCGAAGTCACATAATATTATACTTGATAGAGACTTTAACTTGATGCCTGATGATCCAGTTGTGATTAAGTTTTGTCATGATAATCAACTTCGACAATATGTAGAAAAGCCAACTCATCAGTTGGAAAGAACATTGGACCTGGTTTCGCCACATACAGTGCAGTAGTAGAGTGATTCCAGTTTCTTACACCAACCATTTCCTGACTATTTTATCTGTTTTCTAAATGGCTTGTATTGATTTGTATTTGTCATATTTTGTGGTTTTGAAATAGTGATAACAACTATACAAATATATTTCTGTTTACACATACACAGGAGTTATTTCATTCTATTTCTTTAATGAATTAATTGTTGCATGTGCAGATCTAGCATTGATCAAGATTTTGCACTGAAAGATCCATGCCTCAATCTTTTGAAATACCACAATTTTGTGCTTCATGTAAAACTTCCCTTAGGCAGGGGACGTTGGTAACTCTGTTACAAATTCTTGTTTACTTACAAGTGTCGAAGTGCAGATCTGTCGCTTCATAGCCAATACAAATATCGAGTATTGTAATCATTTTCAGCATTTCCTTCAAAATGTAATCATTGCAGTTATTGCCGTATTTGAAAACAGTAGGCTGAACAGACTGATGGTGAATCCATTTAAAAGAGTAAAAAGTTTGAACTGCAAAACATTTCTAGATGTTTATAAGAGAAACAACCTTCAGTAATTGTGTTTTTTCACAGAGGGTAAATCTTACGATAGCTGTTAATGTCTGGATGTTAGCTAATATGTACGACTGAATTGAATTTCAGTTTCTTTTTTTTTCTGTGCGTTGTAGAGACAAATTTTACTTTGTTAGAAACCCTATTTTCCTCAGTATTGAAGTATATTTCAAGTGTATTTGGGTATATTTGCATGTACTTGGGTATTTCATGCTGATGATTCACAATAACTAATCGATTCTGTTGTTCAGTGGTTAGTGTTGGCCTTCGATGCGATAAAATTTGGGTTTGAATCCTACTCTAGCTACATGTAGAACATAAGTTAGGATAAAATGCAGTCAGTGATCAGTACAGAGGCAACTAACTGTAATGGCAATTTGCTAATTTATGAAAGATGATGACAAATTGTTTTTTAAGTTTCCTTTATGTCATTATTTGTTAAAGTTGAAGTTTTTAGAAAGTTTGTTTAGAATAGTTATATTTATTTTGAAAGAATAGTAATATTTATTTTGCGATAGTACAAATAAAAGCCACATATATTGGTGCAACTTAGTTTTACAAATGTTTGAGGACTATTTAAAATGTAATTTTGCCGTTTAATGAGTTTATTTATTTTCATTACTTTTTTGTTTCATATGAACTAAATATCATAACATATTCCAGAAATGTGATGCCCCAGTAGAAATTAAAGTTGTTGAGGTGAAAGCTGTAGGTGTGGAGAATAAGACAGCAGAACTGTATCTGCAGACAGAAGGGATGTTAAATGTGTCTCTATAAATGCTGCGATGAGCTATGGGTGTAGAAAAAGCAGAAGAAGTAGAATCGGTAACATCTTAAGGGCCAGTCAAGTTAGATAAAAATTGAGTGGTACCGTACAGACACTTTGGCTATTAGTGTTGTGAATTGAAGATGTATTAGGTCTTTTTGTGCTGCAAATTAAAACGGTTCTCTTCAACAGATTACATCTAGTAATTGATGTCTGTGTACCTTTCTGCAAAGTGGAAGAAAAAAAAAATTGGCAACACTAATTACTGGTTCTGTGACCCAAACAATTCTGGTGCCTTCAGTGCTTTGATTTTTTGTGTATAAATATATCTTTCAGTATTTCCTGAATTTCACAATTTCCTGAAATAACACGCTGTTTTTCTCAAACTGAACAGGTCTGGGACTCTTCACAATTTTGGTAAAAAAATGTCCTGAAAGATACAGTTCTTTCTGAATAAAAATGAAATTAATGCAAGATTTTCATAAAAAAATCTCATCAGTATGAATGTAGATTGTAAGGAAACTTGACTATATGGAGCAGAAATGTGGGTTTTCAGTTTGGATAGATGTGCAGTTCTGGGGAAGGTTTGGCTAATTAGAAATCCAGGAGTGTGCAGAATATTTGGCCAGCCATTTATGATCTGATGTCTGTATCTCACAATTGCTTTCTCAAATAGTGAACTTTAGTTTGGAACCTGTCCCTGCAGTTTGCTATCATTCCTTTTCTGTAGAGGTGACAGTGAGTACCAATTTTAATACTGAGATACTTGATCACTCCTTTGATCGAGTACTCAGTCACTTGGTATATTTCTTAGGATTTTCTGAGAATTCAGATTCCTAAGATTTATCACACAGATATCAGTGATGGCTTATCGTTAATGAACGTGAAAAGCAGCAGATAGCTTTTGACAATTTGTCCTCTTACAGAAACTGAACCAAAAGCTGTATTTACCATATATTTGTAGACAACGCTTAGTTTATAATTCTTCTGTTTGTAGCTGTTGGCCTCTTTGTAAACCGAAAGAAGTGAGAGTTCTGCCGACATTTAACAAGTATTGCCAAAAGTAGCCATTGGTCACCATCAATTACTTTTGGCACGGAGAGTAAGCAATGAGAAAACTTGGAAAACATGCAGTGTTTGGCATAACAATATTGCCACCATCCTTGATCTACTTTCCTTTTCTAATCTTCTAGGAATTAGCTATGATAAACCGAAATTCAAGAGGAGTAACTTTGAAATTAAGTCTAAGTAACAAACTGAAGAGATGATACAGAATAATTGGCTTCCTTGCAATTTTGACTCAATTCTTAAAAGGCTATGTAATTCTTTGATACTTTCTGGCCTTTGATGAATAACACTTTTATAGAAGTTTATGATTAACAATTTAAATATTGCAAGTGGCCACAAAATTGTTGTTCTTACTAGCACATGTCATACTGTTGGATGCCTTGCTAACATTGTCAGTAAACCACATAATTTTCACAACTTAATTACATTTAATAGGTTCATGTGTTTCTTTAGTGCAGAAATATCTAGGAGATGATAATTAAGTCATTCTTTTTTAGCTCACCTGAGCACAAAGTGCTCATGGTGAGCTTTTGTGATCGCCTGATGTCTGTCGTCCGTCCGTGCGTGCGTGCATGCGTGAGTCGTCAACTTTTTCTTCAAACAACTTCTTCTCCTGAACTGCTGGGCCAATCTTGCTGAAACTTGGCAGGAATGTTACTTGCATGAAGCTTTACCAAAATTGTTCAAATGGTTCAGGTCCATTGCATTTCTAGGCCACAGGAGCTAAAAATAGATTTTCAAAGTTGGAACTTTAAAAATCTTCTTCTCCAGAACTACAAGGCCTGGAGCTTAGATAGTTGGTATGAAGCATCATCAGGTGGACCTTTACCAAGTTTGTTCAAATCATGACCCCTGGGTCAAAAATGGCCCTGCCCCAGGGGTCACTAGTTTTACATAGAATTATATAGGAAAAACTTTAAAAATCTTCTTGTCTGAAACCACAAGGCCTAGAGTTTAGATATTTGATGTGCAGCATTGTCCAGTTGACCTCTTCCAAGTTTGTTCAAATCATGGCTCCTGGGTAAAAAATGGCCCAGCCCCGGGGGTCACATGTTTTACATAGAGTTATAAAGGAAAAACTTTAAAAAATCTTCTTATCAGAAACTGCAAGGCCTAGAGTTTAGATATTTGGTGTGCAGCATTGTCTAATGGACCTCTACCAAGTTTGTTCAAATCATGGCTCCTGGGTCAAAAATGGCCCCGCCCCAGGGGTCAGATGTTTTATATAGAGTTATATAAAAAAACTTTTAAAAAATCTTCTTGTCAGAAACCACAAGGCCTAGAGTTTAGATATTTGGTGTGCAGCATTGTCCAGTGGACCTCTACTAAATTTCTTCAAATCAAAGCCACTGGGTCAAAATAGGCCCCACCCTGGGGGTCAATTGATTTTACATAGGCTTATAAAGGAAATCTTTAAAAGTCTTCTTCTCAGAAACCACAATGCCTACAGCTTAGATATTTGGTATGTAGCATTGTCTAGTAGACCTCTATCAAGTTTGTTCAAATTATGTCCCGTGGGTCAAAATTGGCCACGCCCCAGGGTTCTCTTGATTTACATATAGTTATATAGGAAAAACATGAAAAATCATTTTTCTCTGAAACTAATAGGACTAGACCTTAGATATTAGGTGTGGAGTATTGTGTTGAGAACCTTTACCAGTATTGTTTATATGTTGGCCGTGGGGTCAAAATTTGCCCCGTCCCGGGGGCCCTTAATATGTAAAAAAGGCAATCTTTAAAAATCTTCTTACTGGAAACCTCAATTCTTACAGCTTAAATATTTGGTATGGATCATTGTCTTGTGGATGTCTACCAAGTTTGTTCAAATTATGTCCGCTGGGTCAAAATTAGCCACGCCCCAGGGTTCTCTTGGTTTACATATAGTTATATAGGAAAAAACATGAAAAATCATTTTTCTTCCAAACTAATAGGACTAGACCTTAGATATTTAGTCTGGAGTATTGTGTTGAGAACCTTTACCAGTATTGTTTATATGTTGGCCCCACCCTGGGGGCCCTTAATATGTAAAAAAGGCAATCTTAAAAATCTTCCTTCTGGACACCTCAATGCCTACAGCTTAGATATTTGGTATGCAGCATTGTCTAGTGAACCTCTACCTAGTTTGTTTGAAAAATGTCCCCGGGGTCACTATTGGCCCTGCCCGAGGGTTCACAAGTTTTAAATAGCAGTATAGAAGAAAATCTTTAAAAATCTTCTTGTCTAAAACCACAAGGCCTAGAATTTTATAATTTGGCATGAAGCAAGCTTTATCAAGCTTTTTGAAATTATTAGACTAGGTTAAAGGTCATGGAGGCTAAAAATAGATTTATCTACTGTACCTCATAGAATCTTCATTTATAGACCAATATCTTTGATATTTAGTATATAGGTTCCTTGCATGGACGTCTACCTATGGGTAGGGTTTGAGGTCACTGGGTCAAGGTCACCATAGCTTATGATAGATATTTCTACTTTCTGTCATAGAGCCTTTATTTTTTGACTGATATTTTACATATTTGGTTTGTAGGCACTTACATATTTTCAATTAAAAAATGAAATACTGCTTAACAGCAAACCTACAGCCAAAGTACTCAGGTGAGCAATCCAGGGCCATCATGGCCCTCTTGTTTAAAAAACACATAGTACTTGAGTACCAAAAACCAATTCTCAGACATTTGATCAAGTCCTCAGTTAACTGGCTACTTGTTGCCATCCCTACTGTTTTGTGTACACCAGTTATTTTTTAGTCTTTTCAGTTTTAGACATAACTTACATTTGATTAAAAATTTAAAATTTAAAATGGCCTTCTAGTGTAGTGCATAATGACCGCCATGCTTTAAAATGGACAGGATGTACCCTCATATATGTTACATATGTCAGTACTATAATTTATTCCTTCATTACAGGTACAACAAGTTGTCAAGGCAGATAAGAGAACTGGCTCGAAAGGTAAAAGAACTTGACATAAAAGATCCTTTCAGAGAAGAGGCAACCAATCAATTTTTAGAAAAATTGTAAGTTAGTATGTTTTCTTCTAGACAGTTTAAGGTGAAAATAGACTAGTAATGTTTTAGTATTATGTGGCAGGGTTTGGCATTTGGGTTTAGAGTTGTACACAAGTTAAATGCATTCGCAGTTATCTTTAAACCCAAGTTTGTATACACCTCTGTGGTGTAGAGATTACAGTAGCATACTTAAAATCACTAAACTTCTCACGAATTGAAGGTCATGGGTTCAAGCCCTGCTACATGTACCAGCTGTAACAGTTGGTGTGAGAAAGTTGGCAGCTTAATACAGAGGATGGGAGTCTAGTACTCATCCTTCCCAGAAAAGATGGATACGTAACTACCTTTCAGATATGATACTGACTTTAGAGGGTGTTAAACTAACACAAAAAAATAAACTAAACCCAGTTAAAGTTACTTCTATGTAGTACTTTTAGGACATATGAAGTTAGGTCACACATATGTAGAACATATGAAGTTGGTTCATGTTTGTGTAGTATCTTGAGGACATAACTTCTGTGTCGCCTGCTACACAGAAGCTGCGACATATAGGGATCACTTCTCCATCGTCTGTCTGTCCATCTGTCGACTACTCCTCAAAAACTACTGGTGCAATTTCATCCAAATTTTACAGGAATGATCAAGACCAAGTCTAGTTTTACATTTCTTTGGCAGGCATTTTCCAGTTCAATGATTTTTGTCAGAGTTATGGCCCTTTAATGATTTTATTTTTAAAGTTTGTCTAGACTTCTTCTCTTATACTACTAATGCAATTTGAATGAAATATTACAGGATTGATTGGTACCTCAAGTACTTGAGCATATTTAACAGGTTTTTTGGTTGAATGATTTTTGGTTGAGTTATGGCCCTTGAATAAAAAAGGCGTTTTGGCCCGTTAATGATTTTTGTGTCACCAGCTACGTAGTAGCTGCAACATGCTACAAAGTAGCTGTGACATACAGGGAACACTTCTCCATCGTCTGTCTGTCTGTCCGTCTGTCAAAAAAATTCACATGCCTACAACTAACAACAACACCACCTTGGATCTGGTCTTCACTATTATACAAGAAACCAATTCTGGTATACTTGAAACAGCTACCACAAAACTGTGTTTCCAACTGTGCCCACCCATGGAACATAATGGTATACTCCAAAGTACAATGTTCAGCATCATCAGTTGGGTAATTCTTACTTTCTCCACATTACAGGAAACACTCAAACATCCATACAGTCAATTTACTGTCCAATCACCCCTCAATTCAACTGCTTAACTTGCTATCATCAGGCGACACATGTGATCACTGATCATTCTTGTTTAAATATTCTATCCCTCATTTATCAATGTCACTTTCATATTCATGACAGCATTCAGCAAAAACTTTTTGTTTACCAAAGTTTAAAATGGTCAAGTATATGGTGTGTGGGAAAGAACTGTTATATTTACTGTTCCATTTTACGTAATTAGTGCATTGTCAGTGATGTATTCATATGATTACACCAGACTATTTGAATAATTGGATGCATTTTTAATGAAAGATGAACACTCATCTTTGTGATTGAATTTCATATTTGTTTTGAAGGGTGGAAATTGGAATAGTTATTTGACAATGATGTAGCATTAGAAAAATGTTGACACTGCTAACTGAAGGAATGCTTTTTTTGTAATATTTTCAAATGTCATCAGTAATGGCACATCAGTTTGTTGTTAAAAATCAGTAATACAAACCTGACTTGACAAAATTATACCACCTAAAATGTCTTAGTGATACATGTATGTGAAAGTTAGTGCATTAGATTTTAATAATTGAGCATTGCTTATGACAGACAGACTTAGATCATCAAATTGTTGGCATTCACTATAATTGGGCATTGCTTATGACAGACAGATTTAGATTAACAAATTGTTGGCATTCAGTATAATTGAGCATTGCTTATGACAGATTTTGATCATCAAATTGTTGGTAAATTTAAATTCACAATATTGTTTCTTTGTATTGCATACCCATTCATGTTTGACAGAAACTGGCATGAGTAAAGTACCAGAGTTTCCTGAAACCACATGGTAGAATACTACTGCATCTGCTTAACTGTACTGAACAAAAACATAGAAATAGGGAGTGGTGTTGATGTTGTGTGAGGTGTGGGTGTTTGACGGGGTTAGATCTGTGAAAAGGTATCACAGTTCAGGATTGTTTAAAATGTTGAAAATTATTTAACAACAAATTTCTGATACTTCAAAATATTCTCCTGTAACAGAAATGCACTTTTCTGTTTGGAAAGTAAACTGTGCAGACAATGATACACCACACAACCAGTGAATATGGAGAGTGTGGCAATTGCTTGACCAGAGTCCAGATGCTTGCTTCATAAAGTTGTTCATGGGTGACATTTAACATAATATTTTCTAACTAGCTTGTTCCTGTAAAAGTTTCCATGGTGCACTGGGTATTTGCACAACTGAAGAAAATTGTGTAAAGAACCTGTTTGCAACTTTGAGTTCTTTTTGCGATAGCTGATTGTTCTTGCCCATTCCTACCTGTTTTCTGTCTTTGAGAATCAAATATTATAACCATGAGAAAAGTTCATTAAACCTACTTCCATCAGCATTTTTATAGATATTTTGAAGATTTTTGCATCATTACACCTTTTGAGCTTTTTGCTCTTTGGTCAGAAGATAGGGTAACAATCTTGGGCACATTTTTAGCTCACCTGAGCACAACATGCTCATGGTGAGCTCTTGTGATCCCCCTGTGTCTGGCGTCTGGCGTCGTCAACAATTTCATAAAAACAACATCTCTGAAACCAATGACTGCACATTAAACAAACTACACAGAAATAATCCTTAGGTGGTCCCCTTTCAAAGTTGTTCAAATGGTCCTGGTCTGTTGCATAAGTAGGTCACAGGGCCGAAAAAGAAGTTTCAAAAATGCAAATTAAAAAAATCTTCTCGTCAGAAAGTACAAGGTCAAGAGCTTTGATATTTGGTATATGACATCATCTGTAGGTCCTCTACCAAAGTTGTTCAAATTATGTCCCGAGTGCCAAAATTGGCCCCGCCACCAGGGGTTAGGTTTTCCTTATATGTATATAGTAAAAACTTCAAAAACCTTCTCCTCTGAAATGACAGAGGCTAGAGATTTGATATTTGGTATATGATATCATCTATAGGTCCTCTACCAAAGTTGTTCAAATATGCCTCTAGTCTCAAAATTGGCCCCGCCCCAGGGGGTCATAGGTTTTCCTTATATGTATATAGTAAAAACTTAAAAAATCTTCTCCTCTGAAATGACAAAGGCTAGAGCTTTGATATTTGGTATATAACATCATCTATAGGTCCTCTATGAAAGTTGTTCAAATTATGCCCATAGTGCCAAAATTGGCCCCGTCCCAGGGGGTCATAGGTTTTCCATATAAATGTATGTATATAATAAAAACTTAAAAAATCTCCTCCTCTGAAATGACAAAGCCTTAAGCTTAATTATTTGGCGTGAAATATTGTTTAGTGAACCTGTTCCAAGTTTGTACAAATTATATCCGGGGTAAAAATTGGGCCTGCCCGGGGGTCATAGATATTCATTATTTGCATATAGTAAAAACTTATAAGAAAATTATCCTTTGAAGCTTCAAAGGCTCGAGCTTAGATTTACAAGAAATAATGATAGCTTTCACACAAATAACAGTCTGTCCTCAGGTGAGCACTTTGGGGCCAATGGCCCCCTTGTTGATAAACCGATGCAATTCCTACTGATGCAGCTGTTTGGAAACTGTATATCTTGAGTCTTCTGCTACCATGGCTGCAATAGAAACTATGTTAATAGAGAACGCTGACAGCATTCTACACAAGGTAGATCTTTATGCCCCTGAAGGAGGGCATATACATGTAGTTTTTAGCTCACCTGAGCCTTTGGCTCATGGTGGACTATTGTGACCAGTCTTTGTCCGTCGTCCGTCAACAATTTCATTCAAACTACATCTCCTCTGAAACCTCTGGGCCAAATTAGATGAAACTTGCCTGGGATGTTCCTTGCATGAAGCTCTACCAAAGTTGTTCAAAGAATTCAATTCCATCAAGTACTCTGGTTGCCATGGCAACTTAAAGGAAAAACTTTGAAAATCTTCTTGTCTGAAACCACAAGGCCCTGAGCCTTAAGATATGGTATGTAGCATTGTCTTGTGAACCTCTAACAAGTTTGTTCAAATTATGCTCCTGGGATCAAATTTGGCCCCGCCCCAGGGGTCAACTTATTTAACATAGTGAAACTTCAAAAATCTTCTTGTCTGAAACCACAAGGCCCTAAGCAATAAGATTTGGTATGTACATGTAGCATTGTCTTGTGGACCTCTACCAAGTTTGTTCAAATTATACATCTGGGGTCAAATTTGGCCCTGCCCCAGGGGTCAATGGATTTTACATAAGCTTATATAGTGAAACTTAAAAAATCTTCTTGTCTGAAACCACAAGGCCCTGAGCCCTTAAGATTTGGTATGTAGCATTGTCGTGTGGACCTCTACCAAGTTTGTTCATATTATGCCTGTGGGGTCAGATTTGGCCCCTACCCAGGGGTCATTTGATTCTACGTAGGCTTATATAGTAAAACTTTAAAAATCTTCTTGTCTGAAACCGCAAGGCCCTGAGATCTAAGATTTGGTATGAAACAAGCTTTTTCGAATTATTAGATTAGGTTTAAGGTCCGAGGCTAAAAATAGGTTTATATACTGTACAGCTTAGATATTTGGTATGCAACATTGTCTAGTGGACCGCTACCTAGTTTGTTTGAAAAATGTCACTGGGGTCACTATTGGCCCCGCCCGAGGGGTCATAAGTTTTAAATAGCGTATAGAAGAAAATCTTTAAAAACCTTCTTGTCTGAAACCACAAGGCCTAGAATTTTAAAATTTGGCATGAAGCAAGCTTTATAAAGCTTTTTGAAATTATTAGATTAGGTTAAAGGTCATGGAGGCTAAAAATAGATTTATCTACTGTACCTCATAGAGCCTTCATTTAAAGACCAATATCTTTGATATCCTTGCATGGACCTCTAGGTAGGGTTTTAGGTCACTGGGTCAAGTTCAAGGTCACCATAGCTTATGATAGATATTTCTACTTTCTGTCATAGAGCCTTTATTTATTGACTGATATTTTACATATTTACATATTTATATTTACATTACTTACATATTTTCAATTAAAACATGAAATACTGCTTAACTGCAAACCTACAGTCAAAATACTCAGGTGAGCGATCTAGGGCCATCATGGCCCTCTTGTTTAACTTTCCATCAGTCTGTTCATCATTCATTTCATCAAAAAACATGCCCATAATTTCCTTATTAGTAAATAGATTTACTTCATACTTGAAAATGAAACCCTTTTGCACAAGACCTTCCTCTGACTTGTATTTATTTGACCTTTACCCCTGAATGACCTTGATCTTAAAGGTCCAGTTGTCAAAAACAATTAATATTGGTCATAACTCCCTAATAACTAAACAGGTTTAATTTATGTTTGCACAGAACAACATATATATGACATATATATTGTTAATATATAAATGACATATATATTGTTTTACTTTGACCCCTGAATGATCTTGACCTAGAGGTCAAATTGTCAAAACAGACACTTCTTTAGAATCAGCAGATTTAGTTTATGTTTGCACACAATAACCCTTTGGGAGAAATCTTCCAAATAACATTTATTAATCTTTTACCTTGACCCCTAAATGACCTTGACATCAAATTGTAAAGGAAACCAGGAAAAAAAGACTTCCGAAGGATCTATAATATATCTTCACCTATTCCTCAGCTCAAAGGTCAAAGGACTTCTTTGGGGGCATTGTCATCTTTCAGTGACAGTTTTTGTTGTTTGTAGATACAACCATACACACCAATAAACAGTGGCTTTTAATGGGGAACTATCATTGTAAACAGTCTTAAATTCTTGAAAAATCTGCATAGCTGGTATATTCAGAAAAGGGCACATTGTTATGTAGGACCTGATTTCATAGAGCCTCAATGCTTACAGTGTATAGGAGTGCAGTGTGTTAAAAGGTTTATAACTGCCAGAGTTCAGCAAAGTTTGGAAGTGGAAGGTGACTTCTTTGCCCTTTTCACCTACTTGTGAGACCCCTGCAAAGGTTTCATAATATTTGGTTACAATTTAGCCTTATATTTATGTAGTGACTTGTGGAAAGTTAGACTATGAAACAATCAGACCAATAGCATGCTTGTGCCAATGAACTTTGAGATATGACCATGGTAATAACTGTCAACACTCACATAACCAAAACCAGTTGTAGTTTTTAACCACAGATATTGTTGCCTTCTGCAAGTATAGTGAAGCATGTTATGAGTTATGACACAATTTCAGTTTACATTTATATCAAATTATACACCTTATCTTATTTTAGACATTATATGGGCTTGATACCCACAAAGAGAAGTTTGGCATTGGCAGATGATGTGAGTGCTTCATCCTTCTGTAGGTAAGTTGTCATACTTTGTTCCTTTATCCCATGGTATTTACATACTAGTAGATTGTCACAGTTAATCCGAGTTACATTTACCGTTTTACCCTGGGTGTAAGCACAAGTAGCTTGTTGCATGCACATTAGTGCCTTAAATTGTATTTACACTATGATTTTTGACATGTTCTTTTGTGTAACATTGTATGAAAAACAAAACCCCAGTTCTGATTAAAGATATTGGCAAAAATTGTATTTGAATTTTCATGCTGTAACTCAAGTTTATAAATTAATTTCAAGAGGATTAAACTAGACATACAGCTAAGGAACTGCACACAGTGACATACACTCAGATGGACGGATTTGGTCAAATCTATATACTAGCTCGAAGTGGTGCATGAAAAAGTTAAATAGGTTTGATGTTAAACAGGAATAACAAAAATGTTGTATGGATATATATTTTTCAACAGGCGTCGTTTACCTGTTGTGATGGTGAGAAGTCACATGGCAGAAACATTGAAAGCTGCAACAACATTCATCGAACAGGGTCGTATCCTTTGTAAGAACTGATCTTCAAAAGGATGATTGTTGATTTTAGTTTTAGAAATATCATATTTTTTGTTAAGCCTGTTTTATCCTTAAATCCTCTTGTTTTTTTGGTAATCGTGTGATTAAGCAATACCTTACATGACCTTGACCTTTCTGTAGATGTGCGTGTGGGACCAGAGGTTGTAACGGATCCAGCTTTCTTAGTCACAAGGTATATATCTACTCCTGTATGGTAAATTGAGAAATTCTGTAACCAGATATTACAGTTTCACATATATGAAAGGTTGATCGTAGAAAAATGTTTTTTTCTTAGAATCCACTGCACAGTGTGGTAGACAAATAATGGACATAGTTAAATAAGAAATTATCATTTAAATTGAAAATGTAGCAAAATGCCATTGGTTTACTGTACAGCCAGTTAAATATGTGTTACGTTTGTTACAGACAAATGGAGGACTTTGTTACATGGACAGACACATCAGCCATCAGGAAACATGTCCTAGATTACAATGATATGGTAAGGCTAATAAGGGTTGCCAGAAGACAACTTTCTTCTTGAATCCTTAGAATTTTGTTCTGAAATATTGTTAACAATTTTAATGCAAAAAACAACAACAACAAAACAACAGTAATAAATAATAAAATGGATAAAAAGTATTTACAAAACATGTATGTCAGGGTAAAGGAAGTGAACTACCTGATATTTGATGACATTACTTCAGCCAGTACTGAAGCTTAACATGTTTGAAATGTATTACACCTGTGTAATTACACAAGTTAACAATTGAACCAATGTTGTTATAGTTGGTGTAAAATGCAGTTGTTAAATGTAGACTGGTAAATATTGGCAAGAAAGTTTTATAATGTTTGAAGACTTAATAGCTCAATAAGTATATTATACTAGACTATAGAAATGGGAATTGAAAATGTTATTTTATAAGACAAGAACTGATAAGAATCTGAGATTGTGGCACAAGCACTGGGGAATATAAAACATTACACAGTAGTTGTCACATTGATCACATGTTGATTAGGTCAGATAATCTATACATCTGTATGATGTATTTTACTGAAATAATGAATGTAATTTTGACACCCTTTTTTTCAGAGAGATGATTTTGACATATTAGAATGAATTGCATTTTGGAAGTCAACAATTCCATAGAGATTCGGCTTACTGAAATGTCTGCTTGCATCCAGCACAAACCTCACCAAATAGAAATCTGAATTCATTGGTTGTGATTTAGTACATGGCTGGGGATTGTGATCTTCTGTGATAAGTTTTAGAATGAGTTATTTTAAAGTCAGTGCAAGCAGACAGGGAAACTACAGGAAAGGGACATGTAGGGTTACCAGATTTTATTTTGTAAACATTCTCTAATACAGCTATATAATGTAAAGATGTTGGAAGCAGTGCAGCTTTCACAGTACTGTTTGTAACAGTTCAACATAATCTTTCTTAAGAACTCTTTGTTTTCAGTTTTAGATTGAGTTGATATTTTACATCTTAAAAATTAATTGGACTTCCCCTGTCTCAACAGTTTGATAAACTTGTTTTCTGTGGGATTAATACTAGATTTTTCCTACTTCATGATACAGCAGCCATGAAATTGACAGTCAAAACTTATTGTAAAAACATCCCTACTGGAATATCCACATACTTTGCAAGTTCTAGTCAGAGATTCTGCAATATTTAATGTTCTGAATTATTTGATTTTCATACAAGAAAGGAAAATGTGTAATGTTTCTTCATTCAAAACCTTCAGTTAATTCAAGAGCTTGACAGGGTTGCTGCCAGATAATAATGAAAGGGTTAACTCTTTGTTTTGAATATTTGTTTAGAGTGCTTTACATTATTAATGCAAGACTACAATCTTAGCTATAGTTAGAAACTGAACAAAATCAACGTAAAGCTTGGTAAATACTTATTACTTTCTATGAGAAATGAGAGGGTCATGGTGGCCCTAATTGCTCAACTGAGAACTATTGTAGATATTGTTTTTTCCTTTCTGTAACTTCCTAAAATAGAACTTTGTCAGTATGTCAAGATTAAAATATGATTTCAAAATTGTATTTGAAATTTCTTTAAACCAGCATAACCTAAAATATATGATAAAGGTCCACCAAAGAAATATTTCTGTGAAATAACTTTGACACTTGGCCAGGGGTTTACTAGGAGAATATTTTTTAAAGTTTTCCATACATATAGTGAAAAAAAAATTTAATGAACCAACATATCTGCAAGGAATTTCATAAAAGGCAACCACAGTAAAATTTCTGTGAAATTATTTTTAAACTGGGCCAAGAGTTTCTGAGGAGTAGATTTTTCAATTTTTTCTATATTTTTGTATTCTGAAAAGTTGCCCTGACAAATCAACATTGCTCAATGGAAATTGAAAAAGGGCCAGCTAAGGAACATTTGTGGGAAACTATTATGAGATTGTGTGAGTTGTTTCTCAGAAGATTTTCAAAGTTTTCTATATAGTTGTATACTGAAAAGCTGCTGCGTCCCATCAACCAAGATTTTTTTACAAACCAACAAGGTGTGAAGGTATTTGATTTAAAGGCCACATGAGAAAAATTTCTGTAAAATTGTATCAATGTTTCTGAGAAGAAGATTTTCAAATTTTTCATATAGAAAATTATATATATTGAAAACAGGCCCAACTCTGCAGGCCAGGTTTTTTTAAGGGACCCAACTGGCTTGAAGGAATTTGAAAAAGGGCTAAAGAGACATTTTTTTGACATTATTTTGTAATTAGGCTGGTGGTTTCTGTGAAGACTTGTAAAGATTTTCTTGATGGTTGCTATGGCATCCAGAATTCTTAATAGAATCATTTAGTTCCAAGGAATTGGAAAAAGGACCAACTATAGAACAATTAGCCCAGTAGTTATCCTAGTATTTATATAATCATGAATCCAACCACAAATCATGTACAAATATTTGTCACTTCCAAAATCATTGGATCGCACTTTTTTATGCCCCCGAAAGGGAGGCATATAGATTTTGAACTGTCCGTCTGTCAGTCCGCACTACCGAAAGCAAATAGGGGGCCAACTAACTGTATCAAGAAAAGAGAACAGTAGAGTTCATTCCATAACAATAGAATAAGGGACCAATGGCCCTCTATTAAACAAAAGAAAATAACAAAAGAAAAGGCCCCCTATCCAGTTTCGGCCGCACTTCCGTCCGTCAGAAAACTTTAACATTGGCCGAAACTTCCTTATTAGACCTTCCCACTGACCTATATTAATTTGACCTTGACAACTGAATGACCTTCACCTTAAAGATCCAATGGTTCTAAAACTTCAACATTTACCATAACTTTCTTATTAATAAGTGGATTTACTTCTTAATTGGACACAACACCCCTTTGGACAAGACCTTCCCACTGACTTATACTTATTTGACGTTGACCCCTGAATGACCTTCACCTTGAACGTTCAATTGTCCAAAAACTTTAACATTGACCACAACTTCCTTATTAGTAAGTGGATTTACTTCATAATTGGACACAACATCCCTCTGGACAAGACCTTCCCAGTGACTTATATTTATTTGACACTGACCCCTGAATGACCTTCAACTTCAAGGTTCAGTTGTCCAAAAACTTAATATTGACCATAACTTTTTTATTAGTAAGTGGATTAGTCTTAAATAATCAAATGACTTAATCAATCAAAGAAATCAAACATTGTTATTAATTACATCATTCAAAATTTGAATGTACCATATCGGCCCTAGCTCTGCTGATTGACATCATTTGTTCTGTGAAAATGGCAGACTGAAGCAAAAATTTCGCCAACTAAAAAGAAACATATTGTATGTTTACATGTCTTGGGCTGCTCATCATAGTGCAGTAAGGACAGTTATCAATAAAACTGTCTTATTTTTGTAACATTTTTTCTGTTTTAATGGGATTCTTTTGTGTTTTTATTATGAAGTAATTTGTTGTTCAATTTGTGAATTGTAACTCATGAATTGTGGATCGGATCCCCACTTGCCCAAAAATCCACAGTCCTAATGCTGACAACAATCAGTCACCTATCGTAACAGCTCACCCTTGAGCACTTCACACCATGTTGAGCTAAAATGCTTAGGTTTTCTCACAGAAGCAAAAGATGACCAACAGATAAGGCTTTTTTCTCACAGAAGCTGTGTGTCCTCAAAAGGATTACAGACAGAAAGAAGAGGGCCATGATGGCCATAAACTATTGTTCACCTGATTACACTATCACCTACATTATAATTATGAAATCAAGGTAAATCTGTTTTGACCCCATAACCTAGTTTTTGACAGAGATGACCCATGATAAACAAACTTGACCAAGATATATCAAGACAAACATTCTGACAAGTTTTCAAACCACTTAGAAAGAAAATGTGGCCTTCAGTGTCACAAAGTTTTTTTGTTATATGTTTTGACCAGAGATATTTGAACTTGAGTTCGGTATCAGCAAGACAAAATTCTGACAAGTTTTCCTGACATTAGTCAATAAATGTGACCTCTAAAGAGTGTTAACAAGGCTTTTTATGTTTCCACTCAAAGACCTAGTATTTTTTAACGGATAACCATTTTTGAACTTGACCCAGAAATCATTTAGGCAAACATTCATGATATTTGGGCTGAAAATGAGGTCTTGTGTTTACATGGCTTTTCTATGTTTTGTCCTACTGGCAGTTTTTTTTAGCCAAGATGACCCATATTTATACTTGACCTAGATATTATCAAGACAAATATTCTTACTAATTTTCATGACATTTGGGCAGAAAATGTGGCCTTTAAATCGTTAACTAGATTTTTTTCAGTGTTTGTGACCTAGTTTTTGACCAAAGATGACTTCTATTCAAGCTCAACCTAGATATGATCAAGAGGAACATTCTCACAAATTTTCATAACATTTGGAAAGAAAATAATGCCTCTAGATAGTGTAACATGGTTTTTCTGTATACTGACCTGGTAACCTTGTTTTAGACCTGAGATGACAAGTCATATTCCAACTCGACCTGGATATCAAGATAGCTATTCTGACAAGTTTTCATGACATTTGGACAATAAATGTGGCTTCTAGATTGTTGACAAGGTTTTTCTTCAGTTTAAGCTAGTGACCTTGCTTTTAGTCCAATAATATTCGAACTTGTTAAGATCTTATGGAGACAATTATTCTGACCAAGTTTCTGCAAAAATGTGAATTTAGAGTGTTAACCAGAGATGGGGCGAGTACTGAAAATTGGTACTCTAGTACTACTCAAGTACTTTTGGACTTGGTACTTACTCAGTGAGTACAAGTACTGGTTTATTTCACAGTACTTGAGTAGTACTTAAAATACTTATAAGTACATCATAAATACTGCACGGCATTCTAGAAGCAATGTACCATCCATGGATTAACTAGATATCTTTAAAGGCAATAAAGTAATGCTTGATGGTTGTTCACCAAAACTTAAAACTCGAATATCAAGGCTTTAGGATTTGATACTGTCTCTAGAGCAATTATTTATTAGTTTGATTTATCTAAGTTGCAACAGCTTATCAGTAAGGACTGTGTAAATGAAATGCCTGTACTGGTGACAATGGAAAAAAAGTCAAAACAATCTTCCGTAAAGTATAAAACAATTTATTTGCTGCAGAACATGGCAGCACAGTGCTTTAACAATAACATGAATATTGTCATAACTAAATGTGATCTATACATAGTAATGGGTAAAATCTATGAAAGATTTGCTACTTTAAACTAGAAACTGTTTCTTCCAAACACATGTTAACTGTTGATTTCCACACACATTGAACAACTTCAATGAAAACAAACACTCAAGATTTGCAGTGGTCAAAAACCTTGGGACATCAGCTTCATTAGCAGCCCTATCTTCAGCCTACATGTGTATATGATGGGAACATGCCATGTTTATACTAGATGAAAAAGATAAAATGTAAAAATAGTTTAAAGGCTTTACAATAGCTACCTGCTTAAAAACAACACAGTTCCATATTTACATACTGACCAGAAACATTTAGTGGCTTTAAAAGCAAATTAATGCAACTAATGAATATAAAATTTGAGGTAAAATAAAGAACAAACATTATTTACAAGGAAAGACCTTTTTTGTAAAATAACTTCTACTTGAATTGCTTAGAGCCTTTTTAGCTTCTGCCAGGATGCTTCAAATAAACCTACACCTTAATTGCAATAACTGTATCTGTACTAATGTTTACTGATTGCTAAATGAGCTATACCCCCTGCCTCTTCCTGCAGACAAATTCTGAAGTAAAGGTAACAGCCCTGGTAATATTCCTACACTACTTGGGTTAAGGGCATGGCCTCTTCCAGAGTTTTGCACTGATGGCACATGACCCACCTCCCCTACACCAGCTACATTGTTGGCACCTTGTGCTGTCTGCAACTGAAATACAAGTGGGTTCATATTTGGGAGAAGTCCTGGCTGGAAATTTTGATTCAGTTCCCTCCCTGCATGAAAATTTGGGTTAATTCCCCTTCCTAACACAGTACTTCCAGATAACACTGTGTTGGACATGTCTCCCATGCCTGTGGGTGGCAAACCAGCCTGTGCTAACAACATTTGGTTTAACAGTCTCTGATGTTGCTGCTGCATCAATACAAGGTTCTCTGCTCCCAGCATTCCTGGTAAACATCCCATTGTAGACTGATTCACCAAATTTTCAGTCATTATAGACTGGTTCTCGAACTGACACGTTCTTGTTTGGGGTTCTGAGGTGGCTGTGCTTGTGGTAGGTTTTGTCATGATGTTAGCTGTTGCAATTGGCTGAAATGATGAAAAAATATAATCTGTGACACAGTTGCAAAGTTTCATGAAATGTTACAAGAACAGAAATAAGCGCACTGAGTGTTGAAAGTTTTTAACCTGCATTCACATAGAGGAATATGAGAAGTCTCCAAATATTGCAGGTAATACAGAAGTCCCATACAGGTGAAAGCCTTGTCAGTAATTTAAGTGTAAAGTGACAAGCTCATAATTTCTATTGAGCCCTCTACATTAGTAGCATTGACACTTAAAACAGTGATGTCTATCAAAAAAGAAGTGAGCCTATATACTCCATCCTTTTTGAGTTACTGCAACGTCTAGATTTTGCAGATAGACAAGGAAAGCCTAAAGTCCCCTCTGGTGTTACACTTATAGGGGGCTCATGAACAGATATATTATGAGGGTTTATTTTATGCCTACCAATGAAATATCAGTGAGATAAAAGTGATAATACACTGTTTTGAATCAGTTAATTACCATTTTGATAATACACTGTTTGTGCCGGAACTACTGCTTGATGAAACTTCAGGAATTTCCCCACCACAAAAGAATCCGCTGTATTTCAGACTGTGACAGCGAGTGAAATTTATTTACCTTGTTAAATCCAATTATAATATTGAATTCCTGAGCCTAACTAGTTGTGAACAATGATGAAATTCGCCATAAATTATTTAAAATGTCTGATTTGTTTACATAACTCATATGGACAATATCCAATATGGCCGACTTTCAATTCAATTGATTGAATATTACTCGGTATTAATCCGCTTTTATAATTAAAGTATGTATGGCAAAAATTCAATAAATATTGATAAACTGTGTAGACAAAAATAAATGTTATTTGATGAAAGTGTATTCAGTTTATTTCAGCAGAAGTAAAGTTATCATATGTATTGGAGATTGTCTGCACTGTTTTTTTGTGCGGAGTAACCAAAGTACGCATTAACGGATTTGGGGCTCACCATGGGGAATTTATTGAAGACCCTGATTAAAAATATCATAAAACAAGAGGGCCATGATGGCCCTGGATCGCTCACCTGAGTATTTTGGCTGTAGGTTTGCTGTTAAGCAGTATTTCATTTTTTAATTGAAAATATATAAGTGCCTACAAACCAAATATGTAATATATCAGTCAATAAATAAAGGCTCTATGACAGAAAGTAGAAATATCTATTATAAGCTAAGGTGACCTTGACCTTGACCCAGTAACCTCAAACCCTACCCATGGGTAGAGGTCTATGCAAGGAACCTATATATTGAATATCAAAAATATTGGTCTATAAATGAAGGCTTTATGAGGTACAGTAGATAAATCTATTTTTAGCCTCCGTGACCTTTAACCTAATCTAATAATTTGAACAACCAAACAACCTTTCTGACAAACTGCCAGGATATTTGGAATGAACAGTAGCCTCTAGAGCATTAACAAGATATTTCTATTTTTGGGCTCTGTGACCTACTTTTTGACCCCAGATGACCCATATTCGAACTTGACCTAGAAACCATCGAAAAAACCTTTCTGACATATTTCCAGAATATTTGAGCTGAAAATGTTACCTCTAAAGTGTTAACAAGGTTTTTCCATATTTGGGCTCTGTGACCTAGTTTTTGACCCCAGAGGACCCATATTCAAACTTGAGCTAGAAATCATGGAAACAACCTATCTGACAAATTTCCAGGATATTTGGACTGAAAATGTGACCTCTAGGGTGTTTTCAAGGTTTTTCCATATTTGGGCTCTGTGACCTAGTTTTTGACCCCAGATGACCCATATTCGAACTTGACCTAAAAATCATTGAAACAACCTATCTGACATATTTCTAGGATATTTGGGCTGAAAATGTTACATCTAGAGTGTTAACAAGGTTTTTCCATATACAGGCTCTGTAACCTAGTTTTTGACCCCACATGACCCATATTCAAACTTGAGCTAGAAATCATCTTAACAAGCTTTCTGACAGTTTTTCAGGAAATTTGGGCTAAAAATGTTACCTCTAGAGTGTTAACAATGTTTTACCATATTTGGGCTGTGTGACCTAGTTTTTGACCCCACATGACCCATATTCAAACTTGAGCTAGAAATCATCAAAGCAACCTTTCTGACATATTTCAAGGATATTTGGGCTGAAAATGTTACTTCTAAAGTGTTAACAAGGTTTTTCCATATTTGGGCTCTGTGACCTAGTTTTTGACCCCAGATGACCCATATTCGAACTTGAGCTAGAAATCATGGAAACAACCTTTCTGACAAATTTCCAGGATATTTGGACTGAAAATGTGACCTCTAGGGTGTTAACAAGGTTTTTCCATGTTTGGGCTCTGTGACCTAGTTTTTGACCCCAGATGACCCATATTCAAACTTGAGCTAGAAATCATTGAAACAACCTACCTGACATATTTCCAGGATATTTGGGCTGAAAATGTTACCTCTAGAGTGTTAACAAGGTTTTTCCATATACAGGCTGTGTGACCTAGTTTTTAACCCCAGATGACCCATATTCGAACTCGTCCGAGTAATTACTGGGACAAACATCCTGACCAAGTTTCGTGACAATTGGAGCAAAAATGTGACCAGTAGAGTGTTAACGAACTAAGTGTGAACGGACGACGGACATTCATCGATCCTAATAGCTCACCCTGAGCCAGCTCAGGTGAGCTAAAAACCCATTTTTGACGTGTTGGCATAAAATAAAAAGAAAATTTGTTTGTTTTTTAGTGGAAGATGGGAATTTATTTCATCTCGTGAACACCATACGTTGATATTTTCACTCGTGGCTGCGCCACTCGTGAAAATATCACATATGGTGTTCACTCGATGAAATAAATTCTCATCTTCCACAAAAACAAACAAATATCCTCTATTTATTTCCCCTCTATAAATGTTATATATATTGTAAAAGCTCCAAAATAGCAGTCCATTATACAATGAAATCTTAATTCTTAAAATGTTAGTAAGTAACCAAGACCAGATAATGGAACACCTGACTTTACAGTTATATACCTTGGTGGAAGATGCTATGATGTTTTGGATAACCCTCTGGTTTTCACTTGCTTGGTCTACTGTGGTTTCCTTGGTTACTCTTGTAACATCTTCAAACTGACAGGAATCCTGCCTAAGCTTGGTAGACTTGATTGCTGAATCTGAACCTGCTGTAATATTAGACATGTTTATGTATCAATGATATATCTTGAGTATCTATATATGGATTTTATTTACCTTTTTTTTACAGGAAAGTTGTAAGCCCAAAAACAATTTTAGTAATTTTATGTTTTGATGGATAGTGTGAAATACAGAATGTGCAGGTTTTTATGGGAACTACTAACCTTTACATTCTCAGCATACATTAGTGATAAATGAGACCTCAGTGTTGTATCTCATCTAGGGGGGGGGGGGGGGGGGGGGGTGGCGGGGCTCATATTAACCTGTTCCACTTGTAAACCAAGTATAATTAACCAGAAGACAGAAGGCAAAGACCATGTGAGGATGTACCGTCATGTGATCTCGATAATCTTGGACAAGGCACTTCATCCACTTTAGCCAATGCTTTATGATTAACTGATTTATCCATCAAATATGCCATATATGGTGTCTCTTTGACAGAATATTCAAGCATACTTCAAAATTTATCAAATCTCAAAATCTGTGCATTATACCAGTAGTTTATATTTAGTTTTATGAATGTTTGCTATTTCCAAGCAGTCTCCAGAAGCTGACATTGCAGTCCTACAACTGGAAATGAATACAATGGTTTGTTTTTGAAAGACAGACACAAAAAATCCACTGTATTTACTGGATCTTTGTTTTTTTTTGTTTTCTTTTAATTAAACCAGAAAACATGACATGCAACATAATAACCGACATTTTGTTTGCACATATTCATCAGTAACCTTATATTGCAGCCCACATTAGCTGTATTTAGCTTAACCTAAACATCATCATGCATTCAATATAAATTCACAAAGTATCTATGAACATCTCTACATTTTTCTGTAATGATTAGATTAATGATACAAATAGAAGACACAAAGTTTGTTGAAAGAAAAAAGAATGTAAGTTTAGTTAAAAAGGAACCATGAAAATTCTCTTTTTACTTTGGGGTGTGTCAGAATTCAATATGCTTGTATTGGGGTTTAATGCCAGTTTAACAGCTAAGGTCATATTCTGGCGGTCAGTCCACCTAACCAGTGTTCCTGGGTATCCAACCAGATTACTAACCAATTTCTCCGCAAGTGACTGACTACTTCCTCACTTGCTTCAGAGGTGAGGGACAAATGACCTATAGATCAATTATCATGGAGAAATTTTGCCGGCCCTGATGGGGACTGAACCGGGATCATTAAGATTGACAATCCGATGTTCTACCGATTGAACTAGCCGGGCCAGCTAATTCAATATGCAACTGGATGATTGATAAGGATAATTGACAAGTGGTGACTGATCAATTACTAATGATGCTAAAGATTTATTTTTGTTAGCCTTCCTATTGAAAACAAATAATTCTATGAATTTAAACAAAACTTTCTGAAATTATTTCTGGGTATTATTTCTTTTTCCTTTTCAAAGATGCTATGAAGGCACTTGTAAGAGAAGTGGTCAAAGATTAGAACATCTGACTCTATATGCATAGGCTAGTGGTTCGAATCCCACAAAGGGTGAAAGTCACAGGTGACTTTCTGCTTTCCTCACTTTCAGTACCAAGTAGGAGTTTGAATCCTGGAAGAAGTAACTGAGTGGGATAATTGTAACATGCAAAAACTTGCTTCAAAATTTGATGTAAAATAAACAGGTTTAAATTAAAATCACTTATTGAGGCCTAAATGAACTCAGTCAACATCCTACCTGTTGAGACTTCTTCATCAAGTTCTTCTTTCAGTGTCTTGATCTCCACCTCACAGTTACGTAACTGGTTCACAATGTTTTCATCCAGAGGTCCTGCACTGTTCATCATTGACTGTAGTATTCTCAACCTGAAATATAATCTCTCCTGCTTTAAAAAGAGGCATTTTGGGCACTTGAACTCTAACAATTATCTCTTAATGCCCCTTTGTCTCTTAAAACAATTGTTTCTGAAACCCTTGCCAATTTCCAATATCAAAAAATTTAGCACCTTCACATCCATCAAAGATACCAAAAACTGCTTGTATATCACATGTTCTTAAGCAGCAGTTCAGTGGGAATCTGACATCACGCATTCTAGATATTTTTTTCTACATTCTCACAAAACAATGAGACCTATTTAGAATTTAAGAACATTACCACTGTTTATGAATAATTGGCTTTAAGCTTTTTATAACAAATGAAAATGACTTCTGAAACTTATAAGTTTAGAACATTCTGTAGAGCTATCAATGAAAGTGACAAAAACCCTACATTCTGTCCTGTCACGAGAACAAAAGTGACAGAACACCCTAAATGCAATCCCTAGCAACCAGTGCATACCAACTACTTACACACTTAGACTCATTGCATTACAACATTCAAAAGTGATGTTACTGATGAGACACCATTTTTCTAATTTTAGTCACAATGACCTTGACCACAGACGCCATAAACACACACAAGTAACAACTGCAAACAAGCCACTTACAAATCAAGTTTTATTTTGAAATCAACATTCTTATGTAAAGCTGTTGATTGGAAAGCAGTTTTTCTATTTTTTTTGTTACACTGACCATGAACTTAAACAAAGACACCAACCCTAAACACAATCCTGTGCTTATTTCTATACACACTTCCTACACATGAAGTTCCATGTAGGTATGGCAACGAAGTTCTTTCTATAATCTGAAATAGGTAAAAACCAACTGAAGGACCACCAAAACTAAATGTGGTTCTGAGGTATAACTTACAAAACATACCTCTTAAAAACTTTAGAGCTTTAAATTTTCAGAAATGGAACTAAAGTTACCTCTTAAACTGGAGAGCTTTGAGCACCATTTGTTTCTGATCTACAGACAGCAGTTGTTCACCAGACTCTTCATCCTGAACTGATTCAGTTGGCTTTTCTTCAACCTTTTCACCACTCTGAAACATATATACAAAACAGATCTAGGTTCATGACTTGTTTTTTATGAAGACAGCAACTTTTTCTTACTCTCAAACAAACTCCATCCTCAAATCTTAAAGTACTTAAAACAGAATGGTTTCCATAACTTACAGGATTTATGTAATTAAACTGACTTCAAGAAAATTGAAGGTTCATATTATTTGTTAACATTTTTCATTTACAATTTCTGTACAGGTTGATAAAGTTTTTACTATGAAAAGTTAAATTACTGAAACTAGATTTTCATATCTATAAATGTCTGTCATATCTTCCACATAACACAAATACCATATATATTATACTCGCTTATCAGACACCCTTGCATATAAGACGCAACCCCCCCCCATTCATATTGAAAATCTGTACCTTCTGCACTGACCCTCTTACAAGACACAGTATGAAATGAAGATTTGAGGCACTGTTATTGAATGATTGATATAAATGTAATTTATACAAATTCTGGCCGCATCTGCACTGTTATTCAGCTTCTGCGGAGTTCAACCACAAATTATTATGTTGCTTTTGAAATTTTAAAGTATGGCTCTAGAACCATTGATGATAGATATGTATATATATGTGTTGGCTAGTGGTTCAACAAAGTCACTTTTGAGGTCAAGAAAATTTTTCACTTGTAGGACCCGCTTATAAGTTGCACCCCACAAATCTAAGTATGAACTTTGGGTAAAAATGTGTGTCTTATAGGCATGTATCGACAGTACTCAAAAAACACATTGTGAATGCATGAGACAAACCTTCCAGTAGGGACTGTCTGGATCAAACTTGACAATCAGTTCCTGAACAGCTGTAAACAGGCTATCACTCTCATGTTCAAACAACTGTAATATCTTTGGTAAACTGAAAATATAACATTGACATTCATAATACAAGGATATCATTGGAAAAGATGGATGCTCCCCAAATGAACACAAGAGTAAAATTAGATGGGTGTTCAGTGGAACACTTGTGTCGCCCTTGGGTACTCTGTTAGAATAACTAACAAGAGGGCCATGATGGCCCTGGATCGCTCACCTGAGTACTTTGGCTGTAGGTTTGCTGTTAAGCAGTATTTCATTTTTTAATTGAAAATATGTGCCTTCAAACCAAATATGTAAAATATCAGTCAATAAATAAAGGCTCTATGACAGAAAGTAGAAATATCTATTATAAGCTATTGTGACCTTGACCTTGACCCAGTGACCTCAAACCCTACCCATGGGTAGAGGTCCATGCAAGGAACCTCTATACTGAATATCAAAGATATTGGTCTATAAATGAAGGCTCTATGAGGTACAGTAGATAAATCTACTTTTAGCCTCCGTGACCTTTAATCTAATCCAATAATTTGAAAAAGCTTGATAAAGCTTGCTTCATGCCAAATTTTAAAATTCTAGGTCTTGTTGTTTCAGACAAGAAGATTTTTAAAGATTTTCTTCTATATTGTTATTTAAAACTTGTGACCCCTCGGGCAGGGCCAATAGTGACCCCAGGGACATTTTTCTAACAAACTTGGTAGAGGTCCACTAGACAATGCTACACACCAAATATCTAAGCTCTATAACTTACGGTTTCTGACAAGATGATTTTTTTTAGATTTTCTTATATAACTCTATGTAAAACTAGTGGCCCCTGGGGCGGGGCCATTTTTGACTCAGAGGCCAGGATTTGAACAAATTTGGTAGAGGTCCACTAGACAATGCTACATACCAAATATCTAACCTCTATAACTTACAGTTTCTGATAAGAAGATTTTTTAAGATTTTCCTATATAACTCTATGTAAAACAAGTGACCCCCGGGGCAGGGCCATTTTTGACCCAGAGGCCAGGATTTGAACAAACTTGGTAGAGGTCCACTAGACAATGCTACACACCAAATATCTTAACTGTAGGCCTTCTTGTTTCTGACAAGAAGATTTTTCAGTTTTTCCTATATAACTCTATGTAAAACAAGTGACCCACGGGGCGGGGCCATTTTTGACCCAGAGGCCAGGATTTGAACAAACTTGGTAGAGGTCCACTAGACAATGCTACATACCAAATATCTAAGCTCTATAACTTACGGTTTCTGACAAGAAGATTTTTTAAGATTTTCCTATATAACTCTATGTAAAACTAGTGGCCCCTGGGGCGGGGTCATTTTTGACCCAGAGGCCAGGATTTAAACAAACTTGGTAGAGGTCCACTAGACAATGCTACACACCAAATATCTAAGCTCTATACCTTACAGTTTCTGACAAGAAGATTTTTTAAGATTTTCCTATATAACTCTATGTAAAACTAGTGGCCCCTGGGGCGGGGCCATTTTTGACCCAGAGGACAGGATTTGAACAAACTTGGTAGAGGTCCACTAGACAATGCTACACACCAAATATCTAAGCTCTATAACTTACGGTTTCTGACAAGAAGATTTTTTAAGATTTTCTTATATAACTCTATGTAAAACTAGTGGCCCCTGGGGCGGGGACATTTTTGACCCAGAGGCCATGATTTGAACAAACTTGGTAGAGGTCCACTAGACAATGCTACACACCAAATATCTAAGCTCTATAACTTAAGGTTTCTCACAAGAAGATTTTTTAAGATTTTCCTATATAACTCTATGTAAAACTAGTGGCCCCTGGGGCGGGGCCATTTTTGACCCAGAGGACAGGATTTGAACAAACTTGGTACTGGTCCACTAGACAATGCTACACACCAAATATCTAAGCTCTATAACTTACGGTTTCTGACAAGAAGATTTTTTTAAGATTTTCCTATATAATTCTATGTAAAACAAGTGACCCCCGGGGCGGGGACATTTTTGACCCAGAGGCCATGATTTGAACAAACTTGGTAGAGGTCCAATAGACAATGCTACATACCAAATATCTTAACTCTAGGCCTTGTGGTTTCTGACAAGAAGATTTTCAAGTTTTCCCTATATAACTCTATGTAAAATCAACTGACCCCTGGTGTGGGGTCAGTTTTGTCCCCAGGGACATAATTTGAACAAACTTGGTAGAGGTCCACTAGACAATGCTACACACCAAATATCTAAGCTCTATAACTTACGGTTTCTGACAAGAAGATTTTTTAAGATTTTCCTATATAACTCTATGTAAAACTAGTGGCCCCTGGGGCGGGGTCATTTTTGACCCAGAGGCCAAGATTTGAACAAACTTGGTAGAGGTCCACTAGACAATGCTACACACCAAATATCTAAGCTCTATAACTTACGGTTTCTCACAAGAAGATTTTTTAAGATTTTCTTATATAACTCTATGTAAAACTAGTGGCCCCTGGGGGCGCCATTTTTGACCCAGAGGACAGGATTTGAACAAACTTGGTACTGGTCCACTAGACAATGCTACACACCAAATATCTAAGCTCTATAACTTACGGTTTCTGACAAGAAGATTTTTTAAAGATTTTCCTATATAACTCTATGTAAAACAAGTGACCCCCGGGGCGGGGCCATTTTTGACCCAGAGGCCATGATTTGAACAAACTTGGTAGAGGTCCACTAGACAATGCTACATACCAAATATCTTAACTCTAGGCCTTGTGGTTTCTGACTAGAAGATTTTCAAGTTTTCCCTATATAACTCTATGTAAAATCAACTGACCCCTGGGGTGGGGTCAGTTTTGTCCCCAGGGACATAATTTGAACAAACTTGGTAGAGGTCTACTAGATGATGCTTCATATCAAATATCAAAGCGCCAGGCCTTGTGGTTACGGAGAAGAAGATTTTTAAAGATCCAACTTATAAAATCTATTTTTAGCTCCAGTGAACCAGAAATGCAATGGACCAGAACTATTTGAACAATTTTGGTAGAGCTTCATGCAAGGAACATCCCAGGCAAGTTTCATTAAATTTGCCCCATTGGTTTCAGAGGAGATGTCGTTTGAATGAAAAGTTGACGACGGACGGACTGACGGACGGACGACGGACAAAGACCGATCAGAAAAGCTCACCCTGAGCACTTTGTGCTCAGGTGAGCTAAAAATGTAAACAAGAGCCTGCTGGAAAAGACAGCATGCTAGTCGAAGTACAACAAGACCTGTCCACAGACAGCATGCTCCACTTATTTCAGTGCTGGATAATTGATTATAAGCCAAGATAAACAAGAGACCCAAGTGAAAAAAATTTGACTGGGGCAGGGCAAGTACCTAGTTGTACAAGATGAAAAAAAATTTGGGTCAAGTAGTTATGTATTTAAAAAAAAGAAAAAAAAGGGTGTGTGTGTGTGTGACGGGAAGTCAAGTAGCTATGTATTAAAAAAAAGCCAGGAGGGAGGGGGGGGGGGTTGAGGGTTGATGGGGAGTACCTATGTATTAAAATTAAAAAAAAAAATTAAAAAAATAGGACCTGGGGGGTGGGGGGGGGGGTGGGGGCTAGGGGGGAGGGCGTAAAAAAAGTAGGGGGGGGGGGGGGGGGGGGGGGGGGGGGGGGCGCCTGGTCCCCATGCAGAGGGGATGGTGTTAAGAAGTTTTTTTCCTATATATAAGAACAAGCAAAATCAAGTGACCCCTGGGGGTGGGGCTAACTGTGACCCCAGGGACATGGGTACCAACAACCTTTGCAGGGGTCTTGCTGGTGATCAAGTATTTCAAGTTTGAATGGAATAGCTTTGCCACTTTTTGAGACATAGACATAAAGAACAAGAGGGCCATGATGGCCCTGGATCGCTCACCTGAGTACTTTGGCTGTAGGTTTGCTGTTAAGCAGTATTTCATTTTTTAATTGGAAATATGTAAGTGCCTACAAACCAAATATGTAAAATATCAGTCAATAAATAAAGGCTCTATGACAGAAAGTAGAAATATCTATTATAAGTTATGGTAACCTTGACCTTGACCCAGTGACCTCAAACCCTACATATGGGTAGAGGTCCATGCAAGGAACCTCTATACTGAATATCAAAGATATCGGTCTATAAATGAAGGCTCTATGAGGTACAGTAGATAAATCTACTTTTAGCCTCAGTGACCATTAACCTGATCTAATAATTTGAAAAAGCTTGGTAAAGCTTGCTTCGAGCAAAATTTTAAAATTCTAGGCTTTGTGGTTTCAGACAAGAAGATTTTTAAAGATTTTCTTCTATATTGTTATTTAAAACTTGTGACCCCTCGGGCGGGGCCAATAGTGACCCCAGGGACATTTTTCTAACAAACTTGGTAGAGGTCCACTAGACAATGCTGCATACCAAATATCTTAACTCTAGGACTTGTGGTTTCTGACAAGAAGATTTTTCAAGTTTTTCCTATATAATTCTATGTAAAACATGTGACCCCTAGGGCAGGGCCTATTTTGACCAAGGGGCCATGATTTGAACAAACTTGAGAGAGGTCCATTAGATAATGCTGCACACCAAATATCTTAACTCTGGGCCTTGTTGTTTATGACAAGAAGATTTTTAAAGCTTTTCCTATATAACTCTATGTAAAACATGTGACCCCTGGGGCGGGGCCATTTTTGACCAAGGGGCCATGACTTGAACAAACTTGATAGAGGTCCTCTAGACAATGCTTCATACCAAATATCTTAACTCTAAGCCTTATGGTTTATTCTGTGAAGATTTTTAAAACCTTTTCCTATATAACTCTATGTAAACAAGTGACATCTAGGGCTGAGCCTATTTTGACCCAGTGGCTATGATTTGAACAAACTTATGAGAGGTCCACTAGACAATGCTACACACAAAATATCTAAGCTCTATGCCTTACAGTTTCTGACAAGAAGACTTTTAAAGTTTTTCCTATATAACTCTATGTAAAACAAGTGACCCCTGGGGCGGGGCCATTTTTGACCCAGAGGCCATGATTTGAACAAACTTGGTAGAGGTCTACTAGACAATGCTACACACAAAATATCTAAGCTCTATAACTTACAGTTTCTGACAAGAAGATTTTTTAAGATTTTCCTATATAACTCTATGTAAAACAAGTTACCTTTGGGGCGGGGCCATTTTTGACCCAGAAGCTTTGATTTGAACAAACTTGGTAGAGGTCCACTAGACAATGCTACACACCAAATATCTAAGCTCTATGTCTTACGATTTCTGATAAGAAGATTTTTTAAGATTTTCCTATATAACTCTATGAAAAACAAGTGACCCCCGGGGCGGGGCCATTTTTGACCCAGAGGCCATGATTTGAACAAACTTGGTAGAGGTTCACTAGACAATGCTACATACCAAATATCTTAACTCTAGGCCTTCTTGTTTCTGACAAGAAGATTTTCAAGTTTTCCCTATATAACTCTATGTAAAATCAACTGACCCCTGGGGTGGGGTCAGTTTTGACCCCAGGGACATAATTTGAACAAACTTGGTAGAGGTCCACTAGATGATGCTTCATACCAAATATCAAAGCTCCAGGCCTTGTGGTTTCGGAGAAGAAGATTTTTAAAGATCCAACTTATAAAATCTATTTTTAGCTCCAGTGAACCAGAAATGCAATGGACCAGAACCATTTGAACAATCTTGGTAAAGCTTCATGCAAGGAACATCCCAGGCAAGTTTCACTAAATTTGCCCCATTGGTTTCAGAGAAGATGTCGTTTAAATGAAAAGTTGACGACGGACAGACGGACGACGGACAAAGACCAATCAGAAAAGCTCACCCTGAGCACTTTGTGCTCAGGTGAGCTAAAAAGGTTAACCAAGAAATTTTAACTTGAAAAAGGGGCATAACATTGCAAAAATAAATTTAAAGGTTATCTGCCCTTGAGAAATGGTGTTGTCTTAAGTGATTCAAATGTAAGCATTACAAATGGAAAGTTTGATGAAGAAACAATAAGAAATGGCATAGTTATAGCCAATGTAAAGTTTTCATAACAAAATTCAAGTTCAAAAAGGGGCATAACTCTGTCAATTGTGACCTTGACCTACACATTTTGGCATCATCACGACCCTGTTGTCGTAAGCAATATAATTTGAAAGTTTGTTGTTGAAATGTTAAGAAATGGCAAAGTTATTCCAAACGTTAAGTTTTCATGGCAAAATCCAAGTATAAAAAGGGGCATAACTGTCAAATGTGACCTTGACCTAGAAATTCTGGCATCATCCTGACCCTGTTGTCATAAGCAATACAATTTGAAAGTTTGATAAGACAATGTTTAGAAATGGCAAAGTTATAGCCAATGTTAAGTTTTCGTGACGGACCGACGGACAAAACGATCCCTATATATCTCCTTTTCTTCAAAAGGGCGACACAAAAATGTGCAGTTGAGGAAGGTGTAGAGAGAAGGAGTTGTTTTTATTTCATGATGAAGATGTCTGGGTATGAAATATTATGAAACTATGGTTGAAAATGAATGAAAAGTAACTGGGGGTGTGGGCTCATATAAGAGGGGTGTGATTACGTAAAAGGTAATAAGGTGTATGTTGAAACAGAATTTGTTAAATGTTTGGGTTATAATAAAGTTGTTTGGCCCTCTGAATCTTTACAAAAGCAACAAATAATGAGACACTTTATTACATTCTGGTATGTCAATACAGGAAATGTGGGGTGTGGGTTGATTACTAAAACTTTTCAGTAAAAAATAATTTCCCCTATTATAGTTTTTCTTTTCAAAGTATAAATGATATTAATGCATTTCCCAACATGTTCTATATAAAATAAGCAAAGCATTGTCACACCTAACCAGGCCCATTTTAGATTAAAAACCTATCTTCATTTTTGAAGAATTATCATAGCACTGACATAAAATAAAAGAAAAAGTCCTAGACATGTATCTTCTAAACAGATTTTGCCTTTCACAAGTGGACATAACAAAATCTTATTAGAAAAAACTGGGATTATGTATGTATGTATGTCTTCTGGTAGTTAAGCTTTCTATAAAGTTTCAATGAATTCCAGTCAGTGGTTGTTGAGAAACAGTCTGGGCAAACTTGACAGCTGAAAAGGCTTGAAAGGGGCATAACTTTGTGAGAAATCTATTAACCAGAACATACTGCTAATATGCACTACCCCTCTTGGTAATGAAGCTTCCAATGAAGTTTCCATAAATTCCAGCCAATGGCTGTTGAGAAACAGTCTGGACAAAATTTCGGGATGGACAGATTGACGGACGGATGGATGAAGCAGTGACTAGATGCATCCCCATTGGGGAACATAATACTGTACACAACAAGCAATGTATACTGTCCATCACAACAGTCAAAGTGTCCTGTCCATAATGATATTCAAAATATACAGTACACAATGACATTCAAAGCAACAATGCACATCTGCAATAACATCTGGAAATGATTGTAATTAAAGCTTGTATATTTCCAAACAAAAACTGTCACTGAAAGATGACAATGCCTCCAAAGTGGTGCTTTCACCTTTGAGCTGAGAACCAGATGAAAATAAATTGTAGATCCTTCAAAAGAAGTGATTTTTTCCACAACTTGACCTCAAAATCAATGTCATTTTGGGGTCAAGGTAAAAAATTGCATTTAGAAGATTTCTCCTAAAATGATGTTGTGTGCAAAGATGAACTAAATCTGTTTAGTAATAAGGGAGTTATGGCCTATATTAAGTATTTCTGAAAGTCAGTTGAAAGAAAAACTTATTACTATGATTTGTAGAAGCTCAAAGCTCTGAACTAAGAATGTAAAAAAACTTGAAGCATGTTTACTCCTATTCATTTCTTTTGGCTGGCATCAAGTGTAAGAGTTTTTCGATTGTCCTCAACCAGAGTATAATATAAGGCACCTACAAATCCTATCCCTTTTAACACTTCCCACACTAACATGTTCATTCAGACTTCACAACCAGTGCAGGTGATCAACCTGTTCAGCCATGCAATCTAACCATAACCTACATTCTTTGTCATTCAGTCAATAAATTTTCATGATAAATGCTTTCAATTGTAAATTGTAATCCCCATTTGAATAATGAAATTTAAGCAAGTCCATGTAGAAGTTTAATCAGGTGAGAGAGGGAAAACTGGCATTGCTCTATTACTGATAGCATCTAACAGCAAGTCATCCTACATAATTTTTCTTTTCGTATGGTGTATACTGACGTACCTTTCAAGTTTGTACAGAGATAGAAACTGTTGTTTTGTGACTCCATCACTTTGTACAGACTTCACCCTGTACCTGTAACATAAAGAATTAACACAGTAAAAACAACTCAAAACAAGCAAATTCACTGAACTGATATCCCCCACTGAATAATACAAATCACTGGAATGAGGCTGCTAAGTTTACACAGATTTTTGACCTTGGAATTTGAGTGATAAATCAATTTGGTATCTTTAACTATAATGAATCAATGCCCATAAAAAGTAAGCTGTGCCAAGTTAAACTTACTGTATAAAAGAATAACAAGAGCTGTCAGTGAAGACAGCATGCTCGACTATTTAAGTACTGGATAGTTAAGAAAGGGATAACTATTAAAAAATCAATTTAATTCAAGATCTATAGATATATAGACAAGAATCTTCTGCATGGTATATGAAATATCATATAATATTTATTATTTTATTATTGATATTGATAAGATAATTGCAAAACATAATTTATATTTATATGTGGGTGATGATAAGGAACATATATTTGGTATTTGAAGTAAATCCCTCAAAAAATAAAGAAGTTACAGTAAAATATTACAATTTTTAAGGAAAATTCTATGTTTAAAGGGGAGATAATTCTGAAAATACGAGTGCTAGAGTTATGAACCTTACCACATATGATATGGGTGATGACAAGGAACATATATTTGAAGTTTGAAGTAAATCCCTAAAAAATATAGAAGTTATAGTAAAAAATATTTCACAGCACAAAAACTTTAGAAATCTGGATGCGGATGCCAAGGTGAGTAGGACAGCTCTCCATTTACTTCGTATAGTCAAGCTAAAAAAAAAAACATAACCCTTTATAACATTTAGTTTGACGGACAGAACCATAGTGTAGATTGGATTTTTTTTTGAAGCCCCTTGCAGTTTATTGCATCTATTAATTTCTTAGTAACTTAATGGTGTAGAATGTTGTTTCTATATACAGATAACATTGTCAAGGCAAATTTCATGTATGGAAGAGTAAAATCATTCAACAGATCTACTGAAAATGTAACTTACCCGACAAGTTCCTGGAAGAGGTCTGGGTACTCATCACTACTGACAACTTTTTTCTCTATCTCCACTTGCTTCTGTCGTAACTGAAACATGCAAAGGAAGTGACATAACATGTACTGGGATTTTCACAGTCATTTTTTTCTGACTTTCTTGCCACAACTTAGCAGCAACTGTCACAATTTAGCTGTATCTGCCACAACTAAGCAGTGTATGCCATGACTTAACTGTGTCTGCCACAACTAAGCAGTGTATGCCATGACTTAACAGTGTCTGCCACGACTCAGCAGTGCCTGTCACAATTTAGCTGTCTGCCATGACTTAACAGTGTCTGCCACAACTAAGCAGTGTATGCCATGACTAAACAGTGTCTGCCACAACTAAGCAGTGTATGCCATGACTTAACAGTGTCTGCCACAACTAAGCAGTGTATGCCATGACTTAACAGTGTCTGCCACAACTAAGCAGTGTATGCCATGACTTAACAGTGTCTGCCACAACTAAGCAGTGTATGCCATGACTTAACAGTGTACAGTGACTTTGTATCATCACTGTTTTTAGAAAAATCAGAACTCTGAAGTTTTCAATCTAGAAACAAGACATGCCCACGGGCAGAATATCGAGCCCGCTCGTCTTAATTCAAACCTGAACCTATAAGCTTCAGCTCAAGGAGAAAGATGTATACATAGCAAGATACAATGCGGAAAAACAAATTTTAATATTTCTATTTGATCTTTGACCTCTTGTGACCTTGACCTTCATTTTGCGCGAGACAACTCAACTCACCATGGAGAACATTTGTGCTAAGTTATCCATCCATGTATATAGAAGTTTTACTCACAAATGAATGTTTTAATTTGTTATTTGACCTTTGACCCTGAAGTAAGACCTTGACCTTTAAGACAGACACCTGAATGTTTCGCACAACACTCTGCCTCACTATGGAGAATATTTGTCCCAAGTTATTAAAATCACGCCACGCATGTAGAAGTTACGCTCCGGACACGGGTTTTGAGCTGACACTCCAAGTGTGACCATGACCTTTGAGAGGCCAACCTGGGTTTTGCGTGTGACACACCACCCTATCATGGTGAACATTTGTATCAAACTATTTTGTAATTCTTCAAAGAATGAGCAAGATATAGACCGGACAAATCTTGACAGACGCACGGACTGACGGACGCACATACACCAAACCGCCAAAGGTGAAAAGCAGGGACTAAGTCAACTTCATCACAAGCAGGCTCAACAATTTCAAAATCCTCTGACCACTTAGCATAATATTTCAAAGCATAAGCAAGATACAGCGCCAACAAACAAATTATAATATTTTTATCTGACCTTTGACCTCTTGTGACCTTGACCTTCATTTTGTGCGAGACAATTCAACTCAACATGGAGAACATTTGTAGTAAGTCATATCAAAATCTATCCATGTATATAGAACTTATACTCGCAAATGAATGTTTTATTTTGTTATTTGACCTTTGACCCCTAAATGTGACCTTGACCTTTGCCACAGACACCTGAATTTTTCAAATCCTCTGACCACTAAGCATAATAGTTCAAAGCATAAGCAAGATACAGCCCCAACAAATTTTAATACTTTTATTTGACCTTTGACCTCTTGTGACCTTGACCTTCATTTTGCGCGAGACAACTCAACTCAACACGGAGAACATTTGTGCTAAGTTATATTAAAATCCATCCATGTATATAGAAGTTATACTCGCAAATGAATGTTTTATTTTATTTGACCCCTAAGTGTGGTCTTGACCTTTGCAACAGACACCTGAATTTTGCGCACGACACTCTGACTCACTTTGGAGAATATTTGTCTCGAGTTCTTTTAAAAATCCCTCCATGCATGTAGAAGTTACGCTCCGGACATGGGTTTTGCACTGACCCCTAAGAGTGACCTTGACCTTTGAGCGGCGGACCTGGGTTTTGTGTAAGACTCACCACCCCATCATGGTGAACATTTGTACCAAATTATTTTGTAATCCTTCAAAGAATGAGCAAGGTATAGATCAGACAAATCCGGACGGACGCACAAATGCACATACACCAAATTATACGCCAAAGTGGCGACTAAGTCGAGCTCACCGCAAGCGGGCTCGACAAAAATGTACCGTGACATTACATCAAAGTATCAGCCAGAAACCCAACTCCTGAAAGTACGGTAACAGATCTGGAAAAATGTGCAGCTTATATTTTGATGATTACTGTCAACACTCACCATTGACGACAGGACATCTTCCTCCCAGAATAACTCTGAGATTTCAGCAGATACTAAATATGCCTGTCTGTTGAAATTAATCAAGTGCAGAACACATGTCTCGTCCAACTGTATCCTAGAACAAATGAATACAATGATCATTAGTAAAACTAAGAACATCGAAAAACAGTTTCAGAGTACTGATTGGTTTTAGCATGCAGGTGCCACTGACTATCACTTACAAGAAAGAGTGGTCAATCACTTTATCCAAGGTGACTGTATCTACCAATAAAGTTTTATGTTAATACCTCTTATACTTTGTGAGACATGCCCCCGACAAAAAATAAGTATGAGAAATTTCAAAGGGCAATAAGTCAAAAATTAATAAAGCAAGAGTTATGGTTCTTGTGCACTGCACTGCTCCTTAATGAGATCTAACTACCTATGAAGTTTGGTCTTGATATCTCTCATAGTTTTTGTGTTATGCTCCGGACAAAATTATGACGGACGGACGAACGGACGGACAGAAGAACGGATGGGATAGACGGACGGACAGAGCGACAACTATATGCTCGCCCTTTGGGTAGCATAAAAAATGCTATTCTTTTAGTTTTATCAGGGGGCATAACTATGCTTATCTCCAACAAATTTTGTCAAGATTCCCAGATGTGTATTCACATGGTGACAACTTTTCTTAGAAAGTTTCATGGCTCTAGCAGTTATACGTTTGGAGCTACATGTGACACAAGTCTAAAAATGCTTTTTTTTTTTTGCTTAATCAGGGGGCATCACTCTGCCAATCTCCAATAAAATTGCGTCAAAATACCAAGGTGCATAAGTTCACATGCTAATAACTATGCTTAGAAAGTTACATGGCTCTAGCAGTTATATGTTTGGAGTTACATATGACACAAACCAGTCTACATACATATCTACACAACCTGTAAAGTGATCTCGGAGGTCTAGAAGCAGTCAATTGGAAACCACTTTAGTCAATCGGAACTCATGCTCAACCTACATACATACAATATTCCGCCTCTTCTGTGAATGGGGCATAAAATTTTTTTCTAAAGTAAGTAAAAACTATTGACTTTAAGTCTCTTTTAGAATGATTACAAAAATAAACTGGAACTAAAACCTAAACACCTTGTTCCACTAGATGAAAAGTTATTACTGTATTAAGATACACAAACCATTTGACATAGCAACCTGTCTCTGTGTCAATGTCTTCATGCTCTGTTTTAGATAAATTCTCACTTTGAGCTACTTTCGGTAGTCTGGGGACATCAGTGACATTCCATCCAAACACATGGCCATAGTCTGGTTCCTGAAAGTATATTAACATGATTAAGGTTTAGCTCATATATACTGATGTTGAGTTTTGCTTACAAATACATTTTTGTGAGTTTAGCTCAAATATGCTATTTCATTAGTAGTTCAGCTCATATACAGTGGGATCTTGCTAATCTGAATCACTTTCTAAACAAATGCCTCAGCGGGTCCTAGACTTTTGTGTTCAAAATTTATTGCAAAATTGCTATTGTTATGGGTTATGAGTGTTAATCACATTTTTTTCGTGGTGAAATGTTACTGTTTTATATAAAATTTATTATTTTCAACGTTTTCCATGTAGTCATACAGTGAAAACAGGCCCTCTGTAGACCTATTTCAAATGACAATAGACAGTCACCCTTCCCAACAGCTCACCCTTAAGCACTGTGTGCTCAGGTGAGCTAAAAATGTACTGTCCTCCCTGACGTTACTCTATTTTTTACTGAGACCTAATTACCCGCTGGTAAATTAAATAAAACAGTGTCCTCAAGTGCTGAGACATAATTACAGTTGGCTACACATCATTACAGGTTGGCTACAGGTGTGTTTTGTATACAAGATCAACAAACTTACATCAAGTCACATTAAAAACTTATCAGTAATCTAATACCATACTTATTTAAATTTGATCAAGACAATGGGTGTTGCATTCAATTAAAGATATATCATGAAATGACCCAGGCTTGTAATGATATCTGATGATCACCATTTCTCCATGACTATTGTCTACCTGAATGCATTAGTGGAATAATGCTTAATAATATACAAGGTAACTTCTTCAGTTTCTTTACTCATCACAATGACTTTAACTTTTCAGTGAACCAACATGTTAATAGGAAAATATAGGAAGTTAAACTTAGGAAAAAGGATGTTTTATATGTATTTCTGAAAAACCAAGGACAAAAAAAGAAAAAAAGTTTTATAAATATTTCAGCTTTCGATCACATGAGCCATAAAAGCTTAAAACTTTCTTCTTAATTAGAAACGTTTGGCAGTCTAACTTACACAAAAAGTTGTGCTGTTCCAAAAACACAAAAAGTTGTTCTGAAATGAACATGGCAAAATGTATGTAATTACTTTAATTTTATAATAGTTACCGCTGTTAAATTACTTTTCCTTTCATGATTTACAGTAAGTTAATTCACCTAATTAAGATTTTTCTGTTAATTAGTATTTTCACCCATGTATTGATTGAATTTACTTTGTGAAATTTACATAGCAGTATTCAACGATGGAAAATCAGGTCAGTTAAATTTTTAGCACCATGTTTAAATTTATTTTGCATATTTTTGATGGATGTACCAGAAATACCACAGATTAGAAACTCGTTTACAATCATAGGGCATATGATAAACCTTTCTATCACATGGCAAGTCAACATTTTTTCATAATTGTAAATTATAACCAGAAAGTTCCTAGCTCAGAGCTGGAATTCATTATTTCATTTTTAATTCATTGATTAATCATTTTAATCATTTCTGCATTAAAGCAAGATGTTTTACAATGACAATTTTAAATGTTGTAGAAATTTTAATCCTAAATAAGTCAGCATTCCTTACCACAGGGGCTTTCTTCTTTTCATAAAACTTCTTCATTTCTGGTCTAGTTTTGGTAACAAAAATTCTTTTCTTTTTTTTAGAAAAATGTATTCTCTATTGAATGATGCAATTTGTTTTCATCAGGCTTAATGTATGAGACTTTTCAAGATCTCATCTACCTGTCGCAAGATTTTGTGAGAGTTGTAGTCTTTGGTATTTCAAGTTTTTGTCTATACTAAGCTCTTTTTTATAAGTTTATTTTTTATGAGCTGGATTAGAGGGAAGGGGTAGAGAAGGTTAATCTTTCTAGCACTGCACAACTGGCACAAGCAATTTAAGGTCAATTGGTTGTGATTTGTACCCAGCATTAGATATAATATTCTTATTTGGACTGACCATGCTATACTTTATACTAAAACTGACAATCAGTAACTTATATTTCCTACCTTACATACGCTTCAAGCCTGGTATTCATTACTTTAACAGTTGAAAATGCTCGAGTATGACTGCAACTGTTTAAGTAAGAATTTTCTGTGTAATCCTTAAATCTGTGAAATAAAAATTGTCTGCTTAAAGTTCACACAGAATGAGAGGTAAAAGCAATTTTCCATAATGCTAAACACTAATGAATCATTTAATCTACTTATCAGAACTATTTTTGAAATCAGATGTTCATATGTTCCAAGTATAGTTTCATTATTCTAGACTTTGAGAAAATATAAGGTAAAGGAAGTGTCTCAGCCAGTTCAAGAGAAACACGAGCTCAGTAAACAGTTCTCACCTACTGGCTATCTTTTAACATATCATCCAAATTTTCATATGTTAGCTGGGATATCTGTCATCTAAGGATAATCTGTAAAGACCACACATCTATTTACATAATCAAAGCCTCAAGGTAAATGAAGGCCACTGAATACGATTCTGAAAATATCTCAAAGAAAATATCATTTTGTGAAATGTTAAATGTTTCCTTTGTTGGTTTATTTGATTAAGATTGTATCTGCATACAGGGATAAGTAGTTGACAAAAGACATTTATGAGATTTTAACCACTCAAAGCCTATAAGTAAATCAATCCAACTGGATATATATATTGAACTTCTTTTTGAGGATATAAGTAATTGCCAATCATAGCTAGATGAAAAGCATTCTTGCAGTTCTGATACTGGAAAATCTATGACTGAAATAATTCTGTCTATGAATTGAGATTTTAATGAAAGATGATGGATTGAAAAAAAAAAAAACATGTTTTCCTTATTATGGTAGAAACTATTATCAAAGTCCACCAAATCACCTGATTTTTTCCTCAATTCAAAACAATTATAGAAAGAAATTCACAGGCATGATGATTGCTGAATTATAAAAAAAATCCCTTTAAATATTTATTACACTTCATGTCCACAACCTTACAATATGTCAAGTAGCTAAAACAACCTATACTGTTGAAGAAGAAAACAAACAAATATTTTGTTAATCTCATATATATAAATACATACACACTAGCGTTGCACTGAGTGTGGTCAACACAGAAGAAACAGTAATAATGTTCTATTTACTTTGTTTGCTCACCCTCTCAAATATCTTTAATGTGCCACAATGGATTAAATTCTTTCAAAAACATTTAGAAAATGGTTTACTTTATCTCCCATTAATGTGACATTATGGCAGCAGTTATTAGTTTAAATTCAAATTTTAAAAGAAAGTCATCCACTGGATATAGAAAGAGCAAGAGGTAAAAATTCTATCTTTATGAACAAACATTTAGGATACTGCAACTGAACAAACAACTGAATTAAAAAGCTTATAAAATTTTCATTTAAAATGAAAACACACAATGTTTATAATTTTCACATTGTTTTCATACTAACGGATAAAAAGAGACTGTAAGAGATCATATCTACATGTACTGTCTCATACAGGTCCATAAATGTCTATGTGACCTTGACCTTTGCGCTACTGACTCCAAAATCAATAGGGGTCATCCACTCAATGTGGGCAATAATCATATAAGTTAAAAGACTGTAAGCTAAAGAGTTACTCAAGTTATCCTCTGAAAACCAAATAGCTAACAGACGGACAATAATAAATTATAAGCCAAGTCAAGCAGAGAGGGGGTTGTAGGAAAGGTGGGTGGGAGGGGGGAGAGTAATTACCCATCTTATGTAAGTTAAAGTTTATTTCTACGCTTAAGAAGTTCTTTCCCTATATATAAGTATAAGCAAAATCAAGTGACCCCTGGGGTGGGGCTAACTTTGACCCCAAGGGACATGGGTTCCAACAATCTTTGCAGGGTTCTTGCTGGTGATCAAGTATTCCAAGTTTGAATGGAATATCTTTGACACTTTTTGAGAAATGGACATTAACAAAAAGATTAACCAAGAAATTTTAAGTTTGAAAAAGGTGCATAACTTTGCAAAAATAAATTTGAGGGTTATCTGCCCTTGAGAAATGGTGTCGCATTTTGAAAGTGAACATCAATTCCTAATTTGAAGCAAATAGCTTTGATAATTTCTGAGAAATGGACCTTAACAAAAAGGTTAACCAACTCCAACGCCAACAAGGGGGTCATGACAATAGCTCCACTTTTTTTCTTCGAAAAGTGGAGCTAAAGACTAAGGGAGTGGGGTCTGTGGAGTCTAGTAGGGATGGACAGGTACCTACACATAAAAAAATCAACAAGAGCACTGCTGGGCAGAGCATTATATGCCTGAAGGGTGTTTTTTCTAAGTATGATGGTGATATAAGGGAAAACATCTTAGGCTTTAAAATTAACTGATTTGCTTTAAATATTGAATTTTTCTGCCTTTGACCTACTGACCCCAAAATCAGTAGGGGTCATTCACTCAATGTGTGCACTATTATATGAATTTTTGAAGTCTCTATGACAAATGGTTGTCAAGTTACAGAGTGTAAATGATTCTAAACATTTAGGTCACTGTGACCTTGACCTTTGACATACTAACCACAAAATGTCTAGGGGTCATCCACTCTATGTGTGCAATCAAAATATAAAGTTTTAAGTCTCTAAAACAAATGATTGTCAAGATACATAGCGGAAATGGTTTTCAATGTTAAGGTCTATGTGGGCAATAATCACATGAAGGTAAAAGACTGTAGGCCAAAGAGTACTCAAGTTATCCTAAAACCAAATTGCTAACAGGCAGACGGATGCCCTGGACCATAACATAATATGCCCCCTTCAGGCATATAAAAATTAGGAGCATGAAGAAATTTACAACACTTCAAAACCTGAGCAGCATTTGGTTTCTAACTACAGGAATTAGTGCTAAAGCTAAAAACATGTACACACACAACAGACAGAAAAAGCCTTTAACTGAAAACATTTTTAAAGAAGCTTAAATTTTTATTCAACAAGAGGGCCATGATGGCCCTTTGTCGCTCACCAGAGAACCATTGTACATATTGTTTGAATTTTCCTTGCTGTAATTTCCAAATATAGAGCACAGATCATTATGTCAAGGTTAAAATATGTTTTCAAAATTGTCCATGTGTTTCTTTTAACCAACCTAACTCAAACAAATATGACAAAGGTCCGTGAAATAACTAAAAAACTTGGACAGAAATTTTGCGAAGATTTTCCATATAGTCATATGGTAACAAGTTTGCCTAACAACAAGTTTAATTTTTTTAAATGAACCAACATGGCTCCAAGAAATTTCATAAAAGGCCACCACAAGAACATTTTTGTGAAATTACTCTGAAACTGAGCCATCGGTTTCTGAGGAGAAGACTTTTCAATTTTTCTTTATAGTTTTATACTGAAAACTTGCCCCACCCCATGTCAGCCAAGTTTTTTTTTTTTTTTATAATCTAACATAGCGTGAATGAATTTGTTAGAGCCACATAACAAACATTTCTGTAAAATTACTCTGAAATCATGCCAGTGGCTTCTCAGGAGAAGTTTTCCATATACCCGGTAGTCATATACTGAAAACAGGCCCCATCCTTTGTAGGCAAGATTTTTTAAGCGACCCAAATGGAATCTGATATAGGGCCATCTAAGGCACAGTTTTTGAAGTCAGGCTGGTGGTCTCTGAGGAGATGATTTTCAATATAATTATACAGTGAAAACAAGCCACAAGTTCTGAAAGGAACCATTTAATTTTAATGAAGTTGAAACAAGAAATCGGTAGAACCAATGGATGCTTCCCGAATAAATGCCAATTCCAAAAGGGCTATTGTTTAATATATATTTTTTTTAAGTATGAAAAATAACAAAGGGCAATAACTCCTAACTTATGCAAAATAGAGTTATGGTTCTTGCACGCTGCACTTCTCCTCATGGAGATCTATCTACCAATAAAGTTTCATGTTAATATCTCTTATACTTTGTGAGATATGCCCCAGACAAAAAATAAGTATGAGAAATTTCAAAAGGCAATAACTCAAAAATTAATAAAGCCAGAGTTATGGTTCTTGTGCACTACACTGCTCATCAATGAGATCTATCTACTTATAAAGTTTCAAGTTGATAACTCTTATACTTGGTGAGATATGCCCCAGACAAAAAAGAAGTATGAGAAATTTCTAAGGGCAATTACTCAAAAATTGATAAAGCAAGAGTTATGGTTCTTGTGCACTGCACTGCTCCTTAATGAGATCTAACTACCTATGAAGTTTGGTCTTGATATCTCTCATAGTTTTTGTGTTATGCTCCGGACAAAATTATGACAGACGGACGAACAGACGGACAAAGTGGCAACTATATGCTCGCCCTTCAGGGAGCATAAAAAGCACCTACTAAGGAACATTCCTGTGATGGATGACGACAAACAGTCACCTATCCTTACAGCTCAGCATTGAGCACACTGTGCTCAGGTGAGCTTAAAACTAATGAGCAGTTTTACAACATCAAATACAATATAGGGGTTTCATCTCTAGGAATGCTAGAGATCTGGGAAAAAAAGCAACTAAGGACTGATCAATGAAACCATAGTGATTCACCAACTCAATCCAAAGAAAAAAGAATTCTAGCATGATCTTGCATCCTGAATTCTCATTAAAATTCTCATGACATCTGGGAACAGAACCATATTTATCTCTTGCAAACATCTATGTAGAATATATTAATCTTCTTTTCCTTATAATCTTAAAAAGAACAGTTACTACTGATATTTTTCCTTACCTTTTGAACATTAGAATGACAAACAGTAAGTGTTGCTTATATGAATGGAAAGAAGACAGAATTATGACTTTAAAAAATATAACAAAAAGAAAAATATCTGAAGATATCTAACATGTTTTCAGGAGAAAACTGAAGCATAAAAAACAAGCAAAAGAACCTATCATTACTTACTGAAACGGAGTACAATGGAAGAACAAGCTTGGGGTACTGGAAATCTGGAGATACGTGACTGGAAACTTGAGAAAAAAATCCGAAAAGGTAAGTCTTCAAATTTTTAATCCATTTAAATGTTTTTATTCTGTTCATGAAAAAATGTATGCATTACTACAAGGGAGCAAACTCTACTGATATATATTTTTTCAAATACAATACTTTCTACTCTCCCTTGATGGACCTACTGAGGCATGCTATAAGGCAGCTAGGCCACTTCATAGATTTTTTTCTGAGTTTTTAAAGGACTTCAGCAAAATGTTCTAATGTTTCTATGATGGAAGGAAATCATATCTACCAACTTCAGATTAAGTATTTATGAAGACTACAATATGTAAGAATGACAAAATATTTCATATTTTAATTGGTCATTATTCCACTGACCTTGCACTATTAAAACATTAGCACGTGCTTAGTTGTTGATGCTAAAACTATGCACTCTCTCTATTTGTGTTTATCATGGGAATGGATATAACCAAAGCCCCTTGCAGAGTTTGGTTATTTTAGGTTATGGGCAATAGTGCAAGAATAAGAAATCATCCCATTACAGAGACAGCCCTGATTCTCTTTAATGAGACCTTGACATGAGACCTTGGCTTAACATCTCATCTAAAAAACAACTAGTAATGTTAGTGGAGGAGCAAGGGATCAAACACACAACCCCTGGATAACAAGTCCATTAGACCACTGATTCACCCCTATGCTTAGGTTTTTTATGGTTATTTTTATAAATAATGCTGTCTCATTTTTGTTAGCTTTCTTTTCTCTACTACCCCTTTCAAAGTTGAACACAAAAGGTGTGACAACCTTGAACAATCAGACTGTAGAGGTATACAATCAGGGTAGAATTACAGCCCAAATAAAACCACAATAATCAAATAACTGTACACATATAACAACAAAACTTTGGATTACATGGATTTATTTAATACTCTTAATACTACACAGGCAAATGTGATAACTTATTAATGATTATACAAAGCCATTCAATATGACATTGATTTTATTGCTTTAATGTATTTCATTCAAAACAACCTCAACTGAACAGATTACATGTATTGGATATTTTTTACATGTCAATATCAGAGAGGTCAGACATATCTAAATAGTGAAATAGAAAATATCTCAGGATGGAGGAAGTTAATAAGGATTGATTGAACTATCTAACGCATATTTCAAGTAACAGAAGTCTAATGGTGGTAATTAAACCAGAAAGCAATTGTCAATGCCAATTTTCGTTCCGCGGTATGAAAACATCAATAATGTTCAATAATTGTTAAGATCACCGATGTAGAAGTTACATTGTCAAGAGCTGGATTGACCTGAAGAACAAATTATACTAAACTACTTCTTCACTACATTAAGGACAAACTCTATAGCTACAATACATATATTTCAATATCATCAAACCATCTAATGAAGGAGATTTTAGAAGGTAAGGTTCAGATTTATTCATTATTATTTGTCAATATATAAGAAAAAATTTAAGTTTAAATTTTAGATGAAAGCCTTCTGGAAGTTAAACAACAGTAAATTTCAGAGGGTGACTTTTGTCAGAGCTGCAAATACAATGTTTAACATGTATAATATATGTATAATAAGGCCACTGAGTCTTAAATTTATAGGAGACAAATCCATACCATTTATCAGGAAAAGAAGAAATAAATCTATTTTGCTTGAATTCTTTAGCGGAGACAGCCAACAGTATTTGTATGTGTGCAGATGTACAGTTTTCTTTACAAAAAAAAAAAATTTGCTGATTTGTGGAAAAGCTGCAGAGTTTTGAACAATTCTGTTGTATGTCGTTGAAGCACAATCAAGCTGACACTGCTTTTAGGACAAAGCCTCTTGATATTTGTGAAAATTGGCAAAAATCAACAATAACATCACAGTTTTATTCTGGAAACAGAAAACTAAAAATAGGCACAGCAAATAACCAAAACTGAGTGTGTTTGATTCTTAACATGAAATTATTCTTACAATTTAACCAAATGCAACTCTGGTAGATCATGGGTGTCACCGAAAAATTTGTCTTCTTGCCTTATAATTTTTGTTTAAATGTAACTGAAACATACTTACACTTTATTCAAATTTTTGGACGTCCGAAGTTCAGCAGCTTTAACAAAACTTATTACTTAGAAGTCATTTACCATTTAATACATGGAGACCTTGAGCACATTTCATATCATTACAGTTATATCTTTTAAAGGATGCAAGTCAGCTTTATACAATAATTACTGTTGTTTTAACAGCATGTTTCTTTTTGCTCTTGGAATGAGGCACACCATGTGGGATCTGTAGGATGGAGTGTTCAACTCTATGTCTCTCTTTACAGACACCAAAAAATTTAATAATTTACCTAAGGAAGCATAACCATTTCTGGTGAATCACAAAATATTTTATAGATTATACAGGTACCTTATTTAACAAAAGGTTATGTGATTTTGACACAACATGCATGCCCTGGGTTCAAAAGTTGTATTAACATAACTGATCACACACCATGTCAAACAAATGCCATTAGAGACATTGAAAGCATGCATGTTTGAAGTAATAATATCAAGAACTTTTCTTATTTTAAGTCTGTACTTGCACAGGCTCCCATCTAGTCTAATGATTTAGAGACATAGTTCCATATTGCTAAATTTCTATTTCAGTAATGGTATTAACATACAAACAGCCTATGGACCTTGTCACATATCATGTCAGTTCAATATCACATGAAAATCAAATCCCTGACCTTATGTAGAAACCTTAATTGATTGTTTGAGTTGACTTAAAACCATTTAACTGTCAGTCATATATCATCAAGCTCATTTTGCCTGACCATCATTTCTGGCATGGTCCAGTACTAGATCTTTACTCTCCTGTCACAAACTGCTAACAACAACAAAAGCAATATATGACGGAAAACACTAATGAAATTCCAATGTCTATTGGCTGATCAATCTTTAACTGGTTATTTAAACACAGTACTAACACATTTATCAATCTACATACTTTCTATATAACACACTTTGGCAATGCTGCCAACATTAAAGTCCTTTAGCAAATATTTAATTTGCATACTTATATAGGTGAAAAGGATAGCAAGTAAATATAGGGAAGACTTTAGATTACCAAAGTTTGCTCAATTGGTACATACAGGTAATAGTGAGTGGGTGATCTGAAGGAAATTGTTGACTAATGGGAATGGCTTCGTGACATTATTTACAAAATATAAAATCATACAGATTTGTGTTGTCAGTGAATTTTAATGAAATATTCTGGATATTACTGTCAGTACTTGATTTAAAACCTTCTGTTGTTGTTTTTGCACAACTGCTGTAAATTTTGATCAATTCAACACCTACTCCATTCCTACAATCTGCAGTGACTACACAGGTTGGTAAATTGGACTGTGCAAAAAGTTTTTGAAAGTGCTTTCAGATATATTTTCCACAACTTTTAAGATCAAACCACAATAATTCGGTATTTTTTTCTCTGAGCTTACATTTTCTGTGATAACTATTCTTTTCAGGTCTATTAAAATATTTCAGTTATATTGTATATGTAACAGTAGTTGTGTGTTTCAGCCATGATGGACGTGCAGAGTGAATGTGAGGTAATACCACGTGACTTCCTATGCTGTAAACTCTGTGAGGAGGAGTTCAAGCAACCCAAGTATCTTGTCTGTTTTCACTCTTTCTGCCAGCAGTGCATTGAAAAGTACATGCTGGAGCATGGTCATAATGACTCCTATTGGTGCCCCATCTGTGGAACAGAAACAACTGGTCCAGAACAAGGAATTAAAACACTGTCAGACAACCTTCTGGCTCAGAGACTTGTCACTCCAGCTTCAAACTCTCAGCAAAAGGATAAAATATGCACCATCTGTAAAAATGGGGGCAATTTTATTGAGGCAAAACACTTCTGTATAAACTGCGGTGAGTATTTATGTCGAGAATGTACAGATGTACATCTAGAACAGGCTGACACAAATGATCATCAGCTCGAAACTATTGAAGAAAACGCTATTCGAATGGAATATGAGGAGTCTGCTAAAGTAGGTCATGTAGTACCTCGGTGCTGTTCATACTATGATCCCCTCGATATCAGTGCACTGTTCTGTGTGGACTGTGATATCGCCGTATGTGGTGACTGCCATCTTTCATATCATGAGGAACACCGCTGTGCTGAAATGGTTGCTGTGGCAGAAAACTTCCAAAACAAAATTAAGCAACCACTAGATGAGCTTCAAAATGATGCTACACAATTACAAGAGGCCATGATCAGCCTGCAGAAAGCTGAGCAAAACACAATTGAACAACAGAAAGAACTTCATCAAATAGTTAAAAAGCGAACCAAATACCTAACTGAGCTTTTGGCACAATATGAGAATGTGTTACTTGAAGAAATCGACAGGAGGCATGCTCAACATCTAGATGACATACATGAAAGAAGAAAAGATCTTCAAATGCATTTGGCAGCTATTGATGGTGTAACAGACTTTACTGAAAAACTGCTTACATATGGATCATTTGAAGAAAAAGTTCTTATGAGGAAAAAAGTTGGTAAACGTGTAAGAGAACTGTGTGAAGAGCCTTTATTAACCAATTCCATGGAAATTCAGAAAGTGACACTAACTGAGCCCAATGTACACATTGAAACAGTGTGTAATATGTTTGGTGAACTCAAAACCCATGATGACAACCCTGATGAGACTAGTACCAATCTTGTTGAGCAGGCAAGCATTGACTCTGGACATGAAAGAGAGGCTTTAGACAATGCAGAAATCACTGAAACTGTACAACAACCTGAGGCATATGATGCAGAAAGTGATCAACTTGGGTCAACAACAGGCAGTGATGCAAAAATGCTAACATTAAGTAATAACAGTGACTCACTAAGGAATGTGAAGTTTCGAGAAGAAGTTGAAGAGACACAGTATGAAGCTGAAAACACATATACACTTGATAATCCTAAAAGGGAAATAACTCTTCCACACACAATTCAACAAGAATGCCTTAAGGGAATCGGAATTAACAAGTATGGGGATATAATAGTTGGAGCATCTTCTGGCAACTATCAGATGGTGTACTTGCTGGAAAAACGTGGTATTATTCGTGGACAAGTGCCTGTGCAAGCTGGATGGACTATTCATTCTGTGGCGAGTGATGGAAAAGTGGCATTAACTGTGGCAAGGGGAGACAACAGATACAAAGTCAGAGTTCTGAAAAATGATGGGTCTGGAAAAATTCTTGCTAACATGCAAATTGAAAACTATGGACTGAACTTTGTTACCTCAGACCAATTAGGTAATCTTATTGTTGCTTCCAATCGCTACTCACATGTGACTAACTTTGGAAAAATGACATCAAAAGCTGGTGGAAATATAAGCCTTTATGATCCACAAGGTTTCCTGAAGAAGCGAATCACTAATGAGGATTACCAGGACCTAGGCATGTACATTCTTGAGAAACCTCACTGTATAGCAGTGGACAACCTTGGAAATTTCTATGTGGCTGATCCAGGAAACCATAATGTCACGGCTTTTGACAATACTGGGGAGTTGTTGTTTGAATATGGGAACTCTGATGATGAGGTGGAGGTGTTTGATGGCCCAGACCTTGTTTGCACTGATAACCAGGGCAATGTTTTGGTGGCAGACAAACGTATAGGTAAAATTGATGTTCTGTCCATTAAAGGAGAGCTGAAGAAATCCTTGTTTACAGAAGATATTATAAAGTACATTTCTGTGACACCAGACAAACTACTCATGCTTGCAACAGGTGAAGGAACTATCAAGTTCTATGACTATCTTAATGTTTAGATGTTATGTCTGTGCACTTAGCTAGCTCACTTTTACTGTGTAAGCTGTCCTTGAAAAGGTGGTAAAGTTCTGTGATATTTCCATATTACTGGTTATATACATCTTGCTTGCTTAGAACTTTCTGTAACGTTTTCAAATTATATCTTAATTATCAACTTCCATAGTGAAACATTTTACACTATCATTGCTAAGTAGACTTTTAATCCATTTCATTTTGCTTGTCAACTTATTGCCTTCAATCATAGGAAGATATAACTAGCTCACTTTCAAATTACTGTCTATGATGTCCTTGAAATGTAGTAAAGTTTAAATTTTTTGCTTTATTGGCATGTTAACAGACATCTAGCTTTCTAATAACTTTTTGTTCTGTTTAAAGAAGATCACTGATATTATTTTGTAAGAAAAATCTTTAATGTCTGGGCTTTTTGTTTGATAGCTTTCTGTTTCCTTACATTTTTTCTGCAGTTATATGATTCATAGTGTAACATTTTCTTTGACAAAAAATGTTATTATATAACTACTTATCCATGTTGATAAGGAATGACAACGCCAATATATAAACTAAATATTTTACATGAAACATAGTAAGGACTTTGTGATAAGGGGTATTGTCGCATCTTTAGAGTTTCCCTTTTTTTGTTTTTGAACTTTGAGCATTCAATTTCCTTCAAAATCATGTATATGTGAATGATATTCCACAAATTACTTGATGTCAAAATGTCAATCAAAAGTTCTAAATACAACAGGTGAACTGAACACATTTATATTAGTTTCTGGTACATTCTTTTGGGTGGATGGCAGTCTATTATGAAAGAATATATTCTTAGTGTCAGTACTCCTAATATATAATGATTTCAGATGAAAAAAGAAACAAACCATTTATATAAAAGTTTTAGATAAAAGAAAATAACTGATTGATATTACAGTTTTAATGCATTTAATTCACTGTTACCTTTTGCTTTGTTATTTTTTTTCAGTAGTTGTTTTAAATAAATTCTTGAAGAAAATGAAAATTGTTTCTTATCTAGCCTAAGCATTCAACTGTTACTGTTATGTCACTAGGTGGAGATGAAACTTTTCATTTAAATGGACCATTGAACCATGATATCTATAAACACTGGTCCAAACAAATGATAAATTTTTTTCATATTAACATAAAAACCAATCTGAATTCAATGTAATCGGATGTTTTCTACTAATACATTATATGCCACTGATCTCAACTACGCATGCATACAAAGGTTTATAACAGATGCAGTTAATTTACGCATGCATACAAAGGTTTATAACAGATGCAGTTAATTTACGCATGCATACAAAGGTTTATAACAGATGCAGTTAATTTACGCATGTGTACAAAGGTTTATAACAGATGCAGTTAATTTACGCATGCATACAAAGGTTTATAACAGATGCAGTTAATTCTGAGCATTTATTAGTAAACCCATAAACCTTGTGGTTTACCAAATTAAACTGGTCCAAAATTTAAAAAATACTGCCCCATTGGTCTAAATATAATTTCATTTATTAAAATTTAATATTTTGGATGTACAGAGCAGCAACTGTTTTGCCTTGATTATTTATTCTTAATTTGCTTGATTCTTACATAGTATATTTTATCTATCTGTTTAGGCTTATTAATCTCTAGAACAGACTTACCAAAAGTGGCTGAGTTTGAAAAAGACAATTAAAAGACAATTGATCAATTTTTGTAAACTTATGAACATTTCACCTATGGCCTACAGTCTCTTTGTATTTCTACAGAAAACTGAGTAATGTTTTAATGTTCGATCATAAAAAGTCCACTACCTTTTTAAGTGATTTTATAATACTTAAATCTGCACTGATTGAAAGTAATAAAAAATGTCACTGTGAGTGACACTTTATGTTTGGTATTTTGTATATAATATATAAAAACCCACTACCAATAAGCAAGGACATTAATTAAGAACAACTCCTTTCACAGTTATTGTATAAAAAGTTCTTCCAACTAACTGAACTACTCTTTATAATTGTTTCTCTTGTTTCTTATCAGTTCACAAACCCAAAGAAGGGACTAACACGTATAGGAATCATAGTTATAAATCTGATACCATTATTTAACATCTACTTAAGTATGCATAGCCATGTAACATATGCAGCCGTACAGCATTAAATAAGTATTTTAATGAAAATGACCAAATTGGTTGATCAGGCAAATTATGTACAGCAATAAGCCAACAATCTTTAGTTTAAGTGAAGTAAGTATGACTTTAAATATCTCGGTATAAAACTGGCATGAATCACAAGTAATTTAAAGATCGATTGGCATAGGACCATAAATATTGAACATATATAAATATTCTGGATGTCAGCCAAGTATTTGATCCACTCAATGTATATTCAGTAATTTCAGCACAAATTATTTAAATGTTATTGGATCAATATAAATCTCTGTGTAACCACATAACCTGACTTGGCTAACTGAATGTAAGAACTTTATCTGATGTACTAAACAGAAAGTGAATAGTTACTAAAAGTGCCTCCCCACTCCTCTCACATTAAATGCATAAACAAGAAGGCCATTTTGGCCCTCAAGTGCTTACCTGAGTACAATTGCTAGGAGAGAAAAGTGCCATGTAATGCATTAATCATAAAATAAACAAGAGGGACATGATGGCCCTGGATCGCTCACCTGATTACTTTGGCTGTGGGTGTAATGTTGAGCAAACATCAGAAGCAAAACTAGATGTTTTTTGTGAAAAATGCATGTCTCCCTCCTGCACCCGATTGAAGGAAGGCCAAGGAAAAAATGTTACCTTTCTGAAACAGATGCCTCTGTCATTTATTATGGTATAAGTAAGAACATTATATATATACATATCATTATATCATTATTATAAATACTATGAAGTTTGAAGGCTCTGGGTGAAATAGAACTCCAGTTATTGAGTGGAAACGGTTTACACTCTTCAGACCCCTGTGACCTTGACCTTTGACTTAATGACCCTAAAATCAAAACGGTTTTTGTACTCAGTGAGGGCAATCATCCTATGAAATTTGAAGGCTCTGGGTGCAATAGAACTCCAGTAACTGAGCGGAAACGGTTTTCACTCTTCAGGCCCCTGTGACCTTGCCCTTTGATGTACTGACCCCAACATTAATAGGGTTCCTTCACTCAATAAGGGGAAACATCCTATGAAGTTTGAAGACACTGAGTGGAATAGAACTCGAGATATGGCACAGAAATGGTTTTCACTCTTCAGGCCACTGTGACCTTGCCCTTTGACCTACTGATCTCAAAATCAATAGGGTTCTTCTACTCAATAGGGGCAATCATCCTATAAAATTTGAAGGCTCTGGGTGAAATAGAACTCCAGTTATTTACTAGAAATGGTTTACACTCTTCGGGCGCCTGTGACCTTGACCTTTGACCTACTGATCCCAAAATCTATAGGGTTTTTTACTCAATAAGGGAAATCATTTTATGAAGTTTGAAGGCTCTGGGTGAAAAAGAACTGCAGTTATTGAGTGGAAACGGTTAACACTCTTCGGGGCCCCTGTGACCTTAGCCTTTGACCTAATAACCCCAAAATCAATAGGGTTATTTTACTCAATAAGGGCAATCATCTTATGAAGTTTGAAGGCTCTGGGTGAAATAGAACTCTAGTTATTGAGCGGAAATGGTTTACACTCCTGGGGCCCCTGTGACCTTGACCTTTGACCTACTGACCCAAAAATCAATAGGGTTCTTCTACTCAATAAAGGCAATCACCCTATAAAGTTTGAAGGCTCTGGGTGAAATAGAACTCCAGTTATTGAGCAGAAACGGTTTTCACTCTTCGGGCCCCTGTGACCTTGACCTTTGACCTACTGACCCCAAAATCATTAGAGTTCTTCTACTCAAAAAGGGCAATCACCTTATGAAGTTTGAAGGCTCTTAGTGAAATAGAACTCCAGTTATTGAGCAGAAACGGTTTACACTCCTCGGGCCCCTGTGACCTTGACCTTTCACCTACTGACCCCAAAATCAATAGGGTTCTTCTTATCAATAAGGGCAATCATCCTATTAAGTTTGAAGGCTCTGGGTGAAATAGAACTCCAGTTTTTGAGTTGAAACAGTTTTCACTCTTTGGGCCCCTGTGACTTTGACCTACTGACCCCAAAATCAATAGGGTTCTTCTACTTAATAAGGGCAATCACCCTATGAAGATTGAAGGTTCTGGGTCAAACGGTACTCCAGTTATCGATCAGAAACGAAGTGTGACAGACGGACAGAAGGACAGACAGACAAGGCAAAAACAAAGGGGGGGAGACATAATTACAGATTCAAAGATCTTATATTTTACACAAACAGGACCAACTGAACACTTGGACATACTTTTTTATGTGTGTGTATCGATTAGATGCACCAACATAAATTATTGGGAAAATACTTCATCTGGTGTATAAGATGCTGTCAAAAAATGAAAATCGATCAAGTGACAATATCTTTGACAGGTTTTTTTTCCTGAAATCTGTGATTTCAGACAGAAAATTTTCTCATCACTCTGACAATATCTGAGAGGTATTTCTCATAATTCTGACAACATACTTTTAAATTATTTGAGTAGCCCTTTTAGGCAGACCAGAGAAGCTGGTCTAAGTTCAGTCGCCGTATGGCAGAGCAGTTTAATTACAAAGGTACTGAAGTGGGAGGAGGACATCTTCATGGAAGCCCTCATAGTCATCTTCACTATCAGAGCCATAGAACTGGTCAAGTCTGTCTTCTGTTACAGTTGTTGATTGGACAGTATAGTAGCTGTTGTTTGTATTTTCTTCAGTTTCTATACAATTCGCCTCTGCAAGGCTGGGCAAGGCTAGCTTACTTCTCTAAAATCATATATAAAGCTAGTACTTGGCCATTACTGACAAGTTGTTTGTATATATGTATATATATAATATATGAACACCTCCTTTTCCTACCCCTCTGAATATATGATACAATAACAAAGATGCAATGTGTTGTGTGGTCATAAAAACAATCTAGAGTAGTGCAGTCATAAAAACAATCTAGAGCAGTGCAGTCATAATAACAATCTAGAGTAGTTCAGTCATAAAAACAATCTAGAGTAGTGCAGTCATAATAACAATCTAGAGTAGTGCAGTCATAAAAACAATCTAGAGTAGTGCAGTCATAAAAACAATCTAGAGTAGTGCAGTCATAATAACAATCTAGAGTAGTGCAGTCATAATAACAATCTAGAGTAGTGCAGTCATAATAACAATCTAGAGTAGTGCAGTCATAATAACAATCCAGTAAGACTGAGTAAATCTGAGCAATAGTTTCTGGGAAAGTCCAGAAAAATTTTGTCTAGAGGCGCCCTGACCAACTGATAGACCAACAGATAATCAAAGGCACATGTAACCCCTTGGGCAGGGTCAATAGTGACCTAGGGACTTAATTTGAACAAACTTGATAGATAATAAATAATGCTTCTAAAAGTCTCCCCAAATGAATGTGGTTTCAGTCAAGATTTTTCTTTTTAAAGTTTGCCTATATATGTAATGTAAGACAGGGCAGAGCCAAAAATGACTCCAGGGCCAACTTTGAACAAATTTGGTAGAGGTCAACTAGACAAAGCATCATGCCAAATTTTAAAACTTGGGGGCCCTGTGGTTGCAATCAAGTAGAATTTTAAAAGTTTTCCTTCTATTTTTTTATGTTTAAAATCCTGAAAATATGCACATCTTTTCTTGCCAGTGAAGCATCAAATGAAATTTGGATGAATTCAAGGCTCGATTGCTGAGAAATAGCCTGGAAATGAAATTCCTTTATTTTATAATCAAAGGGCCATAACCATGTGAAAATTTATCTGACCATAACATCCGGACAAGAGCCGGTTGAACCGGGTGATGCTCCCCGAATAGGTTTTGGACACAGAATAGTGTATCAATAAAGTCTTTGCCAAATTCAGCATAAAGATATTATGTTATTGGTAGTTGCTGAAAAAGGTTAAAACTGTTTAAATATGCAATGAAGAATGTAAGACAGTTACCATTTTATTCTTTATTTTTCTATCAACTCAGACAGTGGCAGTCCTATCCAGACAGTGGTATGGTCACTGAAGTAGGCTGGTGACAGGTAAACCAGAGGTTTTTGATACTTCTTGTAGTTTCAGAGTTATGTCCTGGACAAAGTTCAAAGTGTAAAAATGAACAAAGGGCAATAACTCAAAAATTAGGCACTGCAGACTTATGGTTCTTAAGCACTGCACTTCTACTCAATAAGATCTATCTACCTACAAAGTTTCTTGTTGATACTTCTTGTAGTTTCAGAGTTATGTCCTGGACAAGAAAATGCGGATGAACGGACAGACATACGATCCTTTAGGGAGCATAAAAATGCACATCTCACTTCAGAAAAAGTTTGGCTGGATTCAAAGCTATTGGTTTCTGAGAAATAGCCCTTAAACAAAACTACTTTAAGACCAAATGGCCAAAACTATGTGAAAATTAATGCAACCAAAAAATCCTGACAATATGCATATCTTCACTTGCTAGTGATGCTGCACACAAGGTTTGGTTAAATTCAAGCCACTGGATCCTGTAAAATAGCCTTAAAATGAAACATAATGGACTGACGGACTGTAAGACAGACAGATAGACAGACAGACCTGTCACGTTTATGCACTGCTCTTCTGGGTGCATAATCCTGCTCAACCAACCAGCAAAATACCTTGTCATAATTCCATAGACAGTACTAGGTCAGTAGTACAAAGTCAATGTTGGCTAAGGTCAAAGCTGAAATCCTAATGCAAAATTATAAGCACAGTTAAAATTCCTATACTGTAGCTGCAAAAAAAAAGAAAGAAAGGAGGTAAAGTTCAGCTTAGGTCAAAGTTAAAATCTTCATCAAAAATTATAAGTATAGTTCAAATCTCAATACTATTTCTGCAAAAACAAGAAAGAAGGTCAGTAAATCAAAGATTATGTCAACAAGGTCAAAGTTGAAATCTGCATGCAAATTTATAGGCATAGTTCAAACTTCCATGCTGTTCTTGTTAAAAAGAAGAAATCAGGTCAGTAGGTCAAAATAAATATGTAAGTACATATAAATTTAATGACCCTCACCACCCCTGAGACAGGGTACATTTTAACTCTATGGAGTGATTGTAAAGGTCAACTACACAATGCTACATACCAAATATCTAAGATCTATGGCCTACAATTTCTACAGATTTTTTATTTACGTAAGTAGGACCCTTTGGCTTAAGAGAAATAATCTGAACTAACATGCTGGAGGAAACAATGCTACAAGCAAAATATCTAAGCTCTAGGGCATAAAATTCAGACACGAAGATTATCAAATATTTCATTATACAACACTAAGTAAAACAAGGGACAATTTTGACTCTTGGGATTTTTTTTGAACAATCTTTGCAGAGGTAAGCTAAACAGTGCAAAATACCAAATATCTATGGTTTAGGGTCTATGGTTTCTTACAAGAGGGTTTTCAAAAGATTTTATACTTTACACAAACTGGACGCCCTTGGTGGGGTCAATTCCAGGGGTAAAATTTAAAAAATCTTGATAGAGGACATCTAGATGATGCTCCATGCTATATATCTAAGCTATAGGCCTTGTGGTTTCAAAGAAGATCTTCAGTTCTCCCTTAATAAACAAATGTAAAAAGTGACACCCAAGGTGGGGTCAATAACTGAGCCTGGGGCATAGTTTGAAGAAGCTTTGCAGAGGTAAGCTAAACAATGATACACATCAAATATCTAAGGTCTAGGGCTTATCATTTCTTACAAGAAGATTTCCCAAGATTTTACATTTTACACAAATAGGACCCCCCACCCCGGGCAAGGCAAATTTTGTCCACAGGGGCATAATATGAATAATCTTGAAAGAAGACATCTAGATGATGCTCCTGGTCAACTATCTAAGCTCTAGACCTTGTAGTTCCAGAGAAGAAGATTTACAAATGTTTTTCCCATATGATTCAATGTAAATCAAGTGGCCCAAGTGCAGGGATATTTTTAACCCCAGCGATATAATTTGAACAATCTTGGCAGAGGTCCACTAGAGGATGCTGCACACCAAGTTTCAGTGCTCTAGGCCTGGTGGTTTCACACATTAGAAGACTGTTTAAGTTTTTCCTTTTGGCTGCCACATCAACCACAGTTCTGCATGGAATTTATTTCTTTTAATAACTTTGTCAGAGCTTTATGCAAGGAATTTCCCTGCCAAGTTTCATTTACTATGGGGTGGTGGTTTTGGAGAAGAAGTTGTTTAAAAGGCCTAATGCTGACAATGGATGACAGACAATGGACACCACACCATCACAACAGCTCACCTGTGAAAACTTTTTGCTCAGGTGAGCTAAAACAGAAGACCAATTGTTACATACTGCAATGTAAAATGAATATTATATGAGACTTCTCCTAAGGTGACTAACTGGGAGGCAATTAAATGTTAGATAATTCTATTACAAAACTATGAACAGGGAACATGTTAAACTGCTTCATTTCAAGTTATATGAACCAATTTAATGACTGCTTTAAAGTTTTGATTAAAGTAGGGATGTAATGGAGAAACTCAGATGCCCAGGATGATGGTGTTTCAGCCTTTGTTCGCCCAGACTTTGTCTGCTAATTCTTTTCTGACACAAAATCCATTAGTTACAGGGAATGAGTGGTGAACCAACTAGCTTTACTTACAGCAAAATGTTTCTGGGAGTGTGCAGGTGCAGACACCTCAGTATCAGGTATAAATACAGCCAGACCTTCACTGACAAGGACATCATTAACATGTATGTCAACATCTGGCTGGTTGGTGTCAGTCAAACACAGTGACATCTTCTGACTCTGTGAAAAGGTAAAATATACAGTAAACATAATTCAAGAAAAATGTGATTCGACCAGAAACATGATTATGTTCACCTGTGATTACTCAAGTGTAGTTTACCGGATCTGAGTCAGTGACCTTTGAGTACAACTAGTTGCATTAACTGAAGATACAAAAACTTGTTTCAAAGGTGTAAAATAAATGTTTGAAATAATTGCTATTCAAAGTTCACAACTCTGTAGCCAGTGATACTAGAAATAAACAGAATCAGGGATGAGAATGACCTTCACTGAGAAAAATCTGAAAACCCCTGCACCCCCTTTCAAAAACCACAGATTTGAACAGATCAGACTGAATCTGCAACATTTTATAAACTTAAATGTTGAGAAAAATATCTGAAATCAGCTAAAAAGCTGAAGATTCTCATCCCTACAGAATCAAGAGAACAATTGTTCAACAGAAGTGGAATGGTTTTTTGTTAACATTGGACTCCCTTTAGCTGACAAGTCTTCAGATGCACAGTACAAGAGGCAATACTAAAGACTGACTGGGAAATATGGTAAAATATCTACTATTTCACAATCTATGCAATGACCTTCACTTACCTATTCAAATTATTACTATTTCTTTCAACTGATCTTACCTTGATATCACACACATATCCAACAAGTGGTCGATGACAGGTCAGCTCTAGTAAACGACTTCTACTCTTGTTCTTCCATTTCTGAAAATATACAATCAAATCTATATTAAAATATAAATCTGGGCACCTATAAAAGGTCATTTTAGTTTTAACACACTTGACAATCTGATTAAAATCATATCCCAACTAGAACTGTGTCCAAAGGACACGGATGCCCCCACTATGCATAAGTGCTCATAAACAAGAGCATGTATATCCTGTATGTAAGATTTTTTCTGTACATATACCTCAGATGTGCTCATAAACAAGAGCTTCTGTTCTTATCATAGCATTTCAGTTGAAATTTCCTCAATTCATGTATTAATGATAAAAAAGTCACCTAACTCTTGAGGCATCATATTTGGTCTCTTTACAGATGGAATACAATATTAGTGTCTGAATAAAACTGAATTTTGAAACACATGTATGGTCTCCTTTACTACCATCTACACATTAAGGTTGTTCATCCCTGGAAGTTTAAGCAAAATCTGCCATCCGGTTTAAGAGGAGTTGCGTTCACAAAATTTCTATATGGTATATAGTGAAAAAATCAACAAAGGGCCATAATTCTGTTAAATTTGGTCGCAGCAAAAATTCCTTCCTTTACTACCATCTACACATTAAGGTTGTTCATCCCTGGAAGTTTAAGCAAAATCTGCCATCCGGTTTAAGAGGAGTTGCGTTCACAAGATTTCGGGACGTACGGACAGACGTATGGACGGACAGACGTACGGACGGACAAGTGCAACGCTATATGCTCCCCACTTTGTGGAGGCATAAAAATTGCTATGCTATTAGGACCTGAGGACAGTTACTGTGAAATCATTTAAATTCGCTGGGATGAAATTTCGTGCAAACGGCAAAAAAAGTACGTTCACGCAGTCCTTAATTCGCGCATTTTCAATTTCAGATTCAATTTTTTTTTATCAGCATAAAAAGCAGACGACAGCTGCATGACGCTGGATCACCACCGATGCGTGTATACGTGTCAATTACCGTGGTCCGCTTTCGAATATACAAACTGACAGGTCCAACTGTTAATTGACGTTAATTGGCACAGGTTAAGTGTGCACAGATTAAAAGATTGATACCGACAGGTCTTTTGTAACAGTCCCTAATCAATTACGTCGCAAAAACATTGCAGATATATGACGTTCTTTTATCTTGACACAGTGTATAGGTATTTGAAAGTCATTGTATTTCAAAGTTATATGTACGTTCCAATAAACAGAAAATAAATATAAATAAAATACATAAATAAATAAAATGTGTTATATATGAGTTGGTTGTTATTACCTTTTTTCACTACTGTATTTAACTAATTATCAAAATAGTGCATGACAACGATATAATAATTATTAGTAAATGTTTCAGACAAGCGTTCAACAATTTAAGGAAATGCAAATGAAACATACTTAAAAAGAAAACAAAATAAGTTTCATTTCAATTTTGCTAGATATTTAGAATTTGCAAAAACATCCGATTATTCAAGTTATATTGGTTAAAAACAACAACTAATGGTCAAAAGTGATTTGAAAAATATATGCAGGTATTTCGGACAGGATCAAGATTCGGATAACATAAATGTTTTATTAGTTTAATAAAAGCGCGGTCTTAAATTCGCGCATTGTTCCTAGCGCTAAATACGCGAAAAATTGTCCTACGCAAACAAAAATGATTTCACAGTAGATAAAAATTAGTTTCAATTCCAGCTTTTGAATCTTGTGTATTGAAGATTATATGAAAAACAATGCCACAAATTTCCTAAAAACCTACTTCTAGAAGAAACAGATCATGAAATTTTGTCAAACTAATAGGGAGAGGAAGCTTAACATTTTCTGTAAGTAAGTCTGACTAGATTCTCTTCCTGTTTAGAAACCATGGTAGAGTTAACCCCGAGAAAACACAATATTGTGAAAGATATGTGTATTATCTGTAGCTTTTCATTTTGAAAGAACAAGTTAACTTTTCATCTTAAAACTGAAAATGATTGTATGCATGTCTAAAGTAAGGTAGTAAACTCAAACAAAAGGGTTAGGATGGTCCTACATCCCTCATCCGAGTACTATTCCAGTGACCTAGTTTTTTACTTAATATAATCCAAACACAAACTTCACCTAGAAATCACCAAGACAAACATTTTGAATAAAAATCATGATATATGAATTTAAAATGTGACTTCTAGAGTGTTAACAATGTTATCCTTTGATCTAAGCTAGAAACCTAGTTTTTTACCCAAGGTGACTCATATTTAAACCTGACCTAGACCTCATCAACAAAAACAATTTCACTAAACTTTCTCATGACTGACTTTTAAATGTGACTTATAGGGTGTTAACAAGACTTTCCTTTTATTTAAGCCAGTGACCTAGATTTTTACCTCAGATGACCAATATGCCAACACAACCAAGAAATCATCACCACAAACATTGTGACTGAAAATCATAATGACTGACTTCAAAATGTGGCCTCTAGAGCATTTACAAGATTTTCCTTGGGTCTAAGCCTATGACCTAGTTTTTGAACCCTGATGTCCCATATTCAAACTTGACCTAGAAATCACCAACACAAACATTTTCACCCAAAATAATAATATCTGATTTCAAAATGTGGCTTGCAGAGTGTCACTAAATTGTTTCAAATTTGGACAGATAGACCCATACTTCACTAAAACTGAGCCGACCGGAATGCATCAATAAAACATGTAACTACACTTGTTAACAATCATTCCTGAGTAGCTTTCTCAAAATCTGACAAGTGATTATGGTGATATGCCCATATGAGTTCAAATTTGGACAAAATAAGGCCCATAACTCCACTAAAAATCAGCTGACCAGAACATACTATTATACCAGTCACTATACTTGCAAACAATCATTTCTGTGAAGTCAATGCCCATAACTTCACTTACAACTAACACACTATTTTTGTTTCTCGTTTTTTTTTATTCCTTAAAGATATCACTATGATGTAAACCTTGAAAATTCATTCCCCATAAAATAAAATGATATCTTATTCAGTAAATTTGTAAGAATGACTCACGCCACTGACACCACTGACAGGATGTGTATTTGCAAGCCTTGCTTGTACTGCCTGAGCTGGTAAAGTTATGAACTCACTCCTGGAAAATGTAAATACAAAAAGTTCATAACTAAAATGTGGAAAAATGGTCCTTATCCCAACTCTAAGTACTGCTACATTAGGTTTATATGCTCAATTTTTTGGAAGGGTATCAAGGACAAAATTCAGACAAATGTATTTATATATACTCTTGTTTGTTAAACCAACTTCATCTTGTAGCTTTTATGTCTCTTTTCTTTCAGTCTTTATTTCCACCTTTGTTTCGTTTCATTAGTTTCCTTGTAGTGATATTTACTATGTAATTCTGTTCATTATTTTTTCTACTTTCTTTCCACATAACATAAGTCAATTTGTTTAACAGTTTATGCAATTTCCATTTCCACCTAACATTAATCTTTTACAAAACTAATGGTCTATTAAATGATAGATCTGCATACCACAGTGAGTACATGCAGTGTAAAACTAATGATCTATTTAGGAAATAGATTTTAAGTTTAAGTGATCTACCGTCAAATATAGCACGGTGTTGAGCTCAGATGTGTAATAATTTAATGATTAAATAATTACACATCTGAACGAGATACCTTGCTATATTCGACGATAGACCATAAAAAACTTTAAAATCTATTTCCATTCTAACACATATGTACAGTTATAAGGGACATGATTAAGAGCACTACTTAACATACCATTTTTTTACAGTTATTGACCCTGACTGGCTATTCCGTTTACCCCGCTATTCATTCCCCACGTGAAAATGAAAACAACAAGGTTATTTAGCTGATCAGTCAATAATTTATGTTTAAACAAATATCTACAATTTTATCACAGATGAACATCAAAGAAGATAATTAATTATTTCACTACAAAAATATTTTAAAACAATTTTCGGTTTACAATGGCAAATAAGAACAGCCAAAAGTAGTCTGCAATGATGTCAGTGGGCGCACTCTTTTATTCAGCATGCTTTAATATATATGATATATCACGCTTAATTCCTTCTTTGTTTATTGTCGGCGAATTGCAGAAAGTGTTAGAATAAATGAAAGATCTGCGTACCACAGTGAATACATGCAGTGTAAAACTAATGGTCTTTTAAATGATTTAAATTATAGATCTGCGTATCGCACTGAATACATGCAGTATAAAACTAATGGTCATTAAATGACAGATCTGCGTATCACAGTGAATACATGCAGTGTAAAACTAATGGTCATTAAATGACAGATCTGCATATCACAGTGAATACATGCAGTGTAAAACCAATGGTCTTTTAAATGACAGGTCTGCGTATCACATTGAATACATGCAGTATAAAACTAATGGTCATTAAATGACAGATCTGCATATCACAGTGAATACATGCAGTGTAAAACTAATGGTCTTTTAAATGATAGATCTGTGTATCACAGTGAATACATGCAGTGTAAAACTAATGGTCATTAAATGACAGATCTGCATATTACAGTGAATACATGCAGTATAAAACTAATGGTCATTAAATGACAGATCTGCGTATCACAGTGAATACATGCAGTGTAAAACTAATGGTCATTAAATGACAGATCTGCGTATCACAGTGAATACATGCAGTGTAAAACTAATGGTCATTAAATGACAGATCTGCATATCACAGTGAATACATGCAGTGTAAAACCAATGGTCTTTTAAATGACAGGTCTGCGTATCACATTGAATACATGCAGTATAAAACTAATGGTCATTAAATGACAGATCTGCATATCACAGTGAATACATGCAGTGTAAAACTAATGGTCTTTTAAATTAAAGATCTGCATATCACAGAGAAAACATGCAGTGTAAAACTAATGGTCATTAAATGATAGATCTGCATATCACATTGAATACATGCAGTATAAAACTAATGGTCATTAAATGATAGATCTGTGTATCACAGTGAATACATGCAGTGTAAAACTAATGGTCATTAAATGATAGATCTGCATATCACATTGAATACATGCAGTGTAAAACTAATGGTCATTAAATGATAGATCTGCGTATCACAGTGAAAACATGCAGTGTAAAACTAATGGTCTTTTAAATGATAATCTGTGTATCACATTGAATACATGCAGTGTAAAACTAACGGTCTATTAAATTATAGATCTGCGTATCACAGTGAAAACATGCAGTGTAAAACTAATGGTCTTTAAATGACAGGTCTGCATATCACATTGAATACATGCAGTATAAAACTAATGGTCATTAAATGACAGATCTGCGTATCACAGTGAATACATGCAGTGTAAAACCAATGGTCTATTAAATGACAGATCTGCATATCACAGTGAATACATGCAGTGTATAAGTATGTTATCTATCATATCATATCATATCATATTACACTACATAGAATTATTTTAAAACACATGCATTACTTTCTTCAATGTGATAAGAGAAACAGAAGTTTACAATCTGCATACTATTTCTTTTTTATTATTATTTATTTTTTTTTTTTTGGAATGGCTATGAAGTGATATACCTTTGAAGTTAGCAGTGGATAATGGGTCAGAAGCAATTCTCTAGACAACAAGATTTACAGAGTAACTTATGCCCTAAGCAACTGGTATTTTTCCTTGAGAAATGTATCCAAATTATTAGAAATATTTCAGAATAATTTCCAATCTACTTTTTGTTGAAGAATCTGTTTGCTTTCTGTATGACAAGCTTTAATTTATAACATTTAGAGTCCTGCAATCGGCAACAGTTCTCCATTTTATATTCTTTGTAATCCTCACTTTTTAGCAATATTATCAATTAAATTTCCATTATTTTTCAATGATAAAGATTTCAGTTGTATATAAAAGTCAAGAGTAACAGATCACCTGACCACTGAAACAGCAGTTCAACAAGAGATGTTTGTAAAACATACATGCCCCCCCCCCTCCCCTCCTAGCACCTTATTACTTGAGGCAGCTATAAAAGTATAGGAAGGTAGAGAAGGACAGGGACTTGTGTCAGTACATTGAGTGGAGGATGCCAGGGGCTTCTAATATCAAAAGCTAGTGGCCATGGGAAGTAGACGAATGAGAGGAACTGTAGATTATGTCAATGACACTTGGTTATAAAATGTATACAGTTCAATTACTAAAGGACATGAAACAGTACAGGAACTAACTGCATGGGTAGGTAGGTAGGTAGTAATGTAGGTGGGTGGGCAGATAGGAAGTTTTGAGGCAGCAAGGCCCAAGGGTTCTCTAGTTATCAATTAGAATCTGTTTTTCTCTTTATGGTTTATGGTCACCATGTCCTTGACCTTTAACCTAGTGACCTCAAAGACAATAAGGGTCATTTCCTGAAAAGACCAACCTGCATAGCAAGTCTGAGAAACCAAAGCCCAAGGGTTCTATAGTTAATGCTTGGAAACCATTTTTCTGTCATTGGTCACTCTGATCTAGATATTTCACCAAGTGACCCCAAAAGCAATATGAGTCAACTACAGGTCATTATCAACCTGCATTGCAAGATAAAGGAGCATAGGCCCAAGCATTCTCTAGTTATTAATCAGAAACCATTTTTCAGTTTATGATCAATATGACCTTGACCTTTGATCTAGTGACCTGTAGGGGTCATCTACTGGCTGTGACAAACATGCCAATGAAGTTTTAGGAAGCCTGGGCTTGAGCATTCTATAGTTACTGATTGTAAACCGTTCTGCTTATGAAGGTCAATATCACCTTGGCCTTTCACCTAGTGATCTGAAAAACTAAAGGGTTATCTATTGGTCATCAACAACCCATATACCAAGTTTGAGGAACCTGGGCCCAAGTGTTTTATAGTTATTGATCAGAAACAGTTTTGCTTTTGAAGGTCAGTGTGACCTTGACCTTTGACCTTATGACCCAAAAAAAATAAAGGTCATCTTCTGGTCATGACCAACCTACATACCAAGTCTGAGGAACCTGGGCCTAAGCATTCCATAGTTATTGATCGGAAACTGTTTTGCCTTTCACTGTGACCTTGGTCTTTGACTTATAGACCTGAAAAACTATGGAGGTCATCTAATGGTCATGACAAAATTACATATCAATTCATAGGAACCTGGGCCCAAGGATTCTCTAGATATCTATCGAAAAAGTTTTTGCTTTTGAAGGTCACTGTGTTATTGGTCTTTGACCTAATGACCTGAAAATCTACAGGGGCCATCTACTGGCTATGACCAACTTGCCCATGAAGTTTTAGGGAGCCTGGGCCCAAAATTGTCGGATACCCAAGGTTGATTATTACATGTAATCAAATTATGGTGAAAAAGCAACTGATTTGCATCAATATATAGCAGCACGTGCCTAAAATATCGACCAATGAAATAGCGTTTATCAAAATTGATACTTTAAATGGAGATGGTAGAAAACTATCAGAAACAAAATGGCTGCGCCCATGTGCTTTTCACAAACTGAATTAAACATGGCATCTACGGTTGCCGCCATCTTGTCTGTAATACTGAAAGTCATATAGAACAAGCGTTCCGATTGGTTTAAATTGCCCCATGAAATCGTGAGGGAACAATGAAAAAGCTGTCTTTGACACACCTCTATCTGACTAGATATCGTCCAAAAATCCCACGGCTGATAAATGTTAATAGATCTACCGTGGGTATCCGACAACAGGGCCCAAGCATTCTATAGTAAGTTATCAGAAACTGTTTTGCTTTTCAAGGTCACTGTGACCTTTTCCTTTGACTTGGTGACCTGAAACACTATAGGGGTCCTCTACTGGTCATGGTCAACCTACATACCAAGTCTGAAGAAGGTGGGTCCAAGGGTTCTCCAGATATTGGTCAGAAACGAAGTGTCTACCGACCGACCCAAAGACATTTACAAAACAATATACCCCGGCATAATAAACAGCAATGTGGATATTATAAAATTAGGACTTACAGAATTTTGACCCAGAGGCCCTTCAATACAATTCAACTGCAAGTTTACAGTAGAACAAGATTAAAGTTGAGCACAGTTAATGCAATCAAATACATGTTCTGAACACATGTACTTTTTGTCTATACTTAAATGGCTACATGCATTTTTTCAGAGTATATCTGCTGAAAACTAGAACTGCCACTGTCCTGGCGCCAATAACTTCACCCCCCCCCCCCCCCCCACCCCCAAAGCACTTTGTCAGCAGTAGGAATGTGTTACTTTAAGCCCTAGACTAAAATTAAATATGAAAAATTACAAAGGGCAATAACTCCAAAATAATGCTAAAGAGAGTTATGATTCTAAGGCACTGCACTTCTACTGAATGAGATCTATTTATCTATCAAGTTGATACTTTCAATACTTTTTGAGTTATGCCCTGGACAAAAATTAAGCATGAAAAATTTATAAGGGCAATTAATTCAAAGTTATGGTAAGAAAGAGTTATGGTTCTTGGGCACTGCACTTCTCCTCTATGAAGTTTCAAGTTGATACCTCTAACAGTTTTTGTGTTATGCCCCAGACAAACAAAACTGACAACCTAATGGACAAGCTGATTCCAAACAAGTTTGTTGTGTGGGGGAGTATAATAACATGTACAAAGTCATGGATTTATAATCAAAATAAATAGAAGGAAGAAGACAAGGTTTTTAGCAAAGAATTTTTCAAACATTTTCTTTATATTAAACTTATACTTACTTTAAAAATCGTATAGAACTCTTTGTAACAAAGTTTGTATTGCCATAATCTACATAGTACACTTCGATAAAGCCTGCGTCATTGCTCCCTGTTATTACACCCCTATGCCAGTTGTTATCCTCAGGGAACAAGGCAGCACAGATCTGACCAGGAACCATCAAACTTTCTGGCATTCTGTATGCATCCGTCTCTAGATTCTTATCATACACCATACTGCAAGGTAAGATAAACACATGCTTGAAATGTTTCAATGTAAACACATGCTTGAAATGTTTCAAAATAAACACATGCTTGAAATGTTTCAAAATAAACACATGCTTGAAATGTTTCATAAACAGATTCTGGATAGGTTTCAGGGGTTTCATTATGTTTTTGTGTTGGAGGGAATACATGTAAAGTAGGCGGGGGATTTTCTGCCAGTCTGTTATAGAACAAGCCTGATTTTAAGAACAGTAGCCGGGGCAGATCTCATAAGAGTTGGGTGAAATTTCCCGCCCCCGCCTCTGAGTTTTGATTCAGGCAAAAACTGAAAACTGTTATGACAAAAACAGGGGAAGAAATCCCACAATACTGTTTATTGATTTTTCAACAGAAAAGGCATATGTGACTTTCCACAAGTGGACTAGGCTTAAATCAGCAGAAAACTAATAAATTTCAACGGACATGATTTTTGCATATTTTGAAAAATAAATGATTTCTCTTTCAATAGTATGTGCAAATTGTGTTTGTTCACTGTGAACATGCATCAAACATATTTGATTTGAAACCCCAAATAAACATTTCAAACTGTAAAGCACTGAAAGACTGACTTACCCTGTTTAGCACTGTAAGACTGATATACCCTGTACAGCACTGAATGACTGATTTACCCTGTACAGCACTATAAGACTGATTTACCCTGTACAGCACTGAATGACTGACTTACCCTGTTTAGCACTAAAAGACTGACTTACCCTGTACAGCACTGAAAGACTGATTTACCCTGTACAGCACTGATAGATTGACTTACCCTGTACAGCACTGAAAGACTGACTTACCCTGTAAAGCACTGTAAGACTGACTAACCCTGTACAGCACTGTAAGACTGACTAACCTTGTTTAGCACCGAAAGACTGACTAACCCTGTACAGCAGTGAAAGACTGACTAACCCTGTACAGCACTGTAAGACTGACTAACCCTTTACAGCATTGTAAGACTGACTAACCCTGTGCAGCACTGTAAGACTGACTTACCCTGTATAGCACTGAAAGACTGAATTACTCTGTACAACACTGAAAGACTTACTTACCCTGTACAGCACTGAAAGATTGAATTACCCTGTACAGCACTGTAAGACAGACTTCTCTTTACAGCACTCAAAGAGTGACTTGCCCTGTAAAGCAATGTAAGACTTACTTACCCTGTACAGCACTGAAAGACAGACTTACCCTGTTTACCACTATAAGACTGACTACCCTGAACAGCACTGTAAGACTGACTTTCCCTGCACAACACTGTATGACTGACTACCCTGTACAGCACTGTAAGACTGACTAACTTTGTACAGCACTGTAAGACTGACTCACACTGTACAGCACTGTAAGACTGACTAACCTTGTACAGCACTGTAAGACTGATTTACTCTGTTTTACAATGAAAGACTGATGTAACCTGTACAACACTGTAAGCTGACTCACCCTGTACAGCACTGTAAGACTGACTTTCCCTGTACAACACTGTAAGACTGACTAACTTTGTACAGCACTGTAAGACTGACTTTCCCTGTACAACACTGTAAGACTGACTAACCTTGTACAGCACTGTAAGACTGACTCACCCTGTACAACACTCTAAGACTGACTACCCTGTACAGCACTGTTACACTGACTCACCCTGAACAACACTGTAAGACTGACTACCCTGTACAGCACTGTTAGACTGACTAACTTTGTACAGCACTGTAAGACTGACTAACCTTGTACAGCACTGTAAGACTGACTTTCCCTGTACAACACTGTTAGACTGACTCACCCTGTACAGCACTGTAAGACTGACTTACCCTGTACAACACTGTAAGCTGTATCACCCTTTACAGCACTGTTAGACTGACTAACCTTGTATAGCACTGTAAGACTGACTTACTTTGTCCATCACTGTAAGACTGACTTACCCTGTACAACACTGTAGGACTGACTTACTAAGAACAGCACTGAAAAACTGACTTACTCTAGTTTGTCCATAAGGGCTTCAAGGGCAAGGGATTTGGTCTTGTGTCGTAACATAATCCAGAACAATCCTGGGTTGACTATATTGGTAACATAAAGGTCTACATATTGTTCTGGATCTGGCAGCATCACTGGTACAAAATGACATCCTGGGCCTGAAAGCACAATCTCATCATTACTTCTAGTGTTTGTCTCATGGATGTATCTATATCTAACAAGCTGTACATCATGTTTTTCTATAATGCTGAAAAGCAAATTCATTCAGTTGAGAGGACCATAATTCAAGAAATATTTTACAGCCAAGATAAAACTATATATGTGGGTGCATACTCTCTTAGGCAATGATAGTATTTTTTAAGGGGAAAAAAACTTCACTACATGTGTAACTTGATTTGACTCTCAACCAGGGCTCTCACGAGGGGGCGACTTGGGCAAAATCATCGTCCTTAACACACAGACTTCGCCTTTATGAAGCATCAAAGCAATATCAACTTAGCTGAAAATGTTTCATCTGCCGACGTCAATAACTGACTCCGGTTATGGGCAGAGCTTAATGTCTCAGAAAAGGCCATTTAGAGTGACCAATCTGAGCGCATTATACTACTTTCATTGTTTTAATCCTGTGTGTTGACGATTGATAGGCAATCAACATATTAAGCAACGAGCAGGTGTTGAATTGGGTCAATAAAATGATTGGGATATACACCAAGTAGAAAACTGTTATGAATAGCAGGGCTCTAAAAATCCTATAAGTCAAGCAAATAAAAGTCTTAACAAATTAATTAAATGCTTAATTCCAAAGGCAAAAGGTTAAACATCAAAGTTTTACCAATGTTATTCTAACCTTTTAAACAAGGTACACAAAATGGCAACAATTCTTTTTTATATAATATAGGTCAGTGGAAAGGTCTTGTCCAAAGGGCTGTTGTGTCCAAGTATGAAGTAAATCCACTCACTAATAAGGAAGTTACAGTCAATGTTAAAATTTTTGGACAATGTATCTTCAAAGTGAAGCTCATTCAGGGGTCAAGGTCAAATAAATATAGGTCAACGGGAAGGTCCTGTCCAAAGGGGTGTTGTGTACAAGTATGTATGAAGTAAATCCAATACTAATAAGAAATTATGGCCAATGTTAAAGTTTTCGGATAGACTGATGGACGGACTGAATGACGGACAGTTAAAAAACTATATGCCTCCCTTTAGAGGCATAAAAAGGGGTATAACTTTGCAAAAATAAATCTGAGGGTTATCTGTCCTTTAGAAATGGTGTCAAATTTTGAAAGTGAGCAAGTATTTTAAATTTTATAGTTTGTCAGAAATGGACCTTAAGAAAAAGGTTAACCAACCCAACGCTGACACTTGAGGCTCATGACAATAGCTCCTCTTTTTTTCCTCGAAAAGTGGAGCTAAAAATATACGTCATTTGGAAGATCTCTCCTAAAGGGGTGTTGTGTGCAAACACAAACCAGTTCTGTTTAGTAATAAGGGAGTTATGGCCAACATTAAATATTTCTGACAATTGGACCTTTGAGATTAAGGTCATTCTGGGGTTAAGGTCATATAAATATATTTCAGAGGGAAGGTTTTTTCCAATCGGGTGTTGTGGTCAAGTATGAAGTAAATCCATTCACTAATAAGGAAGTTATGGGTAATGTCAAAGTTTCGACCTCAAGGTCAATATCATTTAGGAGTTAAGATAAACAAAAGGGCCATGGTGGCCCTGGGTCACTCACCTGAGTACATTGGCTAAGTGGCTGCTGTTGAACAAGCATCAGAAGCAAAATAACATGTTTTGAATTGAAGTTTTTTAAGATGATCTGATATTTTGTAGGAACAGAACCCTGGAGAAGAACCAATTTTGACCCACAGAACATAATTTAAACAAATTTGGTAGAGGTCCACTAGATGCTTCAACATATAAAATATCTAACCTCTAAGGGATACAGTTTCAGACAAGAAGGTTTTTAAATCTTTCCTATATAAGCCTAGGTAAAATCAAGGCAATGCAACATACAAAATATCCAACCTCTAACGCATACAGTTTCAGAAAAGATTTTCAAATACAGTAAAATTCCTCTATTAAGACCACCATTGGGTATAAAGGGAAGTGGTCTTAATTGTGAGTTGGTCTTAATACTGAGTTGAGTCCTCGGCAATATATTTGTTTTGCATATGCAAGTTCATAAAGGGAAAATAGAACATTATGGACACAGAACAAAACACATTATTAATCAAAATGATGTTATTTCATTCAGTAATTATATTTAATAATGAATAAACATTTCAGTGATTTCATTTTCGTTTCTCCATGCTGAGAATTTTGTCTGACACAATTAAAATTTAACTGCAAATATTCTGAGTTTTGCAGTGAGAATGAACTTTAAAATAAGATGTTTGTTTTTTAACAGAATTAGCCCTTAATTACATTAACACATAGAGGATATTTGTTTGTTTTTGTGGAAGATGAGAATTTATTTCATCGAGTGAACACCATATGTGATATTTTCACGAGTGGCGCAGCCACGAGTGAAAATATCAACATATGGTGTTCACGAGATGAAATAAATTCCCATCTTCCACTAAAAAACAAACAAATTTTCTTTTTACTTTATGCCAACACGTCAAAAATGAGTTTTTTTATGACATTTTTAATCAGGGCCTTCAATAAATTCCCCATGGTGAGCCCCAAATCAGTTAATGCGTACTTTGGTAACTGCGCACAAAAAAAAGTGCAGACAATCTCCAATACATATGATAACTTTACTTCTGCTGAAATAAACTGAATACACTTTCATCAAATAACATTTATTTTTGTCTACACAGTTTATCCATATTTATTGAATTTTTGCCATACATACTTTAATTATAAAAGCGGATTAATACTCAATATTCAATATTCAATCAACTGAATTGAAAGTCAGGCCATATTGGATATTGTCCATGTGAGTTATGTAAACAAATCAGACATTTTAAATAATTTATGGCGAATTTCATCATTGTTCACAACTAGGAATTCAATGTTATAACTGGATTTAACAAGGTAAATAAATTTCACTCGCTGTCACTGTCTGAAATACAGCGGATTCTCTTGTATTTACGTGGTGGGGAAATTCCTGAAGTTTCATCAAGCAGGCCAGCTTTTGGACTGGAATTTATGACCTGTTGAGATAGTTGCTGGGTTGCAGTTTTAGAGGAATTGAAATTGAAAGTAACATTTCCATGAAAGTGACTGTTCATGAAAAATCCTCTTGGTGCAGGACCAGATTCACTATTTCCTGCAATCATTGGAGCAGTGTGGTTCTTGGCTGAATCAGGTAAAAAAGTAGTTCGGGCACAAACATGTATTATCAAAGTGGTAATTAACTGATTCAAAACAGTGTATTATCACTTTTATCTCACTGATACTTCCCTATATTTCACTGGTAGGCATAAAATAAAATATTTTAGTCAACCAGCTAAAAACGTTTTTTACTCAATCAACATAGGTAAGCATTGATCTAAAATAGTATTTTCTTTTGAACCCCTGGAAACTTATCATACCTCCGAGGATACAGTTCCCTTCCCAATTATTTACTAGCCTCAATCAAGTTGAAATTGAATCAATTTTAAATACATTGTAACACTTATATCATCCTTTTGTATCCTTACTCAAAGTAATCACCTGAAGAAAATTTGTTTTTCACAGAACAGACTTTCTTTTGTTTACACATGCAGCTGTCGTAAAGCAGTGTCGTAAACAAGGCGGTGTATTCGACTGATATTGATGACATGCCTGGAGGGCACTAGTTTTGAGTGGGTGCAATTGAGGCATTACAATAAGCTGAAAATATACAATATGATCCAGACAAGGTGTTCGTATAACCGGATTAGCGGCGTGGTCTTAATTCTGATAAATATCCGAAATAGGACAAGAATAAAAATGTTTGGTTCTTTTCAAAAGTGCCCGTAATAGCAGCGTGGTCTAAATTTCGGCGTGGTCGTAAGGTGGTATTCTACTGTATTCCAAGTTTGAATGGAATATCTCTGACACTTTTTGAGAAATGGACATTAACAAAATGGTTAACCAAGAAATTTTAAGTTGAAAAAGGGGCATAACTTTGCAAAAATAAATTTGAGGGTTATCTGCCCTTGAGAAATGGTGTCGCATTTTGATAGTGAACATTTATGCTTAATTTGATGTAAACAGCTTTTATAGTTTCTGAGAAATGGACCTATGCAAAAAGGTTAACCAACGCCGAGGGGGTCATGACAATAGCTCCACTTTTTTTCCTTGAAAAGTGGAGCTAAAAATCTTGGTAGAGACCATTTAGATGAAGCTCCATGCAAAATAACTTAGGTCTATAGCCAACGGGTTTATCACAAGAAGTATTTCAAAGATTTTACATAAATAGATACCCCAGGGCAGGACTTATCTTGACCCTCAGGGACATAATTTGATCAAATTTGATAGAGGTTCACTATTCAAAGCTTCATGCCAAATTTCAGGTCACTTCTCCCTTCCATGATCAAAGTGGGAAAAAATGGCTGACCTATTTTCCCGAGGCATATTAATGAATAAGAAGTTGAACATACCAACAACATCAGCAGGATCATCATCAGCGTTCTGTACTTCTGCTGGCACTGATGAAGCAATGTCCTGGTCTGTTTCTCCAAGCTCCACATCCATTGAATACATTAACAGTTCTGAAAGGAAAACCAACAAAGGTAGCAATGATGGCCCTAAATCGCTCACCTGAGTCACATTGCTCAAGCTTCATAATTAAAGTTGTGTTTATTTATTTTGAAATCAGGCCAGTGGTTTGTAAGATTATCAAAGCTGTGAAATCACAAGCATGCAGACATGGCAAAACACACCTCTTTTGACCCCATTCCTCTGAAATCTATGATGGGATTAGGTTGATTCAGGAAAAGAAACAAGATCTATTGTATATAAATGTTTTGTGAAAGTTTGGTTGAAACTGAATCAAATGTGAGCATAACACTAAAACATAAGGTAGACAAATCTATTTTAAACCTCACTGCCTCTTTTGAACCTTGCAGGGACCATAACTCTGTTATGCATGATGGAATCAGGCCTCTTTAAAACAAAGGCCAAGATCTACTGGTGATACAAGTTCTGTGCAAGTTTTGTTCAAATCAAATCAATACTGAAACTTTATCATGCAGACAACAAATTGTTCATGGGTGGACCGACATGCACGCAGGCATGCAAACACAGATGGACAGACATCAATAGGTCAAAAGAGCTCATGATGATCATAAAGTGGTCAGGTGAGCTCAAAAACCATTGCAATGCAAACATGGCAAAATATGCCTGTTTTATCCTTATCAGGGGACATAACTCTATAATACATAATGGGATTGGGCCGCTTCAAGAACAAAACTGAGATAAACTAATGATACAAGTCCTGTGCAAGTTTGGTTCAAATCAAATCAAAAATGAAACTTTCTATTGTGCAAAAAAGGAAAAATATGCCTGTTTTGGCCCTTTCAGGGGCCTTGACTAGTTATGGATGATGGGACCATGGCTCTTCAAGAATGGAACTAAGATCTACTGGTGATACAAGTTCTGTGCAAGTTTGGTCTAAAACAAATCAACAAGAGCACCGCTGGGCGGAGCATTATATGCCCAAAGGCTGTGTTTTCTAAGTATATGATGCATTTGTGATATAAGGGAGGAAACCTTAGGCTTTAAAATTAAATGACTTGCTTTAAATTTTGAAAAATGAAAAATGGTTGTCGAATTACAGAGTGTAAGTGATTCTAAACATTTAGGTCACTGTGACCTGACCCTAACCTTTGACATACTGATCCAAAAATGTATAGGGGTCATCCACTCAATGTGTGCAATCAAGATTATAATATGAAGTCTCTATAACAAATGATTGTCCAGTTACATAGCAGAAATGGTTTTCAATGTTAAGGTCACTGTGACCTTGACCTTTGACCTACTGTCCCAAAAATCAATATGGGCCATTCACTCAATGTGTGCAACCATTATATGAATTTTAAAGTCTCTATGACTAATGGTTGTCGAGTTACAGAGTGTAAATGATTCTAAACATTTAGGTCACTGTGACCTTGATCTTTGACATACTGACCCCAAAATGTATAGGGCTCATCCACTCAATGTGTGAAATCAATATATTAAGTTTGAAGTCTCAATAACAAATGATTTTCAAGTTACATGGCAAAAATGGTTTTCAATGTAAGGTCTATGCTGACTTCTAAGTTTATGCAAGACAGTAAGTTGCATACCAAACTTCAAGTCCAAAAATGCTTATTATATGCATTAAATTTGGTCAAGAGTTATCTAGCTAGTTTGCTTACTGCCCCTAAAGACCTTAGTGAAGTAAAAAGAATAATCATAGCTGCTTATAAAAATATATCCTTCATAGTAAATTACATGCAAAATTGTAATAATTGTTTTGGCATGGAAAACCTTCACCAAAATTTCCAAGTTTAAAAGGGGCAATAATTTACAATACCCTGAGGCCAGGGTGTGTAAAAATACAGAAATGTCTCTTAAGACAGCTATACAGAGCAGCACTGTACATAGTATGTGTGTATTTAAGTGCTATAATTCTTTTATGTTCTGCAATTTGTCATGTACTTATTAAGTAATACCTTTTAAATTTCTAGACTTAATCATTATACTAGTAAAAACCTTTCAGAAATGTTTCAAACACTGAACCATTTCTGGATAAAAATTTGCTGACAGACATAAAGAAGGCTGAATGGGATTAGACTGCAGCACAAACTTTGGATCAGTATTAAACTTGAGCACATCAGAGTTCATCTCCTCACCTTTTCCATTGTATGCCAACTGAAGAACAGAGTCTGCTATGGACAGGAAGAGGTCCTCAGGTGAATCAAATCCAAGATCATGTACAGGTAACTTTCTGTCTGTCTGTTCCTGAAACAAAAGAATGCAACCCTTAAAATATTCCTTAAAACAACTCCACTCTTCAAGGGGAATTATCACATAGGTACATGTATGATGCATTATACTTACCCACTTATATGTCATCAACGAACCGAATACATGGTAATTTTTAAGAAAAACACATACTTCCTGACATGTTCTAATGTGTAATCATTTCTATCTTATTATAACAATAATAAAAAGTGCACAACAAATCTGTTAGATATGATGCCTTACCCCACAATAGCTACTGATGTCTTGTGTATTAAATAACCTACTTTGAAAACTTCAGGAAAATCTTTAACTGGAATGCCTGATGGTCGACTGTTGAGAATGATTCGAATAGCTTCTTTAGTTTCCGCTTGTAAAGTTTTACCAATATACTGTTGTCTGTGGAGCTTCTCAGAGTCTGCAGTGAAAAATATTTAAAATCTGACAACTATACTAGAACAGAACCTTGTTTAGTGTAAAGCATAGTTTGTTAAGTCTAAAGCTCGAATGTTTGATTGACATGTGACCACAGTTTTAAATTACATTAAATTTTCATCTTACTATATACACTTTTTTTAATTATAAGATTAATATTTCTTTTTCAAATGACATGTTTTGAAGCTTGAAATTTACTAAAACTTAACATCTTTGGTTCAACACCTTCCAGCAAATGCATGTAGATTTTTGTCACTAGAACAAGCAATCATTACATGATAGTGACAATAACACAGATATACAAAGATATCAAATCTGTGAGATACATGACTGACCTGAACATCAGATTTCATAATAAGAGTACATGTAGCTTGTCAACAATGTAAGTGGTTCAATTCAACAAGTGTCAAATTATGAAGGATTATTGCAAAGTGTTTCTCTTACCATGCAAACTGCTAAACTTTGTTTCACCTTACAATCTGTTTCATAGATAATGGAGGAGAAAGAGTCAGCTGTTTACTAATTTTGTTATTTAAACAATGTTTATTACAGCTGTAATGACAATTTCAGTATGTTTATTTATAAAATGAAATAATAACTAGAGACTGTTTTTGAGAAAAAACATATGTCTCCCACCCAGGGCTCCTAAAATTTTGAAATCTCAATCGGTCCGAGACCTCGACCCCCCACCCCCCCCCACCCCCTTCGAGACCAAGAACCAACAAAAAAAAATAGAAACGATTTAAGGGCAAAGAACAATTTGAGTTATGAGTGTTGACGTCGCGAAAATATGTGTTTTTCAAAGCGAAAGTAGAATTAGAGCTAATTTTACAACGTCAAACTAGTCACTGATATTTTAAAGTGTGCTTTGTGCTGCAGCTAGCCACTACAATTACTATTAAGCCCTTAATGAAATTAAGCAGACGGCAGTTATCGCCTATTTCGATGCACACTCCTCGCACCGGTTACGTCACGCTTTTCTACTTTAACTGTTTTCTGTACTGATCAGGGGAAGTAACCGCTGCGGGGAGTATGATTTCGATGAAATTATATTTCACAGTTAGAGCCGGTCAACTTTAATCGATTGGCCGGCTGCAAATCAAGCACACTTTTACTTGTTTAATAAAGTTAATTGGCGATAATTGCTGCGGGCAACAGTGACAGTTTTATGGTTTTATGATAGGTGTGAAGTACCGGATTAGCGATCAACTGAGGTTTTGGTGTGAGATTTTGACTGTTTTTTGAAAAGTTAGACAGATTTTTTTTTTTTTGAAATTATCTGGACCGATTTTTTAAGGACTTTTGGAAATCGAAATCGGTCCATAGAGATAAAATTCGGTCAAAACTGGCAAATTTTCGGTTACCATGAAGATTACTACAGTACAGCTCCCGCGATATGTACATTTTTCTCTTAAACTCCGCGGACCTTGGGAGGAAAATCGCGGAGAATCTCTGAGAAACTCCCTAAATCGCAGAGGCATCGCGGAGACGAATTTTGTCTGTAAAGTGACGGTATTTACTGTGAAATTGCAGATTATCAATCCTCCATGTATCTCTGCAATTTGTTTATGCATTCAGTTGACTGAAGTGTATATATGACAAGTGAAATTTTATATTTACTTACTCTTTTTATCTTCATGTTTTAGGATGTCTAATAGTAATATTTCGATTCGTTACATGTTTTGACACATTAATTTATTGAAAGACACAAGATCATGCGTGGTCTCATGGCCTATGATCTGTACACGCATGATACATTGCGTTTCAACCTGTGAATGGTTCCTAAATATAACTTTTGACCTTTAACATTGAGCGACAGTTATTTTCCTTAAATAATATTCACCTCACTTTAAAAGCTTCAGACACCACGTGCTCTTTAAAGCGGGAACTACAGTCATTTAGCATGCTTTTCCAGTGAAAATCGATTTTCAGTTACATTTTCTTATTAAGATAATTAATATCTTTAACAGATATGTGGATATTTTTAAATTTAGGCAATGATGGCATTGTTGACTGAACAGAAAGTTTGGTTTCTTTAGAATCGATAATTAATACCGAATGTGTGAAACAAGGGTAGAAAAGAAACACAGCCGATAATAGATTTACACACCTACTTGACATCATGTCAACTTTAATTGCTGCAATTTATTTATTTTTAAATCTTTAATCGGTGCCGCGCAAATAAATTACTAATGATAATCAAACTGCGAAAATAAATATATCTAATTTAAAAAGTGAAAGTACGAACAAATGCGCTTTTATTCTGATGCATATGTGTACGAACGTTCCTATTTGTTTACAAAAAGAATGACAATTCAAAGCAGTTGCGTCAGAAACAGCTGATCTTATTGTCAGAAAATGAGTTGACCGATTTCCGAACAACAGGTGTTAAACTGCATCTGTATCATCTCGGCGCTTGGCAAAAAGTATTTATCGATTTACTAAATAATAACAAGCGTTTAAAAAATCATTTGATTGAATTTTACCGTAGTCACATAATTGACAGGTGTAAAATGTACAGTTACATTATGGTAATTTCATCACACATTGCTGACTGTTTGTTTTTGATGAAAGTATTTCAAGTGTATAAATTTTATAAATTTTTTTTTCACCTTTAAATGGGAAATCTGCCATTAAAACTCTGGTGATGAAACAAGAATATTCGCGGAGAATCTCCGCGGAAATGCTCCAACACTCGGAGAATCGCGAAGATTGTGCATTAACTTTAATCGAGGAGATTCTGAGCGTTTTTTTTTTCAAGGAGAAACTCCGCGATTTTCAGAAGTTCGCGTTGACCATGATCGCGGAGGAAGCACAAAATGTGTACATATCACGGGAGCTGTACTGTAGTTATACCTGTATTCAAATTTGGACAAATCAAGGGCTGGAGACCTGCTAAAAATCATCCAACCAGTATAAGCCAATGATATGCCTAACTACACTTGCTAATGAAATTTAATCAACATCTAACCAGCAATCAAGGAGACCAATTTGGACAAATCAAGGGCTGTGACTTTGCTAAAAATCATCCAACTAGAACAACATGAACAAATGCATAACTACTCTCTCTTATAATCATTCCTGTGAAGCTTCCTAAAAATTTGATCAGAGGTTTGGGGATATGCCCAAATGTGTTCAAATTAAGATAAATAAAGGGCCATAACTCCACTAAAAATCATCCAACGAGAACACATCAATAACAACTGTAATCACACTTACTAACAATCATTTCTGTGAAGTTTCATCAAAATCAGACATATGGTTACACAGATATGCCCAAATGTGTTCAAATTTGGACAAATCAAGGCCCATAACTCCACTCAAAATCAGCCAACGAGGACATATCAATATTAGTTGTAACTTCACTTGCTAACAATCATTCCTGTGACTTTTTTTTAATAAAAAAAGCAGTTGTAGAGATTAATGCCCATATAAGTTCAAATTTGGACAAATCAGGTCCCAAAACTTCGCTGTAAATTTGTTGAACCAGAAAATGCTGACAATATGCTCAATAAATCACAGCAAGTTCCAATGAAATCAAACCAGTGGTTATGGAGAAGAAGCACAGACAAACTTGGTGACAAACACAGACAGACAGATGGAAAGTACAAAAAGAATATGTCTCCCAACCCACTATATAAAGGGAGACATAACAAAAGCTGTCCATAAGAAAGCATGCTCAGCTATTCTCAACTAAAGCTGCTTGTGAAATATACTGGTAACACTGTGACAAAAAACAGTGTTTTAGCACTGTGACCATGAACTTAACTTTGACCCCAAAAGCAATAGGAATCATCACTGATGTGGGGCAAGTCCATGTGTAAGTTTACATGTAGGAAGATGATAAGTAAAGCAAGTTATGATCTGGAAACTGATTTCTTACGTCTATCCACTGTGACCTTGACCTTTGACAATTTATCCCTAAATCAAAAGGGATCATCTCAATCTGATCAATCTAAAATCTGCTCTTAAATAATGCTCCACTATTAGAATCTGAATGTCACCAAAATAAGGTCATCTTTTCATGACCTTTCAACCAGCCAAATGGTGCCTAGCTTTCAAGTCTTTGCAGGTGAATCAGTTTCTATTTTAACCACTTGAATGCATGTTAAAATCTATATTAAACTGGGATCCCAAATAACTCAGTCGTCTTATGCTATAAACACATTGTAGTTGCACTCTAGTCAAAGTTATTGCATGATTCAAGTAAAATATTGAGATAATTGTATGTGTCGGAAATTTTCCAGTAGCTTTTGACATTTGATAGATTCTTCATTTATACCAACATAAACAGGCCTGTTTTCTTGAATATTTTGTCACCATGCTATTAAGCTGATTAATATTCATTTAGTAAATACAAACTGAAACTTTAATAAACTTATATTAATCAAAGGAGTATTCATTTATCCAACGAAATTCAAAATATTTTCAAAATATTCAAGATGATTTAAACATGCTATAAAAGTTTACACACACAATATTAACACACCGTATGTACAGGTAATCAATAAAGACGTCATAAGATGTAGTTTCATTGGTTGGGATATAAATAACAATGCTGGAAATCCAGATTATCAAGAAGACAGAACTGAATGGGTCACCTTCAGATCTAACCGTAGTTTGATTGTGTACTTCAGTCAGATTGGGAATCATCCTTGATTAGGATGAAGTCCATGAGTAAGTAGGGTTCACACTCGTATAAAATTTGGCAGAGTATTAGCCAAAGCTATAAGCCAACATTTTGTAGAGTGAACCGATACTTTTTAAAGACAAATCAAGCATCTGGGATAACAAAGCCAAGACTAATAACTGTTTACATTTTGTTACTGAATATGTTTGTACCAGCAATAATTATGCCATCGTCGGAAACCCACGTTCGATCCATTCCGCTTCACTCTATCTATCGACCATGGGACAATTGGTTGGTAAAAATTTCGTACTCACAAATAATTCATTATCTACTTTCATTGGTTTCCGAAAGATTTCCCTTGTTACAATTTGCCTTTCGCGCCCATGTTTAAATCTTGGGAAATACGTCTATTTTAAGTATGTTGTCATTATTCATACTCTTCACACTGAAGAGTATCTATTTGTATTGCAGAATCTCATTCGACGAGGAGTTACTTCCCTTTGCTAATAAATATTCATGAAAATGAATAATCTGCAGTCAATTTTCCCACGGTACATAATGTAGTTGTGCGGAATATGTACCGGGGGTCACCGACGATGTAATTATGCATATAACTTAATGATCCCAAAATCAATAGAGATCAACCTTGATTGAGTTAAAGTACATGTGTGATATTTCATGCAGCTAGGTGATAATGAGAGCAATTTATGATACGGAAACAGTTAAATGAAACTTGCCAAGGACTTGGTTAGTAAGGAGTTATGTAATGGAGCCATTGCTATAGACTAAACTTAAGATATATCCAACTTGCCGCAGTATGTTAACCATACCTATTTTCAAAGTGTTCAAAAGGGAAATAAGTGGGGAAAAATAGATGCCACAGTTATGAAACTTAACAAGACCATGGACTTTGTATTGGTAAGTGTGTACAGTATGAAGCCATTGGTACAGGTAGAACTTAAGATATATCCAACTTGCCAGAATAGGTTATCCATATCTATTTTCAAAATGCTAAAAAGGGAAATAACTGGGGAAAAATGGATGCCACAGTTATGTAACTTGCCCACATCATGTACTTTGTATTGTTAAGTGTGTAAATTATGAAGCTATTGGTACAGGTAGAACTTAAGATATATCCAACTTGCCAAAATAACTTATGGACAGACAGACAGATGGTTCAATTACTAATTGCCCTTTAGAAATGGTGTCAGATTTTGACAGTAAACAAGTATTTCAAATCTGAAGTGAATAGCTTTGACAATTTCTGAGAAATGGACCTCAAAGCCAACACCAACAAGAGGGTCGTGACAATAGCTTCACTTTTTCTTTTCTAAAAGTGGAGCTAAAAAGAGCCATAATTTGCCTTAATTTTTTTTTCATCTTTTCATCAGTTATCTAACTTGTTTGTTAAAGACATAAGTGAAGAATTAAAGCATAGCTGGTTAGTAAGATATATGTACGATAGTAAGTTGCAGGCACAGTCTTAACCAAGGTGTGACAATACCGACACCGATGTCAGGGTGTGTAGAATACCTCGACTTTCTTTGTATAGTGAAGCTAAAATTGTACATAACTTTTGGATTAACTGAATACTAATTTTTGAAGCCTATTAATAACCAGTTATTTGTTGGCATCTTCATTATAAATTTAACATTATTTTACCTTGTGTTTTGGGCTCTGGTAACCTGGCATCAAATAACATCCAGTCACCACATGGACTAGGGCGCACTGCCCTTACGATGTCTGGCATGGCTGACAAGAAGTCAATCACACTTAGGTAACCATGTTCTCTGTAATCCAATGGCTTTCCATGAACTTCCTGACAAATAAATACATCAATGTTTAGTATTATTATAAATGCTTTGAAGCTACCTGGTTATTAAATTATTTTCATTCTCGACCTTCTGGGCTCACTCAAAATGCTTTAAACATGAGGTCTCCACAAATGTACCTTACTGAAAACTTCAACATAAAGATCATCTTCAGAACTAAAAGTTACATATAAAAGTCATTTCATTTTCATTGTTGATTTCCTTTATTGAAGTAAACCCAGTTCCAATTTTACAAGATATGTTTGTAAAACATATATGCCCAAATAGCGCCTTATCGCTAGAGGCAGCTATTAAAGTATAGGAAGGTAGAAGGAGCACAGGGACTTGTGTCAGTACATTAAAGGGAGGATGACAGGGGCTTCTGATATCAAAAGCTTTCAACCATGGCAAAGAGATAAATGAGAGGAACTGCAGATTATGTCAATGACTTATAAAATTTATAAAGTTCAATTTCTGGGGATCATGAAAGAGTACAGGAACTGCATGGGAAGGCAGGTAGGTAGGTAGGTAGTAATGTGGGAGGCTGGGTAGGTACGAAGTTTCAAGACCCAAGAATTATCAATCAGAATCTGTTTTCCTATTTATGGTGTATGCCCACTGTGACCTTGGCCTTAAACCTAGTGACCTTAAAGAGCCAAAATATTCTTGTCACCTTGGCCTTTGATCTGTTGACCTGAAAATCTATAGAAGTCATCAAATGGTCATGACCAACCTATAAAACAAATTTGAAGAACCTGGGCATAGGTATCTATTAGGTATTTATTGGAAACCATATTGCTTTTCAAGGTAAATGACCTTGAAACTATAGTTATTGATAGTTGATCAGAAACCATTTCACTTTTCAAGGTCACTGTGACCTTGGCCTTTGTTCTTGTGACCTGAAAAACTATAGGTGTCATTTACTGGTCATGACCAACCTACATACCAACTTTGAGGGTCCTCTAAATATTGACTGGAAAAAAAGTGTTGACCGACTGACATTTGCAAAACAATATGCCCCCTCATCTTCAATGGGGGGTGGGGGGCGGGGGCCATAGAAATCCAGCAAGGAGGCCTGGTATTATATTCAGATACTTATTGCCTTGGTGACCTTTACCCTAATCTAATAATTTGCACAAGGCTTGGTAAAGCTTCATGCAAGGAACATTCCTGCAAAGTTTTATTGTCTTTCACCTAGTGGTTTAGGAGGAGATGTCGTTTGAAGCAAATGTTAATGGACGACAGACAATCGAACATCCTAACAGCTCAACTGCACTATGAGCCAGGGGAGCTAATAACCAAATCTCTGCAAGACTGAAAACCAACTAGCGATTGTTTTTTAAAATAATATAAGTCTCCCCCACATGTCATTTACCATGAAGAATACTCATATAACAATGGGACAGAATCCAGGAACAGAAGACACATTTGAGAAATTAACGATAACAAGAAAGTCATGATGGCCATCTATGGCTCATATCCGACCAGTGGTTATGGAGATTGAATGTGTTCAAATCTGGCCAAATCAAGGACCATAATTCCACTTGAAATGCTGAAAATCACTGAACTGAAACCTGCTGATGATATGCTCAACTAGGCTGAAAACCAACCAATAGTTACTGAGAACAAACACAGACAATTTTTGTGACATACAGACAGACATGTTAAATACAACTAGAACTCCACAAGTCAGACGTGTCCCCTGACGATAGTGTAACAGTTATTTAACTTTATTCCTATGGAATGGGGAATTTATAGGCGTAGGACAAGAATATAGTAAAAATTGAAAAATTACAAAGGGCAATAACTCAACAAGAGGGCCATGATGGCCCTGTATCGCTCACCTGAGTATGACTGCTTTTAACAAAGTTGCTATGGACCTGGTTAATTGACCCCAGAAGACCCATATTTGAATCTGACCTAGAAATTATTAAAACAAGCTCTCTGACAAATTTCTAGGTTATTTGTACCGAAAATGTTACTTCTAGAGTATTAACAAGGTTTTTCCATATTTGGGCTCTATGACCTAGTTTTTTAACCTAGATGTCCCATATTCGAACTTGAGCTAGAAATTATTGAAACAATCTCTCAGACAAATTTCCACTGAAAAAGTAGCCTCTAGAGTGTTAACAAGGTTTTTCGATATTTGGGCTCTGTGACCTAGTTTTTGATCCCAGATAACCCATATCAAAACCTGAGTGACAAATCATCAAAAAAACCTTTCTGACAAATTTCCAGGACATTTGGACTGAAAATATAGCCTCTAGAGTGTTAACAAAATTTCTCGATATTTGGGCTTTGTGACCTAGTTTGCGACTCCAGATAACCCATATTCAAAACTGAGCTAGAAACCATAGAATTCAGCTTTCTGACAAATTTCCAGATTATTTGGACTAAAAATGTTACCTCTAAAATGTTAACAAGGTTTTTCCATATTTGGGCTCTGTGACCTAGTTTTTTACCCCAGAGGACCCATATTTGAACTTGACCTAGAAATCCTTAAGGCAAACTTTCTGACAAATTTCCAGATTATTTGAGTTGAAAATGTAACCTCTAGAGTGTTAACAAGATTTTTCTATTTTTGGGCTCCGCAATCTTGGTTTTTTACCCTAGAGGACCCATATTTGAACTTGACCTAAAATTCCTCAAGGCAACCTTTCTGACAAATTTCCAGATTATTTGAGTTGAAAATGTAACCTCTAGAGTGTTAACAAGGATTTTCAATATTTTTGCTCTGTGACCTAGTTTTTGACCCCAGATGACCCATATTCGAACTTGACCTAGAAATCGTCAAAGCAACCTTTCTGACAAATTTCAAGATTATTTGTACTGAAAATGTAACCTCTAGAGTGTTAACAAGGATTTTCAATTTTTGGGCTCTGTGACCTAGTTCTTGACCCTAGATGACCCATATTCGAACTTGACCTAGAAATCCTCAAAGCAAGCTTTCTGACAAATATCCAGATTATTTGGACTGAAAATGTAACCTCTAGAGTGTTAACAAGATATTTCTATTTTTGGGCTCTGCGATCTAGTTTTTGAACCCAGATGACCAATATTTGAACTTGACCTAGAAATCATAGAAGCAACCTTTCTGACAAATTTCTAGATAATTTGGGCTAAAAATGTTACCTCTAGAGTGTTAACAAGGGTTTTCAATATTTGGGCTCTGTGACCTAGTTTTCCAACCCACATGACCCATATTCGAACTTCACCTAGAAATTATCAATGCAACCTTTCTGACAAATTTCTAGATTATTAGGACTGAAAATTTAACCTCTAGAGTGTTAACAAGATTTTTCTATTTTTGGGCTCTGCGACCTAGTTTTTTAACCCAGATGACCCATATTCGAACTTGAGCAAGAAATCATAGAAGCAACCTTTCTGACAATTTTCCCGATTATTTGGGCTAAAAATGTTACCTCTTGAGTGTTAAAAAGGATTTTCAATATTTGGGCTCTGTGACCTAGTTTTTGACCCAAGATGACCCATATTCAAACTTGACCTAGAAATCGTCAAAGCAACCTTTCTGATAAATTTCCAGATTATTTGGACTGAAAATGTAACCTCTAGAGTGTTAACAAGATATTTCTATTTTTGGGCTCCGCGACCTAGTTTTTTAACCCAGATGACCCATATTCGAACTTGAGCTAGAAATCGTAGAAGCAACCTTTCTGACAAATTTCCAGATAATTTGGGCTAAAAATGTTACCTCTAGAGTGTTAACAAGGATTTTCAATATTTGGGCTCTGTGACCTAGTTTTCCAACCCAGATGACCCATATTCGAACTTGACCTAGAAATCATCAAAGCAACCTTTCTGACAAATTTCCAGATTATTTGGACTGAAAATGTAACCTCTAGAGTGTTAACAAGTTATTTCTATTTTTGGGTCCGCGACCTAGTTTTTGAACCCAGATGACCCATATTCGAACTTGAGCTAGAAATCATTGATAGAACCTCTCTGACAAATTTCCAAGATATTTGGACTGAAAAAGTAGCCTCTAGAGTGTTAACAAGGTTTTTCTATATTTGGGCTCTGTGACCTAGTTTTCCAACCCTGATAACCCATGTTCGAACTCTTCCGAGATATTAATGAGACAAACATCCTGACCAAGTTTCATGATAATTGAGGCAAAAATGTGACCACTAGAATGTTAACAAACTAATTGTGGATGGACGGACGGACGACGGACAAAAGGTGATCAGAAAAGCTCACTCTGTCACTACGTGACAGGTGAGCTAAAAATTATGCAAAAGAGAGTTATGATTCTTGGAAACTGCACCTCTTCACAGTGAGATTTATTCACCTATGAAGTTTCAAGTTAATATCTTTAATACCTTTCAAGTTATGCCCCAGACAAGAATTTAGTTTGAACTAGAATGCCATGGGCAGCATGTCGAGCCTGCCAATGGAAAGCCGCCTATGGGGATGGGACAGTAAAATGGAAACTGTAAGAAGATGATGATGGATGGACAAGGCAGGCCTATATGATGTCTCTTTCAGGGAGCATAACAAATGTATCACGGTATTTTCAGATTCTTCCATACATGGAGAAGTAATGGCCAAGACAAGATCTATCATCAATATTTGGACCTTTGAGCTGTCACTGTGACCTTGACCTCTGAGCTAGGAATCTGGATCTTGAACGCGACACACCATCTCATCAAGGTTATCAAATACGCCTAGGTATTTTAAAATCCTTCCATGCAGGGAGAAGTTATGGCCCAAACAAGGTCTATCATCAAAATTTTTGACCTTTGACCTGGCCCTGTGACCTTGACCTTTGAGCCTGGAACCTAGTTGTCTTGCATGCGACACACTGTCTCATCAAGGAGAACAAATGTGCCAGGGTATTTCAAAATCCTTCCATGCACAGAGAAGTTATGGCCTGGACAAGGCAATCTGGAAGGATGGACGCACACACACACATACATACACCCAACTGCGGTACCAAATGTGACAACTATGCCGAGCTATCCGCAAGCGGGGTCGACAAAAATTACTAAGGGCAATAAGTCAGAAATAATGTGAAATACAGTAATGGTTCTTTGGCACTGCAACTCTCCACAATGAGATCTATTCACCTATAAAGTTTCAACTTGATACCTCCAGTTGTTATGCCCTGGACAAGCAAAATGGGATGCCGGCGCTGACACCGCAAGTAACACCTATGTGAGTCCCGACTATAGTCAGACGACACAAAAACTGTTTCCAAAAAAATCATTCCTGTGAAGTTTCATCTAAATCTGACCTGCTGTTATTAAGATATGTTGAGATGTACTCGATTTTGGACAAATCAAGCACTGCAACACCATTAAAAATCATCCGACAGGAACATGCTGATAACATACATAACTACACTTGGTCACGATAATTTCTGTTATATTTTCTTAAAATTCAACAAATGGAGAATTGCCCAATTGTGTACAAATTTGGATAAATAAAAAAGGCTACAGCTTTGCTTATAATCATTTGACAGGAACCTGATGAAAATATGCATAACCACTCTTACTTATAATCATTTCCTCAAAATTCCATGGTTATGGAGAAATGCCTTAATGTATTCAAATTTGAACAAATCAAGAGCCAAAACTCTGTAAAACCAAACCAACCAGAACACATCAATTATTACACTTAATTAATTTACTTATTTATTACACTTAAACTACAATTGCTAACCAACATCCCTGTGAAGTTTCATCCAAATCTGACAAGCAGTCTCAATCAACCAGCCATTATGGAGATATGTTGAAATGTACTCAATTTTGCACAAATCAAGCACTGCAACACCACTCAAAATCATCCAACAGGAATACACTGATAATATGCATAACTATATTTGGTCATGATCACTGCTGAGAAGTTTCCTCAAAATCCAACCAAATTGAATAGTTATGGAAATATGCCTATAAACTGTATTTAAATTTGGAAAAATCAAGGGCTGCAACTCTGCTTAAACTAATCCAACCAGTATAAGCCAAAAATATGCACTTGCACACTTGCTAATTATCAATGTTGTGAAGTTTTGTCAAAATATACCAACATTTATGGAGATATGCTAATCTGTATTCAAATTTGGACAAATCTAGGGCCATGACTTCACTAAAATTCAGCCAACCACAACACTTCTATAAAACTTGTACATAACTACACATGCTAACAATCTTTCCAATGATGTTTTGTCAAAATCAGACAAGCAGCTATGGAGATATGCCCATATATGTTCAAATTTGGACAAATCAAGGCTCTTAACTTCAGTGATAATTACTGAACCGGAAAATGCAGACGATTTGCTCACCTATGCTGGGTATCAATAAATCACAGTAAGTTCTATTGAAATCCAACCAGCAGTCATGGAGATAAGCACAGACAAACTTTGCGACATACAGACAGACATACAGACGGAAAGTACGAAAACAGTATGTCTCACACCCCACTTTATGGGTGGCAAGACATAATTAATGGTTGTAAATGAAAAGTAAATTTCACCAATGGGTGGCTCCCAATCTTTAAATGTAACAAATAACTTACTGTAAACTCATATGGAAAACGACTAGCCCAAATTCCTTCTGGTTTTTTCTCCAAAACCTAGAACATAAAACAAGGTATATAAAAATGAACCCCAGACAATTTTCCTCTCTGACAATTCCCTGGTCCTTTATTTTGACTGATAATTGCATCTCTAGACAATTCCCCTCAGGTATTTTATTTGGAGCACACAATTCCCATCCTGTTTTTTTCTAGGTTTTTTTTCAAAAGTAATCTTCTGTAAGTATCATCTCAAAAAGAGTCCTTTTCTAAAGGTTTGATTATTATTTATTAAAACCATTTTTAATAAATATACCTGATATATCACTGTAATATTAATAAAATGAAATAAAAACTCAAATTAAATAAAGAAGTGGGGAATTTTCAGTATACCTAATAAAGTAATGATTACAAGACTTGATAATACAATGGAAATATGGGTTTACTCATTTTTGTGTTACCCTTCGTGTTGGTGTGCATGTCATTGTATATTTATCATCATGTATGATATAAATATATCAGGGCTCCCGAAAACCGAAAAATTGCCGGTTTTGACCGAATTTTATCTCTATGGACCGATTTCGATGTCCAAAAGTCCTTAAAAATCGGTCCAGATAATTTCAAAAAAAAAAAAAAAATCTGTCTAACTTTTCAAAAAACAGTCAAAATCTCACACCAAAACCTCAATTGATCGCTAATCCGGTACTTCACACCTATCATAAAACCATAAAACTGTCAATGTTGCCCGCGGCAAATATCGCCAATTAACTTGTAAACAAGTAAAAGTGTGCTTGATTAGCAGCCGGCCAATCGATTAAAGTTGACCAGCTCAAACTGTGAAATATAATTTCATCTAAATCATACTCCCCGCAGCTGTTACTTCCCCTGATCAGTACAGAAAGGCGTGACGTAACCGGTGCGAGGAGTGTGCATCGAAATAGGCGATAACTGTCGTCTGCTTAATTTCATTAAGGGCTTAATAGTAATTGTAGTGGCTAGCTGCAGCACAAAGCACACTTTAAAATATCAGTGACTAGTTTGACGTTGTAAAATTAGCTCTAATTCTACTTTCGCTTTGAAAAACACAGTATTTTCGCGACGTCAACACTATCATAACTCAAATTGTTCTTTGCCCTTAAATCGTTTCTATTTTTTTTGTTGGTTCTTGGTCTCGGGGGGGGGGGGGGGGGGGGGGGTCGAGGTCGAGGTCTCGGACCGATTGAGATTTCAAAATTTTACGAGCCCTGAAATATATATATATATATTTTTTTTTGTACATGTTGTAAATGTCCATGTATGCATTCCTAGCCAAAATAAATCTAAAGTCTACAAAACAATACCATTTACTACAAAAAATAAAGCTCAACAGTAAATAAAACAAGAGGGCCATGACGGCCCTGGATCGCTCGTCTGAGTACTTTGGCCGTGAGTCTGCTGTTATGCAAATATCAGAAGCAATATTACATTTTCTAATTGAAGATTTTCAAAGATCTCATAATTTATATAAATAAAACCCACAGCACAGAAGCAACTTTGAACTAGCAGCTTGTAAGGAGATGTCATTTGAAGCAAAAAAGTCGACAAGAATCTATTTTTAGCTATGGCTGCATTTCTGTGCAATGAAGTGGAATGAAAGATTGATCCCCTGTTCCTCCACTAACATTACTCATTGTCTTTGGGATGAGACGTTAAACTGTGATCCCATGTATCAGTGCTGTACACTGAACATGCAAGAGAACCAGAGGTATCTCTGGAATGGGATGCTTTGTGTATCTTGCACTATCCCCCACAACATAAAATAACTAATCTATGCAGGGGGTGTTAGGTATATGGGCAAATGGAAACTATGATAAATAAACTCAAAATGTTTCTCTCAAGTTTATTAAATTGTTTTTATCTTTAGCTTTTACAGCCCTTATGTGCCATTAAGCAGAAGAGTTTCATCAATTTTAGAAAAGGGCGATATAAGAAACATTATCATTGGATACTGATAAGAAAATTGCAAAACATACAGTACTGTACATGTATATTTATATTTGGGTGATGATAAGGAACATATATTTGAAGTTCGAAGGAAACCTCTCAAGAAATAAAGAAGTTATAGTGAAATATTACAATTTTAAGGAAAATTCTAAGTTTAAAGGGGAGACAATTCTGGAAATATGGGTGCTAGAGTTATGAACCCTATCACATATGATGTGGGGATGATAAGGAATATATATTTGAAGTTTTGAGTAAATCCCTCAATAAATAAAGAGGTTAAAGTTAAATATTACAATCATTAAGGAAAATTCTAAGTTTAAAGGGGAGATAATTTTAGAAACATGGGTGCTAGAGTTATGAACCTTACCAAATATGATGTGGGTGATAATGAGGAACATTATATTTGAAGTCTGAAGTAAATTCCTAAAGAAATAAAGAAGTTATAGTAAAGAAATTTTTTACTGCACAAAAACTTTGATCAGCAATCTGGATGCAGACGCCATACTTCTTATAGTAGAGATATAAATGGCCTTGTGGTTTTGCAGGAGATGTCTTTTGAAGTAAAATGTTGATGACGCATGACTAA